>CAWUFW010008195.1:352500-918799 GCA_963921515.1 Calotriton arnoldi | reverse complement strand
ACCAACTTTTTGTCGCATTTGCTCCACCACACAAAGGCAATCCCATATCAAAATCAGGTATTGCAAGGTGGATAGTCAAGTGCATTCAAATATGCTATGCAAAAGCTAAACGAACGGTAACAGTTCCCCTAGAGCACACTCTTCACGCAATCTGGGGGCTTCTATGGCATTCTTAGGAAATATACCCATAGATGACATTTGCAAAGCTGGAACATGGTCTACACCTCACACATTCACAAAACACTATTGTGTAGATGTGTTAGCAAGACAACAAGCTAGGGTGGGCCAGGCAGTTTTACGTACACTATTTCAGACCACTGCAACAGATACAGGTTAGCCACCGCTTTGGGAGATAACTGCTATGTAGTCTATGCATAGCATATGATCTACAGCTCATATGCCTCGAACGGAAAATGCTACTTACCCAGTATGCATCTGTTCTTCGCATATAGAGCTGTAGAGTCATATGCGCCCACCCACCTCCCGGGTACCTATACCTGTTGCAGTAACATCTTACTTAGATACATGCATTCATGGACATCTCCTTTTACTACTCCTACTAACTCCATTATCACCCTCTGCGGGAAAACAATCTAACAATGGAGTCGATGCCCATGCGCACTATTACCGAAAGGAGGAGTCACCTACCTCGTGACTGGAAAGACTTCTTAGAAGAAAAACAAAGTGCAAACATCCGAACCCAACACTAGATGGCGATCTATGCATAGCATATGACTCTACAGCGCTATATGCCAAGAACAGATGCATACTGGGTAAGTAACATTTTCCATATCGCGTCTTCCGCGGCTAGTACATTTCTCCATCTCGCAAATGTATCAACCTTGTAGTACAAGTGTCCACATACTCTGCTCGGCAAGGAAGTTCCATTCATAATGTTCATTGTTTCCTCTACACAACCTTGGCCATCCTCAGGAACTCACGAAGGACAAATTACATATTTCTCCTTTCTACATTCTAATAAGCAAACTAAACCTAAAAAGACTCTTGAGGCCTTCTCTGCAGAGCAGTAAAATGTGCTCTAGGGAAAAACAAATAAAATTATGATTATCATTGTTATGTTATAAAACCCCATTATTAAACACTCTATGAATGCTTTTGCTTGCATTTTCTAACGCTCTGCACATTATTTACAAGCGGTTAATGAAAAGAAATTCACAACTTTTGGCTGTTATTTTCTAGATTAATCATGTGCATTTGCGGCATACACTAACTCTCCTAGCACACGCTTGCAAAATTTTCATCCTTCCCCTTTTTAATTTTGCGCTGTTAATAATTCACACCATTTTGTTAATAATTCACACAATGAGGAGTTCAATCCAAGCAGGTTTTATTTCGCGAAAACCCTGCTCCATCACAGGCATGCTGCTGGCTTTAAAAATTGCATTTAATTTATGTTCTTACTGCCTCTTCTGTACTTCTCTTGAGGAGCGCTGTCATTCTGTGCGCTCGGTTGAAGCTACATTTTAGTCCTTCTTCTATTTTTTATGTGAAATGTCCTGGCTTTTGGCTTTCAAATTCTGGTCACCCTATGCAAGGGGCCCAACAGGAGATGATGTTCGAAAAAATCCTTGTATATACGAAGGGAACCTTGATCTATATTCAAGACTTTGTCGTGCCCTGGCAAATCACCCAGCAAAGATGCAAGGGGATCTCCCCAACCAAAAGAAAGAAGGGGAACTCGCGCTTGGTGGTTCAACTAGAACGGGTGCTGAGAAGCACTTACTTAGATCGTCTGCCAACAGAAAATAGGTGCGGAAGTGCAAAAACGAATTCAGGCGCTCAGACACAACAGTCTCCAATTCTAGGTTAAGGTGTAAATGATTTGGGAAGTACCAGTCAGTTGGAGGGCATCATTACGAATCTGCTTAGCCCTGTACTTGTTGCACTGAAGAGCATAGAACTAGTCCTGAGAGAACTTACTACACAAATCCTTAATAAACTCCTGGGTCACGTTGAGCCCGAGTCCAGGAAAAGATGAGGACACTTGTAAATGTAAGCACAATTCAGCTATCAGACAAAACCCGAGCAGTCAAACCACAACTAAAGAAACAATTACAGGCAGCAATAACCTACGACCCAAGGTGGTGGTTCCTTCTTTACCGATTAAATACTCCGAGCCAGTGCCAGCAGAAACGACCAAGAACCTTATAACTTTACAGTTACCCCCGGCCTGCACTCCGTATTTGGTTGTGTTAACAAATATTCTACCCTTACGCCCAAATCAATATGAACCTGACGTGATACTCAATTAGTGGGTCATATTCTGTACAGATTGTATGGTTCTAAACGATCCATGTGCAACATACAGCTGCTGCCATTGGGCTTTTTAATAGACCAAAGCAAGACATATCGCCTATCTGCCCCCTCAGAATTCTGTAGATACTAGGTCTTTCACTATACTGACACAGAACCGATTCTCTTCTCTAGCAGAAGTCTACTGACTGGGGTGCACGAGTCTGAGGCCCAGGATAGGTGATGGGTATTTTTGGGAAATGTTCTTCAGGATCGGATCAAAGCAATATCACTTCAGCCACATTGATGGCGATTCCACACTTGGGGCCGGCCACCCTCATCCATTGTTGTGTGTAAGAACTCAAATGGCGGATCTTTCTATTCACCTCCCCATAGCTGATTGTAATATCAATGATGAAACATCATTAATTACTGAATTTGAACCTCCTGTTCAATTCTCAGATCTAGGAACGGCACTGAACAGTGGAACTAGCAATACATCTGCCACTCCCGACTTGAATCTCCTCTTCTGGAACACTGCGGGCATTTCTAATAAAAGGAATGCCATAAATTGGGTATATATGATTGCTGGCCAACAAATTATGTGCCTTCAAGAGACATGGTCCATAGTAGCTTACATGTGAATGGTTTCTATTTGGTTGCTACCTCTGCTATCCCATCAACATCTGGGCATCACATCGGTGGACTGTTAACTCTAATAAGTGTAACCATGATGGTCAAGATATTTAAGACATTCTTGGACTCTGCTCATTTCCAGATAATCTGTGTATCATTTGCTGCTTATTGCGCTGATCCATTTTTAACACAATTTCGATAACAAATATGTCTCAATTGTAGAGTCCCTTGATCATGCACTTACCAAGGTATTAGAAGGTTCTAAAACAGGATTATGTCATAGTATGGGGAGGTGATTTTAACTCTAGATTGTGCCCCATCTCCAATGATCTTGTGTGTGGTACATGGGACAAAGAATTAGCAAACCACTCACACTTAGAATACAATCCTTGCGGTGGCATACTAAACAAGTTGATGGTGACTCATAATCTCATTTTTAGTATAGACTTGGCTTGGCATGAGGACATTAGGCAGGTAACATTCACAGGGAGAGGCACCGGGAGCCTGATTGATTGTATGGTATTATTGAAGGTGTAGGAAAGGAGGGTCTCTAATATTCTCCATTTTACAAAGCTATATGAGTGATCACAACCTGTTAGCATTGAATTTGTCTCTAGGGTTGCTGATACAGGTCCATAACCTTGTGGCTCCCGCAATCGACTACACTAGGAATGGAGGCTTGCGATGCAAATGGCGTAATGTTGATGCTGAGGAACGTTTATCCTCCTTAGTTGGGGAAAAAAGGGAGTACTTTAAGGTGTGCCTAGGTTATCAACCCGACCCATCAGATGTATTGGGGGCTTATACTGAGATATGCGAATGGACAACTGAGCTGATGATGTTACCACAGTCATGGGGAGCCAAAGCCCAAGAAGTGGTTTGATAGATCCAGTTCACAAGCTCACAGTAGCCTGTTAAGACCTGTTAAAGGTCACCAAGAAATACAGAAGAAGTAAGAGCTTGCAAGAAACACTACATGGATACCATCAGGGCAAGGAAAGACACGATCAGAAGGGAGGCTTGGGAGCAGTTACACCAAGGCATGTGCCATGAATGATGTGTCCCAATTTTGGGGAACAGTGAATGCACCTTTTTTAGAACAGTCCTGGCACTAGTACAGATGTGACTATCCCACAGCATATATGGGCTGCCCACTTTACCAAGGTTTATGACTCCCATTCTCTGGCAAACCCAGATAGTAGCATAGTGAATATGATAGCTAGTCCTGGAGAAGATGACCATATACTAAATGCACTCAATGATATAATATCAGCAGTGGATAGATGGCCAAGCAATAAAGCCCCAGGACCTGATGAGGTATATATTGACCTCTTCAAGAGCAACCTTGACCTTTGGACCCCAACACTTGTAAATGTTTTGTGCAGCACGTTCTGTGTGGGCCCTCCAAAATCTTGTTCCAATGCAATTATTGTACCTATATTTAAGAAAGGGTATCGAGGCGACTCCCGGTGCTACCGTTCGATATCCCTCCTTGACTCCACGGCTAAGGTGCTGGGTAGAGTATTGTTAGGGCAGCTGGAGAACTGGGCTACTGAGAAGGGAATTCTAACAGCAGTTCCGTACGGCTTCAGGCAGGGTCTGGGGACAATTGATCAGTGCCTTAACCTCGATGTGCTAATAAGTAAATATGTGTCTGTCAAAGGGGGTGTCTTTACCTAGGGTTCATGGGTCTCAGCTCAGCCTTCGACAGTGTCATCAGCCTTCGACAGTGTCATCAGCCTTCGACAGTGTCGACAGTGTCATGGAGAGTGCTGTTAGCAAAGGGAGCTGATTCTAAGATTATTTATTTGTTCTCCCAACTCCATTAGGATGTCGTATGCTGTGTTATATTTGGCCCCAATGAAAAATGCATGCCACCAATCAAGATTATTTGGGGTGTCAAACAAGGATTTGTTTTGGCCCCCTTCCTTTTCAGTCTTTATATAAATGACCTAGATACATATTTGTAGGGTGTAGAGGCTGACCCATCAAGGGTAGGAACTAGGAGGCTACCAGTCCTGATGTATGCTGATGATTGCGTGCTTATGTCAAGAACAGGGCTGGGCCTCCAGAGGTTTGTGGATAGATTCATTGCATTTATGAATGACCTAGAATTGTCAAGCAATAAAACCAAATACTTCTCTATTGTGTGTGGTCGACTTTTAAGTAAGATCAGACCCCCTAATGTTGGCGGCACCAAATTACAGTGTGTCCCTACCTTCACATTCCTGGGGATCCCCTTTGATAATATGAGTTCATGGGAACATCTGTTGAGGGTGAGATCTGTGCAACTTCAACAGACTATTGCATCTCTGTTCAAGTTTGCCTCCAAATTGAGCTCCTCACCACTGGAAGCTATAATTAAAATCTACAAGGCTAGATGCATTTCGATCGCCTCCTATGGTGAAGGTATCTAGGGGTATAGTGACTCTGCGCAACTGCAGGTTAGTGAAAACAATTTTCTGCACTGACTGCTGTCATTACCAAGAAGTGTCCTGAATAATATGCCATGAGGAACTGGGTCTACAGTATCTAGAAGACCTCGTAAAGATAGCACCAACCCTATTGTGACTCTCAGTATAGTCCAGGCTCGAAGCTGCACTTAGTCAAAGACTAATAGCTGACTGTCTAAACTTAACAAAATCTCAAAACATGAACTGGCTGGCCTATGAAAAAGCACAGTTGTTTTCTTTCGGAAGGGCAGAGACAGCCCGCAGAGTGCTAATCGATCAAAGTTTCAATAAAGAATGAATTACTGGGTTTAATAGCAAGGGAAAGAGCAGTAATCTAGATCAGGAAGAGGTCAGTGAAAGTGTATTTCCCGCTGATCACGACTTTCAGTATGAAGCCATACTTGTTCTAGGTACAGAAGCATCAGAAGTTCTATCTGAGAAGATTCAGACTTGACATGGCCCATTATCTTCAGCTGCTGCAATCTGACTTGGTTTGCTATACAGTTTACAGATTCATTGCAACCACAGTTAAACGGCGTAGATTAGTTGGCAAGTAAAGATAATCTGGTGCCAGTACTGTGTACAGGAAGTACCAAGCGTGGAAATAGATGTGGATATATTTCTAGAACTCTATGCTCTAGATATGTTTCAAGCACTATTCGTTTCTTCTTAAATTTTAGATATGATATTATTGATGAATTGTTTTATTTGATTATTGCACATTAATGCACTTAGTTGCCCCTTGTTTAGCGCTGTTCAGAAGGCAAAGAGGGGGCTGATATCTGAAAGAGACACATTAGTGACAGATTCCTTACCTTAGAATATCCCCAGGCGTCAGGCTGGATCCGGAAAGTTTTGCGTAGCAGTACCCCTGCGCGTCGGTAGGCGGAGTCGTGCGGCTCCGCGTCCGTCGTCGGCATCGTGATCGCCGGGATGACATCGCGGCCAGTACTTAGACGCCGCCCATGCGCGCTGGTGTCAGTTCTTTCTTTTTCCGCGCCAGTAAGCGCAGATCCGGATTGAGCAGTGCCCCAGTCATTTTTTGACTGAGTATTTTTGAGACTTTTTTGTCCAAGTTTTCGAGTCGTTTCGACTCCAAGGTGTCAGTAGGGATGCCCGGCTTCAAGCCATGCGAGGTCTGTAATCGCATGATGTCGATTACGGATCCGCACCGCGAGTGTCTCTTCTGCCTGGGCGCGGCCACGACCCCACGTCGTGCCCCGAGTGTCGGTCCCTCGCCCCGAAGGCTTTGCGAGAGCGGTCTCGAAAGCTTCTCGAGGCCCGGCACTCGGCTCCGCGCCGCTCGACGTCCCGGTCCCGGGAGAGGTCGAGGGCCGGTCGCGGAGCCGTCGTCATTCATCGGGGTAGAAGTCTTCGTCTTCAGGTAAGGCGAAGCACAAGAGGTCTAAGAAGCGTCGCTCTAAGGCCTCCCCTCGCCGGTCTCACGACTCGGCTGAGGGTCCTGTTGGTACCGCCTCCGCGGCTCCGGGAGTACCCGTTGAGCCGGCGTCGGCCTACCCGCCTGTTCCGGGTCCGACGTCGACTCCGGCCGACATCCAGAACTTCTTGTCGGCCATGGCTCGCATCTTCGGGCCTAACGGTTACCCCGGTGCGCCTTCGGGCCCCGCGGGCCCCAGCGGAGGTCCTCCTTCGGCCCCACCGGCGGCTCCGGCCCCGGTGTCTCCGGCGGCTCCGGCCCCGGTGCCGCAGGACCCCCTTGGATCCAGGCCTGGATCCCGGTCGACGCCGGTTGACCTGACAACACCTCCACCGGCGCCGACCTCCCCGGTACCACTCCCGGCGCCGTCCGAGGTCCCGGACGACGCCGTCCCCAGGTTCTCCCCGGAACCGGACACGGAGCCGGATCGACGTCGGCCGACGCCGATTCCGACGCCGATGGGACTTTTCTTTACTCATGTCCGCCCTCCTTACTTTTCACCTGTTTTGGAGGACGGGGAGGACTGGGAGGGGTCGGAAGACCCTCTCACAGCCCAATGTGAGCCCTATCAGGACTGGGCAGAGGAACTGGGTGATGCCAGTGGCCTGGACACCTCTCCAGACCTTGGCATGCTGTCTCCTCCTTCCGTGGCTACGGAGGAGGGAGCAAGTTATGCAACGGTGTTGCGAGGGCGGCCGCGGCCTTGCGCCTCGAGCTCCCTACAGTGGCTGTCAGGACTAACCTCCTGACGGAAGTGCTTCAGCCGGCGGCTACCTCCTCGGAGCCACTGCTGCCGTTCAACAACGCACTTTCTGACGTTCTTTTGGGCACCTGGTCCAGGCCCACCACAGGGGCTCCTGTGGACAGGAACGTGGCCCGACGCCATCGCCCGGCCCCGGGCGACCCCTTGTTCCTCTCCCAACACCCCACCCCCGAGAGCTTGGTTGTCCAAGCCTCTACTTCTCAAAGCGCCTTCCCTACGGCTCCGCCGGACAGGGAATCCAAAAACTGGACCAATTTGGGAAGAAGGTTTTTATTCCTCCAGTGCTGGCTTGCGGTCCGTGAACACCGCTTGCCTTTTGGGCCGTTATTCCCACTCTCTGTGGGATTCGGTGGCGCAAGTGCTGCCTAAGTGTCCTGAGGAGGTCCAGACACTACTCACCCGTGTTATTGCAGACGGGAGAGACGCGGCGAAGTTCACAATACGATGTGAGCTGGACACCGCTGACTCGCTGGGCAGATCGCTTGCTACGACAGTGGCGCTTCGCCGTCACGCCTGGCTGAGGACCACTGGTTTCTCGGGCGATGTCCAAAACACCCTTATGGACATGCCCTTCGATGGCATCCGCCTTTTTGGCAACAAGGCAGACAGCGCGCTGGAGCGCTTTAAGGACTCGCGGGCTACGGCCAAGTCCTTGGGCCTCTCCGCCTCGCGCCCTCCGCAGCAGTCTGCTTTTCGCTCCTTTCGTGGCCACGGAAGGGGCGCCCAGTCATGTCCATTGCCCAGCCACCGGCCCACGCAGCAAGCGCTTTCGCGTGGCCGAGGACGTGGCTCCCGCCGAGGCGGGTCGGGTAACCAGCGTGCGGGTCAGGCCACCACCTCCGCCCCGTCCGCGGCCTCCAAGCCCTCCAAGTCCATCCTTTCAGGTCCACAGCACGCCAGTGGGGGCAGGGTCCGCCATCACCTTCACCACTGGCGTGCCATCACATCGGACAAGTGGGTCTTGGACATTGTCCGAAGGGGCTACTCCCTCCCCTTCGAGACTACCCCCAGCAATGCCACCGCATGTCAGGGGATCATTTGGTGCTTCTTCAAAGGAAGTTGCGGCCCTCTTGGCCAAGGGTGCCATCGAGCGCGTTCCGACCCCAGAAGTAGGGCGTGGTTGTTACTCCCACTACTTTCTGGTGCCCAAAAGGACAAGGAGGACATGCGTCCTATCTTGGACCTCCGGAACGTCAATCGCTTCCTCCGGAAGGAGAAGTTCAAGATGCTCACCCTAGCTCAGGTCTTGACTGCCCTCGACCCTGGAGACTGGATGGTAGCGTTGGACTTGCAGGACGCATATTTTCACATCCCCGTCCTGCCGGCCCACCGGCGTTACCTACGGTTCACGGTAGGCCTCGAGCATTTTCAGTTCACCATGCTCCCCTTTGGCCTTACCAGCGCCCCTCGGGTGTTCACGAAAGTGATGGCGGTGGTCGCAGCTCATTTGCGCCGGGCAGGGGTGCCAGTCTTCCCCTACCTCGACGACTGGTTGTTGAAGGCGGGCTCATCCCAGGCAGTCGTCTCCCACCTCCAGACTACGGCCGAACTCCTGCACTCACTGGGGTTCTCAATCAATGTGCCGAAGTCGCACCTGATTCCTTCTCCACAGCTCCTTTTCATCGGAGCAGTTCTGGACACAACGCAGTTTCGGGCCTATCCTCCCGAACGGCGAGTCCAGGATATTCAGGCTATGATTCCGATCTTTCAGCCTCTATCCTGGGTTTCGGTACGGATGACCCTGAGGCTGCTGGGCCTCATGGCCTCCTGCATCCTGCTGGTCGATCATGCCAGATGGCATATGCGGGCTCTGCAGTGGGACCTGAAGTTCCAGTGGGCGCAGCATCAGGGGAACCTGTCCGATTACGTCCAGATCTCGGAGGGAACTGCAAGGCAGTTGCAGTGGTGGCTCTCGAACCGGCAATGGGTCATGGGCAGATCCCTCTCCCTTCCCCAAACAGAGCACACAGTTGTGACGGACGCTTACCTTCTGGGATGGGGCGGTCACATGGGAGAGGCGGAGATCAGAGGCCTCTGGTCTCCGGCGGAGTCCCGGCTCCATATCAACCTTCTGGAGCTCCGGGCGATCCGACTTGCACTCAAGGCATTCCTTCCCTCTGTCAAGGGGCGGGTAGTGCAGGTGTTCACAGACAAGACCACCGCCATGTGGTACTGCAACAAACAAGGCGGGGTGGGGTCATGGACCCTATGTCCAGGAGGCTCTGCGTCTCTGGACATGGCTGGAACATCAGGGCATGCGCCTGATGGTTCAACACCTGGCAGGTTCCCTGAACGCCAGGGCGGACGAACTCAGCCGCCGGTACATGATGGATCACGAATGGCGTCTTCACTCGGAGGTGGCGCAAGGACTCTTTCTACAGTGGGGAGAGCCTTGGTTAGATCTATTCGCCACCAAAGAGAACGCGCAATGTCATCAGTTCTGCGCGTTGGAATTTCCAAGGCGGCACTTGCTCGGCGACGCTTTTCGTCGCTAGTGGAGTTGCGGTCTGTTGTACGCCTTTCCGCCTATACCACTTCTACCCAAAGTGTTGAAGAAGATTCGGCGCGACCGGGCCCAAGTCATTCTTGTGGCTCCGGACTGGGCTCGAAGAGTTTGGTATCCCGAGCTACTCCGTATGAGCGTCGATCCCCCGATCCGTCTGCCTCTTCGGGAGGATCTTCTGTCGCAGCAGCAGGGGACGGTCCTCCACTCGAACCTGTCCAGTCTCTACCTCCTTGCGTGGAGATTGAGCGGCGGCAGTTGATTCCTTTCGACTTGCCTCCCGAAGTTTGTGATCTGATTCCACTTGATGCTTCGGTACAAAACGTTATAAGTTATTTGTTACATCTACAACGTTCCAATTTAGCGTACACTTCCATACGCTTACATCTCGCTGCAATAGCTGCATACCTCCAGAATAGACAACATTTATCTCTTTTTAGAGTGCCTGTTATCAAAGCCTTTATGGAGGGACTCAAAAGAGTCATTCCCCGAGACGTCCACCTGCTCCAGTGTGGAATCTCAACATTGTTCTCACCAGACTAATGGGTCCACCCGTTGAGCCATTGCACAAATGTGAACTGCAATTTCTCACATGGAAAGTTGCTTTCCTCGTTGCTATCACATCACTCAGAAGAGTGGGTGAGCTTCAGGCATTAATTAGAGAAGAACCCTTTTACAAATGCACCAAAATCAAGTGGTTCTTCGGACTAATCCTAAATTCCTTCCTAAAGTCATTTCTGCTTTTCATATCAGTCAATCTGTTGAGTTACCTGTGCTCTTCCCTCAACCAGATTCAGTGGCAGAACGTGCACTACACACATTAGATGTGAAGAGAGCATTGCTTTATTACATCGAAAGGACAAAACCTTTCCGTAACACAAACCAACTTTTTGTCGCATTTGCTCCACCACACAAAGGCAATCCCATATCAAAATCAGGTATTGCAAGGTGGATAGTCAAGTGCATTCAAATATGCTATGCAAAAGCTAAACGAACGGTAACAGTTCCCCCTAGAGCACACTCTTCACGCAATCTGGGGGCTTCTATGGCATTCTTAGGAAATATACCCATAGATGACATTTGCAAAGCTGGAACATGGTCTACACCTCACACATTCACAAAACACTATTGTGTAGATGTGTTAGCAAGACAACAAGCTAGGGTGGGCCAGGCAGTTTTACGTACACTATTTCAGACCACTGCAACAGATACAGGTTAGCCACCGCTTTGGGAGATAACTGCTATGTAGTCTATGCATAGCATATGATCTACAGCTCATATGCCTCGAACGGAAAATGCTACTTACCCAGTATGCATCTGTTCTTCGCATATAGAGCTGTAGAGTCATATGCGCCCACCCACCTCCCCGGGTACCTATACCTGTTGCAGTAACATCTTACTTAGATACATGCATTCATGGACATCTCCTTTTACTACTCCTACTAACTCCATTATCACCCTCTGCGGGAAAACAATCTAACAATGGAGTCGATGCCCATGCGCACTATTACCGAAAGGAGGAGTCACCTACCTCGTGACTGGAAAGACTTCTTAGAAGAAAAACAAAGTGCAAACATCCGAACTCAACACTAGATGGCGATCTATGCATAGCATATGACTCTACAGCGCTATATGCCAAGAACAGATGCATACTGGGTAAGTAACATTTTCCATATCGCGTCTTCCGCGGCTAGTACATTTCTCCATCTCGCAAATGTATCAACCTTGTAGTACAAGTGTCCACATACTCTGCTCGGCAAGGAAGTTCCATTCATAATGTTCATTGTTTCCTCTACACAACCTTGGCCATCCTCAGGAACTCACGAAGGACAAATTACATATTTCTCCTTTCTACATTCTAATAAGCAAACTAAACCTAAAAAGACTCTTGAGGCCTTCTCTGCAGAGCAGTAAAATGTGCTCTAGGGAAAAACAAATAAAATTATGATTATCATTGTTATGTTATAAAACCCCATTATTAAACACTCTATGAATGCTTTTGCTTGCATTTTCTAACGCTCTGCACATTATTTACAAGCGGTTAATGAAAAGAAATTCACAACTTTTGGCTGTTATTTTCTAGATTAATCATGTGCATTTGCGGCATACACTAACTCTCCTAGCACACGCTTGCAAAATTTTCATCCTTCCCCTTTTTAATTTTGCGCTGTTAATAATTCACACCATTTTGTTAATAATTCACACAATGAGGAGTTCAATCCAAGCAGGTTTTATTTCGCGAAAACCCTGCTCCATCACAGGCATGCTGCTGGCTTTAAAAATTGCATTTAATTTATGTTCTTACTGCCTCTTCTGTACTTCTCTTGAGGAGCGCTGTCATTCTGTGCGCTCGGTTGAAGCTACATTTTAGTCCTTCTTCTATTTTTTATGTGAAATGTCCTGGCTTTTGGCTTTCAAATTCTGGTCACCCTATGCAAGGGGCCCAACAGGAGATGATGTTCGAAAAAATCCTTGTATATACGAAGGGAACCTTGATCTATATTCAAGACTTTGTCGTGCCCTGGCAAATCACCCAGCAAAGATGCAAGGGGATCTCCCCAACCAAAAGAAAGAAGGGGAACTCGCGCTTGGTGGTTCAACTAGAACGGGTGCTGAGAAGCACTTACTTAGATCGTCTGCCAACAGAAAATAGGTGCGGAAGTGCAAAAACGAATTCAGGCGCTCAGACACAACAGTCTCCAATTCTAGGTTAAGGTGTAAATGATTTGGGAAGTACCAGTCAGTTGGAGGGCATCATTACGAATCTGCTTAGCCCTGTACTTGTTGCACTGAAGAGCATAGAACTAGTCCTGAGAGAACTTACTACACAAATCCTTAATAAACTCCTGGGTCACGTTGAGCCCGAGTCCAGGAAAAGATGAGGACACTTGTAAATGTAAGCACAATTCAGCTATCAGACAAAACCCGAGCAGTCAAACCACAACTAAAGAAACAATTACAGGCAGCAATAACCTACGACCCAAGGTGGTGGTTCCTTCTTTACCGATTAAATACTCCGAGCCAGTGCCAGCAGAAACGACCAAGAACCTTATAACTTTACAGTTACCCCCGGCCTGCACTCCGTATTTGGTTGTGTTAACAAATATTCTACCCTTACGCCCAAATCAATATGAACCTGACGTGATACTCAATTAGTGGGTCATATTCTGTACAGATTGTATGGTTCTAAACGATCCATGTGCAACATACAGCTGCTGCCATTGGGCTTTTTTAATAGACCAAAGCAAGACATATCGCCTATCTGCCCCCTCAGAATTCTGTAGATACTAGGTCTTTCACTATACTGACACAGAACCGATTCTCTTCTCTAGCAGAAGTCTACTGACTGGGGTGCACGAGTCTGAGGCCCAGGATAGGTGATGGGTATTTTTGGGAAATGTTCTTCAGGATCGGATCAAAGCAATATCACTTCAGCCACATTGATGGCGATTCCACACTTAGGGCCGGCCACCCTCATCCATTGTTGTGTGTAAGAACTCAAATGGCGGATCTTTCTATTCACCTCCCCATAGCTGATTGTAATATCAATGATGAAACATCATTAATTACTGAATTTGAACCTCCTGTTCAATTCTCAGATCTAGGAACGGCACTGAACAGTGGAACTAGCAATACATCTGCCACTCCCGACTTGAATCTCCTCTTCTGGAACACTGCGGGCATTTCTAATAAAAGGAATGCCATAAATTGGGTATATATGATTGCTGGCCAACAAATTATGTGCCTTCAAGAGACATGGTCCATAGTAGCTTACATGTGAATGGTTTCTATTTGGTTGCTACCTCTGCTATCCCATCAACATCTGGGCATCACATCGGTGGACTGTTAACTCTAATAAGTGTAACCATGATGGTCAAGATATTTAAGACATTCTTGGACTCTGCTCATTTCCAGATAATCTGTGTATCATTTGCTGCTTATTGCGCTGATCCATTTTTAACACAATTTCGATAACAAATATGTCTCAATTGTAGAGTCCCTTGATCATGCACTTACCAAGGTATTAGAAGGTTCTAAAACAGGATTATGTCATAGTATGGGGAGGTGATTTTAACTCTAGATTGTGCCCCATCTCCAATGATCTTGTGTGTGGTAGATGGGCTCATCACCCTCCGCCTGGGACGACTCCTGGTGGCCCCCGGCCCTGGGCACCGCACCCAAGCCAACGGACCACGCACGCAACCTGGGCTTTATCCTGGACTCCTCCCTATCGATGACCAGACAAGTCAACGCCGTCTCATCTTCATGCTTCAACACCCTGCGCATGCTCCGCAAGATCTTCAGATGGATCCCCACTGAAACCAGGAAGACCGTCACCCAGGCACTCGTCACCAGCCGACTGGACTATGGGAACACCCTCTACGCCGGAACCACAGCCAAACTTCAAAAGAGACTCCAGCGCATCCAGAACGCCTCCGCACGACTCATCCTGGACATCCCCCGACACAGCCACATCACCGTACACCTGAAAGACCTGCACTGGCTCCCCGTCAGCAAGAGAATCACGTTCAGACTCCTCACCCACGCACACAAGGCCCTCCACGACCTGGGCCCAAAGTACCTCAACGACCGCATGTCCTTCTACACGCCCACACGCCAGCTACGATCAACCAGCCACGCCCTCGCCACCGTACCACGCATCCGCAGAACCACCGCCGGAGGAAGATCCTTCTCCTACCTGGCGGCCAAGACCTGGAACTCCCTCCCCACTCACCTTCGGCGAACCCAGGACCATCTCGCCTTCAGGAAGCAGCTCAAGACCTGGCTGTTCGAGCAGTAACTTACCCCCTCCCCCAGCGCCTTGAGACCCTCCCGGGTGAGTAGCGCGCTCTATAAATGCCGTGATTGATTGATTGATTGATTGTGGTACATGGGACAAAGAATTAGCAAACCACTCACACTTAGAATACAATCCTTGCGGTGGCATACTAAACAAGTTGATGGTGACTCATAATCTCATTTTTAGTATAGACTTGGCTTGGCATGAGGACATTAGGCAGGTAACATTCACAGGGAGAGGCACCGGGAGCCTGATTGATTGTATGGTATTATTGAAGGTGTAGGAAAGGAGGGTCTCTAATATTCTCCATTTTACAAAGCTATATGAGTGATCACAACCTGTTAGCATTGAATTTGTCTCTAGGGTTGCTGATACAGGTCCATAACCTTGTGGCTCCCGCAATCGACTACACTAGGAATGGAGGCTTGCGATGCAAATGGCGTAATGTTGATGCTGGGGAACGTTTATCCTCCTTAGTTGGGGAAAAAGGGAGTACTTTAAGGTGTGCCTAGGTTATCAACCCGACCCATCAGATGTATTGGGGGCTTATACTGAGATATGAGAATGGACAACTGAGCTGATGATGTTACCACAGTCATGGGGAGCCAAAGCCCAAGAAGTGGTTTGATAGATCCAGTTCACAAGCTCACAGTAGCCTGTTAAGACCTGTTAAAAGGTCACCAAGAAATACAGAAGAAGTAAGAGCTTGCAAGAAACACTACATGGATACCATCAGGGCAAGGAAAGACACGATCAGAAGGGAGGCTTGGGAGCAGTTACACCAAGGCATGTGCCATGAATGATGTGTCCCAATTTTGGGGAACAGTGAATGCACCTTTTTTAGAACAGTCCTGGCACTAGTACAGATGTGACTATCCCACAGCATATATGGGCTGCCCACTTTACCAAGGTTTATGACTCCCATTCTCTGGCAAACCCAGATAGTAGCATAGTGAATATGATAGCTAGTCCTGGAGAAGATGACCATATACTAAATGCACTCAATGATATAATATCAGCAGTGGATAGATGGCCAAGCAATAAAGCCCCAGGACCTGATGAGGTATATATTGACCTCTTCAAGAGCAACCTTGACCTTTGGACCCCAACACTTGTAAATGTTTTGTGCAGCACGTTCTGTGTGGGCCCTCCAAAATCTTGTTCCAATGCAATTATTGTACCTATATTTAAGAAAGGGTATCGAGGCGACTCCTGGTGCTACCGTTCGATATCCCTCCTTGACTCCCCGGCTAAGGTGCTGGGTAGAGTATTGTTAGGGCAGCTGGAGAACTGGGCTACTGAGAAGGGAATTCTAACAGCAGTTCCGTACGGCTTCAGGCAGGGTCTGGGGACAATTGATCAGTGCCTTAACCTCGATGTGCTAATAAGTAAATATGTGTCTGTCAAAGGGGGGTGTCTTTACCTAGGGTTCATGGGTCTCAGCTCAGCCTTCGACAGTGTCATCAGCCTTCGACAGTGTCATCAGCCTTCGACAGTGTCGACAGTGTCATGGAGAGTGCTGTTAGCAAAGGGAGCTGATTCTAAGATTATTTATTTGTTCTCCCAACTCCATTAGGATGTCGTATGCTGTGTTATATTTGGCCCCAATGAAAAATGCATGCCACCAATCAAGATTATTTGGGGTGTCAAACAAGGATTTGTTTTGGCCCCCTTCCTTTTCAGTCTTTATATAAATGACCTAGATACATATTTGTAGGGTGTAGAGGCTGACCCATCAAGGGTAGGAACTAGGAGGCTACCAGTCCTGATGTATGCTGATGATTGCGTGCTTATGTCAAGAACAGGGCTGGGCCTCCAGAGGTTTGTGGATAGATTCATTGCATTTATGAATGACCTAGAATTGTCAAGCAATAAAACCAAATACTTCTCTATTGTGTGTGGTCGACTTTTAAGTAAGATCAGACCCCCTAATGTTGGCGGCACCAAATTACAGTGTGTCCCTACCTTCACATTCCTGGGGATCCCCTTTGATAATATGAGTTCATGGGAACATCTGTTGAGGGTGAGATCTGTGCAACTTCAACAGACTATTGCATCTCTGTTCAAGTTTGCCTCCAAATTGAGCTCCTCACCACTGGAAGCTATAATTAAAATCTACAAGGCTAGATGCATTTCGATCGCCTCCTATGGTGAAGGTATCTAGGGGTATAGTGACTCTGCGCAACTGCAGGTTAGTGAAAACAATTTTCTGCACTGACTGCTGTCATTACCAAGAAGTGTCCTGAATAATATGCCATGAGGAACTGGGTCTACAGTATCTAGAAGACCTCGTAAAGATAGCACCAACCCTATTGTGACTCTCAGTATAGTCCAGGCTCGAAGCTGCACTTAGTCAAAGACTAATAGCTGACTGTCTAAACTTAACAAAATCTCAAAACATGAACTGGCTGGCCTATGAAAAAGCACAGTTGTTTTCTTTCGGAAGGGCAGAGACAGCCCGCAGAGTGCTAATCGATCAAAGTTTCAATAAAGAATGAATTACTGGGTTTAATAGCAAGGGAAAGAGCAGTAATCTAGATCAGGAAGAGGTCAGTGAAAGTGTATTTCCCGCTGATCACGACTTTCAGTATGAAGCCATACTTGTTCTAGGTACAGAAGCATCAGAAGTTCTATCTGAGAAGATTCAGACTTGACATGGCCCATTATCTTCAGCTGCTGCAATCTGACTTGGTTTGCTATACAGTTTACAGATTCATTGCAACCACAGTTAAACGGCGTAGATTAGTTGGCAAGTAAAGATAATCTGGTGCCAGTACTGTGTACAGGAAGTACCAAGCGTGGAAATAGATGTGGATATATTTCTAGAACTCTATGCTCTAGATATGTTTCAAGCACTATTCGTTTCTTCTTAAATTTTAGATATGATATTATTGATGCATTGTTTTATTTGATTATTGCACATTAATGCACTTAGTTGCCCCTTGTTTAGCGCTGTTCAGAAGGCAAAGAGGGGGCTGATATCTGAAAGAGACACATTAGTGACAGATTCCTTACCTTAGAATATCCCCAGGCGTCAGGCTGGATCCGGAAAGTTTTGCGTAGCAGTACCCCTGCGCGTCGGTAGGCGGAGTCGTGCGGCTCCGCGTCCGTCGTCGGCATCGTGATCGCCGGGATGACATCGCGGCCAGTACTTAGACGCCGCCCATGCGCGCTGGTGTCAGTTCTTTCTTTTCCGCGCCAGTAAGCGCAGATCCGGATTGAGCAGTGCCCCAGTCATTTTTTGACTGAGTATTTTTGAGACTTTTTTGTCCAAGTTTTCGAGTCGTTTCGACTCCAAGGTGTCAGTAGGGATGCCCGGCTTCAAGCCATGCGAGGTCTGTAATCGCATGATGTCGATTACGGATCCGCACCGCGAGTGTCTCTTCTGCCTGGGGCGCGGCCACGACCCCACGTCGTGCCCCGAGTGTCGGTCCCTCGCCCCGAAGGCTTTGCGAGAGCGGTCTCGAAAGCTTCTCGAGGCCCGGCACTCGGCTCCGCGCCGCTCGACGTCCGGGTCCCGGGAGAGGTCGAGGGGCCGGTCGCGGAGCCGTCGTCATTCATCGGGGTAGAAGTCTTCGTCTTCAGGTAAGGCGAAGCACAAGAGGTCTAAGAAGCGTCGCTCTAAGGCCTCCCCTCGCCGGTCTCACGACTCGGCTGAGGGTCCTGTTGGTACCGCCTCCGCGGCTCCGGGAGTACCCGTTGAGCCGGCGTCGGCCTACCCGCCTGTTCCGGGTCCGACGTCGACTCCGGCCGACATCCAGAACTTCTTGTCGGGGGTATGCCCAGACGTGGGTCCCTTGCTCACTTTGCCACTGGATTCAAGCAAGCCTGGCTGATGAAGGCTGAAATGCCAGAAACCGGTCCTAGGATGCTTGTTTCCGGTCCAGGGAAGACATGGCTTGGCAGTTCGGGCTGGACTGTTCCCATGAGGCACAGGGTCAGACTGATTTGCATATGGCCATGTCTGAACTGGGGTGGTGGAGTGAGCTAAAGAATGATGATGGATTAAACCCAGATCAGTTGACTGGGGGTGAGTGTTTGATTGGCTCAAACGTTCCGTCCATCATCCCCTTTTGTATTGCTTTGGTCGCCCTAAGTTGGCGGGGGTATGCCCAGACGTGGGTCCCTTGCTCACTTTCCCACTGGATTCAAGCAAGCCTGGCTGATGACGGCTGAAATGCCAGAAACCGGTCCTAGGATGCTTGTTTCCGGTCCAGGGAAGACATGGCTTGGCAGTTCGGGCTGGACTGTTCCCATGAGGCACAGGGTCAGACTGATTTGCATATGGCCATGTCTGAACTGGGGTGGTGGAGTGAGCTAAAGAATGATGATGGATTAAACCCAGATCAGTTGACTGGGGGTGAGTGTTTGATTGGCTCAAACGTTCCGTCCATCATCCCCTTTTGTATTGCTTTGGTCGCCCTAAGTTGGCGGGGGTATGCCCAGACGTGGGTCCCTTGCTCACTTTGCCACTGGATTCAAGCAAGCCTGGCTGATGACGGCTGAAATGCCAGAAACCGGTCCTAGGATGCTTGTTTCCGGTCCAGGGAAGACATGGCTTGGCAGTTCGGGCTGGACTGTTCCCATGAGGCACAGGGTCAGACTGATTTGCATATGGCCATGTCTGAACTGGGGTGGTGGAGTGAGCTAAAGAATGATGATGGATTAAACCCAGATCAGTTGACTGGGGGTGAGTGTTTGATTGGCTCAAATGTTCCGTCCATCATCCCCTTTTGTATTGCTTTGGTCGCCCTAAGTTGGCGGGGGTATGCCCAGACGTGGGTCCCTTGCTCACTTTGCCACTGGATTCAAGCAAGCCTGGCTGATGACGGCTGAAATGCCAGAAACCGGTCCTAGGATGCTTGTTTCCGGTCCAGGGAAGACATGGCTTGGCAGTTCGGGCTGGACTGTTCCCATGAGGCACAGGGTCAGACGGATTTGCATATGGCCATGTCTGAACTGGGGTGGTGGAGTGAGCTAAAGAATGATGATGGATTAAACCCAGATCAGTTGACTGGGGGTGAGTGTTTGATTGGCTCAAACGTTCCGTCCATCATCCCCTTTTGTATTGATTTGGTCGCCCTAAGTTGGCGGGGGTATGCCCAGACGTGGGTCCCTTGCTCACTTTGCCACTGGATTCAAGCAAGCCTGGCTGATGACGGCTGAAATGCCAGAAACCGGTCCTAGGATGCTTGTTTCCGGTCCAGGGAAGACATGGCTTGGCAGTTCGGGCTGGACTGTTCCCATGAGGCACAGGGTCAGACTGATTTGCATATGGCCATGTCTGAACTGGGGTGGTGGAGTGAGCTAAAGAATGATGATGGATTAAACCCAGATCAGTTGACTGGGGGTGAGTGTTTGATTGGCTCAATTGTTCCGTCCATCATCCCCTTTTGTATTGCTTTGGTCGCCCTAAGTTGGCGGGGGTATGCCCAGACGTGGGTCCCTTGCTCACTTTGCCACTGGATTCAAGCAAGCCTGGCTGATGACGGCTGAAATGCCAGAAACCGGTCCTAGGATGCTTGTTTCCGGTCCAGGGAAGACATGGCTTGGCAGTTCGGGCTGGACTGTTCCCATGAGGCACAGGGTCAGACTGATTTGCATATGGCCATGTCTGAACTGGGGTGGTGGAGTGAGCTAAAGAATGATGATGGATTAAACCCAGATCAGTTGACTGGGGGTGAGTGTTTGATTGGCTCAAGCGTTCCGTCCATCATCCCCTTTTGTATTGCTTTGGTCGCCCTAAGTTGGCGGGGGTATGCCCAGACGTGGGTCCCTTGCTCACTTTGCCACTGGATTCAAGCAAGCCTGGCTGATGACGGCTGAAATGCCAGAAACCGGTCCTAGGATGCTTGTTTCCGGTCCAGGGAAGACATGGCTTGGCAGTTCGGGCTGGACTGTTCCCATGAGGCACAGGGTCAGACTGATTTGCATATGGCCATGTCTGAACTGGGGTGGTGGAGTGAGCTAAAGAATGATGATGGATTAAACCCAGATCAGTTGACTGGGGGTGAGTGTTTGATTGGCTCAAACGTTCCGTCCATCATCCCCTTTTGTATTGCTTTGGTCGCCCTAAGTTGGCGGGGGTATGCCCAGACGTGGGTCCCTTGCTCACTTTGCCACTGGATTCAAGCAAGCCTGGCTGATGACGGCTGAAATGCCAGAAACCGGTCCTAGGATGCTTGTTTCCGGTCCAGGGAAGACATGGCTTGGCAGTTCGGGCTGGACTGTTCCCATGAGGCACAGGGTCAGACTGATTTGCATATGGCCATGTCTGAACTGGGGTGGTGGAGTGAGCTAAAGAATGATGATGGATTAAACCCAGATCAGTTGACTGGGGGTGAGTGTTTGATTGGCTCAAACGTTCCGTCCATCATCCCCTTTTGTATTGCTTTGGTCGCCCTAAGTTGGCGGGGGTATGCCCAGACGTGGGTCCCTTGCTCACTTTGCCACTGGATTCAAGCAAGCCTGGCTGATGACGGCTGAAATGCCAGAAACCGGTCCTAGGATGCTTGTTTCCGGTCCAGGGAAGACATGGCTTGGCAGTTCGGGCTGGACTGTTCCCATGAGGCACAGGGTCAGACTGATTTGCATATGGCCATGTCTGAACTGGGGTGGTGGAGTGAGCTAAAGAATGATGATGGATTAAACCCAGATCAGTTGACTGGGGGTGAGTGTTTGATTGGCTCAAACGTTCCGTCCATCATCCCCTTTTGTATTGCTTTGGTCGCCCTAAGTTGGCGGGGGTATGCCCAGACGTGGGTCCCTTGCTCACTTTGCCACTGGATTCAAGCAAGCCTGGCTGATGACGGCTGAAATGCCAGAAACCGGTCCTAGGATGCTTGTTTCCGGTCCAGGGAAGACATGGCTTGGCAGTTCGGGCTGGACTGTTCCCATGAGGCACAGGGTCAGACTGATTTGCATATGGCCATGTCTGAACTGGGGTGGTGGAGTGAGCTAAAGAATGATGATGGATTAAACCCAGATCAGTTGACTGGGGGTGAGTGTTTGATTGGCTCAAACGTTCCGTCCATCATCCCCTTTTGTATTGCTTTGGTCGCCCTAAGTTGGCGGGGTATGCCCAGACGTGGGTCCCTTGCTCACTTTGCCACTGGATTCAAGCAAGCCTGGCTGATGACGGCTGAAATGCCAGAAACCGGTCCTAGGATGCTTGTTTCCGGTCCAGGGAAGACATGGCTTGGCAGTTCGGGCTGGACTGTTCCCATGAGGCACAGGGTCAGACTGATTTGCATATGGCCATGTCTGAACTGGGGTGGTGGAGTGAGCTAAAGAATGATGATGGATTAAACCCAGATCAGTTGACTGGGGGTGAGTGTTTGATTGGCTCAAACGTTCCGTCCATCATCCCCTTTTGTATTGCTTTGGTCGCCCTAAGTTGGCGGGGGTATGCCCAGACGTGGGTCCCTTGCTCACTTTGCCACTGGATTCAAGCAAGCCTGGCTGATGACGGCTGAAATGCCAGAAACCGGTCCTAGGATGCTTGTTTCCGGTCCAGGGAAGACATGGCTTGGCAGTTCGGGCTGGACTGTTCCCATGAGGCACAGGGTCAGACTGATTTGCATATGGCCATGTCTGAACTGGGGTGGTGGAGTGAGCTAAAGAATGATGATGGATTAAACCCAGATCAGTTGACTGGGGGTGAGTGTTTGATTGGCTCAAACGTTCCGTCCATCATCCCCTTTTGTATTGCTTTGGTCGCCCTAAGTTGGCGGGGGTATGCCCAGACGTGGGTCCCTTGCTCACTTTGCCACTGGATTCAAGCAAGCCTGGCTGATGACGGCTGAAATGCCAGAAACCGGTCCTAGGATGCTTGTTTCCGGTCCAGGGAAGACATGGCTTGGCAGTTCGGGCTGGACTGTTCCCATGAGGCACAGGGTCAGACTGATTTGCATATGGCCATGTCTGAACTGGGGTGGTGGAGTGAGCTAAAGAATGATGATGGATTAAACCCAGATCAGTTGACTGGGGGTGAGTGTTTGATTGGCTCAAACGTTCCGTCCATCATCCCCTTTTGTATTGCTTTGGTCGCCCTAAGTTGGCGGGGGTATGCCCAGACGTGGGTCCCTTGCTCACTTTGCCACTGGATTCAAGCAAGCCTGGCTGATGACGGCTGAAATGCCAGAAACCGGTCCTAGGATGCTTGTTTCCGGTCCAGGGAAGACATGGCTTGGCAGTTCGGGCTGGACTGTTCCCATGAGGCACAGGGTCAGACTGATTTGCATATGGCCATGTCTGAACTGGGGTGGTGGAGTGAGCTAAAGAATGATGATGGATTAAACCCAGATCAGTTGACTGGGGGTGAGTGTTTGATTGGCTCAAACGTTCCGTCCATCATCCCCTTTTGTATTGCTTTGGTCGCCCTAAGTTGGCGGGGGTATGCCCAGACGTGGGTCCCTTGCTCACTTTGCCACTGGATTCAAGCAAGCCTGGCTGATGACGGCTGAAATGCCAGAAACCGGTCCTAGGATGCTTGTTTCCGGTCCAGGGAAGACATGGCTTGGCAGTTCGGGCTGGACTGTTCCCATGAGGCACAGGGTCAGACTGATTTGCATATGGCCATGTCTGAACTGGGGTGGTGGAGTGAGCTAAAGAATGATGATGGATTAAACCCAGATCAGTTGACTGGGGGTGAGTGTTTGATTGGCTCAAACGTTCCGTCCATCATCCCCTTTTGTATTGCTTTGGTCGCCCTAAGTTGGCGGGGGTATGCCCAGACGTGGGTCCCTTGCTCACTTTGCCACTGGATTCAAGCAAGCCTGGCTGATGACGGCTGAAATGCCAGAAACCGGTCCTAGGATGCTTGTTTCCGGTCCAGGGAAGACATGGCTTGGCAGTTCGGGCTGGACTGTTCCCATGAGGCACAGGGTCAGACTGATTTGCATATGGCCATGTCTGAACTGGGGTGGTGGAGTGAGCTAAAGAATGATGATGGATTAAACCCAGATCAGTTGACTGGGGGTGAGTGTTTGATTGGCTCAAACGTTCCGTCCATCATCCCCTTTTGTATTGCTTTGGTCTCACGACTCGGCTGAGGGTCCTGTTGGTACCGCCTCCGCGGCTCCGGGAGTACCCGTTGAGCCGGCGTCGGCCTACCCGCCTGTTCCGGGTCCGACGTCGACTCCGGCCGACATCCAGAACTTCTTGTCGGCCATGGCTCGCATCTTCGGGCCTAACGGTTACCCCGGTGCGCCTTCGGGCCCCGCGGGCCCCAGCGGAGGTCCTCCTTCGGCCCCACCGGCGGCTCCGGCCCCGGTGTCTCCGGCGGCTCCGGCCCCGGTGCCGCAGGACCCCTTGGATCCAGGCCTGGATCCCGGTCGACGCCGGTTGACCTGACAACACCTCCACCGGCGCCGACCTCCCGGTACCACTCCCGGCGCCGTCCGAGGTCCCGGACGACGCCGTCCCCAGGTTCTCCCCGGAACCGGACACGGAGCCGGATCGACGTCGGCCGACGCCGATTCCGACGCCGATGGGACTTTTCTTCCCTCATGTCCGCCCTCCTTACTTTTCACCTGTTTTGGAGGACGGGGAGGGGTCGGAAGACCCTCTCACAGCCCAATGTGAGCCCTATCAGGACTGGGCAGAGGAACTGGGTGATGCCAGTGGCCTGGACACCTCTCCAGACCTTGGCATGCTGTCTCCTCCTTCCGTGGCTACGGAGGAGGGAGCAAGTTATGCAACGGTGTTGCGAGGGCGGCCGCGGCCTTGCGCCTCGAGCTCCCTACAGTGGCTGTCAGGACTAACCTCCTGACGGAAGTGCTTCAGCCAGCGGCTACCTCCTCGGAGCCACTGCTGCCGTTCAACAACGCACTTTCTGACGTTCTTTTGGGCACCTGGTCCAGGCCCACCACAGGGGCTCCTGTGGACAGGAACGTGGCCCGACGCCATCGCCCGGCCCCGGGCGACCCCTTGTTCCTCTCCCAACACCCCACCCCCGAGAGCTTGGTTGTCCAAGCCTCTACTTCTCAAAGCGCCTTCCCTACGGCTCCGCCGGACAGGGAATCCAAAAAACTGGACCAATTTGGGAAGAAGGTTTTTTATTCCTCCAGTGCTGGCTTGCGGTCCGTGAACACCGCTTGCCTTTTGGGCCGTTATTCCCACTCTCTGTGGGATTCGGTGGCGCAAGTGCTGCCTAAGTGTCCTGAGGAGGTCCAGACACTTCTCACCCGTGTTATTGCAGACGGGAGAGACGCGGCGAAGTTCACAATACGATGTGAGCTGGACACCGCTGACTCGCTGGGCAGATCGCTTGCTACGACAGTGGCGCTTCGCCGTCACGCCTGGCTGAGGACCACTGGTTTCTCGGGCGATGTCCAAAACACCCTTATGGACATGCCCTTCGATGGCATCCGCCTTTTTGGCAACAAGGCAGACAGCGCGCTGGAGCGCTTAAGGACTCGCGGGCTACGGCCAAGTCCTTGGGCCTCTCCGCCTCGCGCCCTCCGCAGCAGTCTGCTTTTCGCTCCTTTCGTGGCCACGGAAGGGGCGCCCAGTCACGTCCATTGCCCAGCCACCGGCCCGCGCAGCAAGCGCCTTCGCGTGGCCGAGGACGTGGCTCCCGCCGAGGCGGGTCGGGTAACCAGCGTGCGGGTCAGGCCACCACCTCCGCCCCGTCCGCGGCCTCCAAGCCCTCCAAGTCCATCCTTTCAGGTCCACAGCACGCCAGTGGGGGCAGGGTCCGCCATCACCTTCACCACTGGCGTGCCATCACATCGGACAAGTGGGTCTTGGACATTGTCCGAAGGGGCTACTCCCTCCCCTTCGAGACTACCCCCCAGCAATGCCACCGCATGTCAGGGGATCATTTGGTGCTTCTTCAAAAGGAAGTTGCGGCCCTCTTGGCCAAGGGTGCCATCGAGCGCGTTCCGACCCCAGAAGTAGGGCGTGGTTGTTACTCCCACTACTTTCTGGTGCCCAAAAGGACAAGGAGGACATGCGTCCTATCTTGGACCTCCGGAACGTCAATCGCTTCCTCCGGAAGGAGAAGTTCAAGATGCTCACCCTAGCTCAGGTCTTGACTGCCCTCGACCCTGGAGACTGGATGGTAGCGTTGGACTTGCAGGACGCATATTTTCACATCCCCGTCCTGCCGGCCCACCGGCGTTACCTACGGTTCACGGTAGGCCTCGAGCATTTTCAGTTCACCATGCTCCCCTTTGGCCTTACCAGCGCCCTCGGGTGTTCACGAAAGTGATGGCGGTGGTCGCAGCTCATTTGCGCCGGGCAGGGGTGCCAGTCTTCCCCTACCTCGACGACTGGTTGTTGAAGGCGGGCTCGTCCCAGGCAGTCGTCTCCCACCTCCAGACTACGGCCGAACTCCTGCACTCGCTGGGGTTCTCAATCAATGTGCCGAAGTCGCACCTGATTCCTTCTCCACAGCTCCTTTTCATCGGAGCAGTTCTGGACACAACGCAGTTTCGGGCCTATCCTCCCGAACGGCGAGTCCAGGATATTCAGGCTATGATTCCGATCTTTCAGCCTCTATCCTGGGTTTCGGTACGGATGACCCTGAGGCTGCTGGGCCTCATGGCCTCCTGCTGGTCGATCATTCCAGATGGCATATGCGGGCTCTGCAGTGGGACCTGAAGTTCCAGTGGGCGCAGCATCAGGGGAACCTGTCCGATTACGTCCAGATCTCGGAGGGAACTGCAAGGCAGTTGCAGTGGTGGCTCTCGAACCGGCAATGGGTCATGGGCAGATCCCTCTCCCTTCCCCAAACAGAGCACACAGTTGTGACGGACGCGTCCCTTCTGGGATGGGGCGGTCACATGGGAGAGGCGGAGATCAGAGGCCTCTGGTCTCCGGCGGAGTCCCGGCTCCATATCAACCTTCTGGAGCTCCGGGCGATCCGACTTGCACTCAAGGCATTCCTTCCCTCTGTCAAGGGGCGGGTAGTGCAGGTGTTCACAGACAAGACCACCGCCATGTGGTACTGCAACAAACAAGGCGGGGTGGGGTCATGGACCCTATGTCAGGAGGCTCTGCGTCTCTGGACATGGCTGGAACATCAGGGCATGCGCCTGATGGTTCAACACCTGGCAGGTTCCCTGAACGCCAGGGCGGAAGAACTCAGCCGCCGGTACATGATGGATCACGAATGGCGTCTTCACTCGGAGGTGGCGCAAGGACTCTTTCTACAGTGGGGAGAGCCTTGGTTAGATCTATTCGCCACCAAAGAGAACGCGCAATGTCATCAGTTCTGCGCGTTGGAATTTCCAAGGCGGCACTTGCTCGGCGACGCTTTTCGTCGCTAGTGGAGTTGCGGTCTGTTGTACGCCTTTCCGCCTATACCACTTCTACCCAAAGTGTTGAAGAAGATTCGGCGCGACCGGGCCCAAGTCATTCTTGTGGCTCCGGACTGGGCTCGAAGAGTTTGGTATCCCGAGCTACTCCGTATGAGCGTCGATCCCCGATCCGTCTGCCTCTTCGGGAGGATCTTCTGTCGCAGCAGCAGGGGACGGTCCTCCACTCGAACCTGTCCAGTCTCTACCTCCTTGCGTGGAGATTGAGCGGCGGCAGTTGATTCCTTTCGACTTGCCTCCCGAAGTTTGTGATCTGATTCCGCTTGATGCTTCGGTACAAAACGTTATAAGTTATTTGTTACATCTACAACGTTCCAATTTAGCGTACACTTCCATACGCTTACATCTCGCTGCAATAGCTGCATACCTCCAGAATAGACAACATTTATCTCTTTTTAGAGTGCCTGTTATCAAAGCCTTTATGGAGGGACTCAAAAGAGTCATTCCCCGAGACGTCCACCTGCTCCAGTGTGGAATCTCAACATTGTTCTCACCAGACTAATGGGTCCACCCGTTGAGCCATTGCACAAATGTGAACTGCAATTTCTCACATGGAAAGTTGCTTTCCTCGTTGCTATCACATCACTCAGAAGAGTGGGTGAGCTTCAGGCATTAATTAGAGAAGAACCCTTTTTACAAATGCACCAAAATCAAGTGGTTCTTCGGACTAATCCTAAATTCCTTCCTAAAGTCATTTCTGCTTTTCATATCAGTCAATCTGTTGAGTTACCTGTGCTCTTCCCTCAACCAGATTCAGTGGCAGAACGTGCACTACACACATTAGATGTGAAGAGAGCATTGCTTTATTACATCGAAAGGACAAAACCTTTCCGTAACACAAACCAACTTTTTGTCGCATTTGCTCCACCACACAAAGGCAATCCCATATCAAAATCAGGTATTGCAAGGTGGATAGTCAAGTGCATTCAAATATGCTATGCAAAAGCTAAATGAACAGTAACAGTTCCCCCTAGAGCACACTCTTCACGCAATCTGGGGGCTTCTATGGCATTCTTAGGAAATATACCCATAGATGACATTTGCAAAGCTGGAACATGGTCTACACCTCACACATTCACAAAACACTATTGTGTAGATGTGTTAGCAAGACAACAAGCTAGGGTGGGCCAGGCAGTTTTACGTACACTATTTCAGACCACTGCAACAGATACAGGTTAGCCACCGCTTTGGGAGATAACTGCTATGTAGTCTATGCATAGCATATGATCTACAGCTCATATGCCTCGAACGGAAAATGCTACTTACCCAGTATGCATCTGTTCTTCGCATATAGAGCTGTAGAGTCATATGCGCCCACCCACCTCCCCGGGTACCTATACCTGTTGCAGTAACATCTTACTTAGATACATGCATTCATGGACATCTCCTTTTACTACTCCTACTAACTCCATTATCACCCTCTGCGGGAAAACAATCTAACAATGGAGTCGATGCCCATGCGCACTATTACCGAAAGGAGGAGTCACCTACCTCGTGACTGGAAAGACTTCTTAGAAGAAAAACAAAGTGCAAACATCCGAACCCAACACTAGATGGCGATCTATGCATAGCATATGACTCTACAGCGCTATATGCCAAGAACAGATGCATACTGGGTAAGTAACATTTTCCATATCGCGTCTTCCGCGGCTAGTACATTTCTCCATCTCGCAAATGTATCAACCTTGTAGTACAAGTGTCCACATACTCTGCTCGGCAAGGAAGTTCCATTCATAATGTTCATTGTTTCCTCTACACAACCTTGGCCATCCTCAGGAACTCACGAAGGACAAATTACATATTTCTCCTTTCTACATTCTAATAAGCAAACTAAACCTAAAAAGACTCTTGAGGCCTTCTCTGCAGAGCAGTAAAATGTGCTCTAGGGAAAAACAAATAAAATTATGATTATCATTGTTATGTTATAAAACCCCATTATTAAACACTCTATGAATGCTTTTGCTTGCATTTTCTAACGCTCTGCACATTATTTACAAGCGGTTAATGAAAAGAAATTCACAACTTTTGGCTGTTATTTTCTAGATTAATCATGTGCATTTGCGGCATACACTAACTCTCCTAGCACACGCTTGCAAAATTTTCATCCTTCCCCTTTTTAATTTTGCGCTGTTAATAATTCACACCATTTTGTTAATAATTCACACAATGAGGAGTTCAATCCAAGCAGGTTTTATTTCGCGAAAACCCTGCTCCATCTCAGGCATGCTGCTGGCTTTAAAAATTGCATTTAATTTATGTTCTTACTGCCTCTTCTGTACTTCTCTTGAGGAGCGCTGTCATTCTGTGCGCTCGGTTGAAGCTACATTTTAGTCCTTCTTCTATTTTTTATGTGAAATGTCCTGGCTTTTGGCTTTCAAATTCTGGTCACCCTATGCAAGGGGCCCAACAGGAGATGATGTTCGAAAAAATCCTTGTATATACGAAGGGAACCTTGATCTATATTCAAGACTTTGTCGTGCCCTGGCAAATCACCCAGCAAAGATGCAAGGGATCTCCCCAACCAAAAGAAAGAAGGGGAACTCGCGCTTGGTGGTTCAACTAGAACGGGTGCTGAGAAGCACTTACTTAGATCGTCTGCCAACAGAAAATAGGTGCGGAAGTGCAAAAACGAATTCAGGCGCTCAGACACAACAGTCTCCAATTCTAGGTTAAGGTGTAAATGATTTGGGAAGTACCAGTCAGTTGGAGGGCATCATTACGAATCTGCTTAGCCCTGTACTTGTTGCACTGAAGAGCATAGAACTAGTCCTGAGAGAACTTACTACACAAATCCTTAATAAACTCCTGGGTCACGTTGAGCCCGAGTCCAGGAAAAGATGAGGACACTTGTAAATGTAAGCACAATTCAGCTATCAGACAAAACCCGAGCAGTCAAACCACAACTAAAGAAACAATTACAGGCAGCAATAACCTACGACCCAAGGTGGTGGTTCCTTCTTTACCGATTAAATACTCCGAGCCAGTGCCAGCAGAAACGACCAAGAACCTTATAACTTTACAGTTACCCCCGGCCTGCACTCCGTATTTGGTTGTGTTAACAAATATTCTACCCTTACGCCCAAATCAATATGAACCTGACGTGATACTCAATTAGTGGGTCATATTCTGTACAGATTGTATGGTTCTAAACGATCCATGTGCAACATACAGCTGCTGCCATTGGGCTTTTTTAATAGACCAAAGCAAGACATATCGCCTATCTGCCCCCCTCAGAATTCTGTAGATACGAGGGGCAGATTTACGTTAAACTAACGCAGCACAATGCAGCAAGTCATTTTGCTGCGCCGTGCTGCGTTAGTCTGGAAAGCACAGGGATGCGACATATTTACAAGAATATGTCGCATCTCTGTGCTTCCCCCTGCGCTGGCGCACAAACTGCTGTCATGCGCCGGCGCAGGCACCCTTGCACCATGGTGCAAGGATGCCTGCGTCGTGAGGAGATTGTTTTTGTGCAGGAAGGGGCACCTTCCTGCACAAAAACAATCACTACAGGCATTTTCCTCTTCCAATGCGTGCTGTAGAATGCAGCACGCATTGAAAGAGGAAAAACGAGGAGAAATGAAAACATTTCTCCTCATTGCGCTCTAGCTATGCCACCTCTAGGGTGGCGTAGCATACTGACGCATCTCCAGAGTTACGATTTCACGTAATTCTGGAGTTGAGTCCTGTTCCATGAGTGTTGCGTGGGAACACCCACTGCAACACCCATAGAACGCCCCTTCACCGCAAAGTGCTGCGTGTGAAGGGACCGTATTTACAAGGAGAGGAAAAGTCACGCATGGTGGCTTTTCCTCTCCTTGTAAATATAGAGGAGCCACCTGCGCCACCAGTACGTCACGAAAAGTGACGTACTGGTGGCGCAGGGGGCTTGTAAATCTGCCCCTAGGTCTTTCACTATACTGACACAGAACCGATTCTCTTCTCTAGCAGAAGTCTACTGACTGGGGTGCACGAGTCTGAGGCCCAGGATAGGTGATGGGTATTTTTGGGAAATGTTCTTCAGGATCGGATCAAAGCAATATCACTTCAGCCACATTGATGGCGATTCCACACTTGGGGCCGGCCACCCTCATCCATTGTTGTGTGTAAGAACTCAAATGGCGGATCTTTCTATTCACCTCCCCATAGCTGATTGTAATATCAATGATGAAACATCATTAATTACTGAATTTGAACCTCCTGTTCAATTCTCAGATCTAGGAACGGCACTGAACAGTGGAACTAGCAATACATCTGCCACTCCCGACTTGAATCTCCTCTTCTGGAACACTGCGGGCATTTCTAATAAAAGGAATGCCATAAATTGGGTATATATGATTGCTGGCCAACAAATTATGTGCCTTCAAGAGACATGGTCCATAGTAGCTTACATGTGAATGGTTTCTATTTGGTTGCTACCTCTGCTATCCCATCAACATCTGGGCATCACATCGGTGGACTGTTAACTCTAATAAGTGTAACCATGATGGTCAAGATATTTAAGACATTCTTGGACTCTGCTCATTTCCAGATAATCTGTGTATCATTTGCTGCTTATTGCGCTGATCCATTTTTAACACAATTTCGATAACAAATATGTCTCAATTGTAGAGTCCCTTGATCATGCACTTACCAAGGTATTAGAAGGTTCTAAAACAGGATTATGTCATAGTATGGGGAGGTGATTTTAACTCTAGATTGTGCCCCATCTCCAATGATCTTGTGTGTGGTACATGGGACAAAGAATTAGCAAACCACTCACACTTAGAATACAATCCTTGCGGTGGCATACTAAACAAGTTGATGGTGACTCATAATCTCATTTTTAGTATAGACTTGGCTTGGCATGAGGACATTAGGCAGGTAACATTCACAGGGAGAGGCACCGGGAGCCTGATTGATTGTATGGTATTATTGAAGGTGTAGGAAAGGAGGGTCTCTAATATTCTCCATTTTACAAAGCTATATGAGTGATCACAACCTGTTAGCATTGAATTTGTCTCTAGGGTTGCTGATACAGGTCCATAACCTTGTGGCTCCCGCAATCGACTACACTAGGAATGGAGGCTTGCGATGCAAATGGCGTAATGTTGATGCTGGGGAACGTTTATCCTCCTTAGTTGGGGAAAAAAGGGAGTACTTTAAGGTGTGCCTAGGTTATCAACCCGACCCATCAGATGTATTGGGGGCTTATACTGAGATATGCGAATGGACAACTGAGCTGATGATGTTACCACAGTCATGGGGAGCCAAAGCCCAAGAAGTGGTTTGATAGATCCAGTTCACAAGCTCACAGTAGCCTGTTAAGACCTGTTAAAAGGTCACCAAGAAATACAGAAGAAGTAAGAGCTTGCAAGAAACACTACATGGATACCATCAGGGCAAGGAAAGACACGATCAGAAGGGAGGCTTGGGAGCAGTTACACCAAGGCATGTGCCATGAATGATGTGTCCCAATTTTGGGGAACAGTGAATGCACCTTTTTTAGAACAGTCCTGGCACTAGTACAGATGTGACTATCCCACAGCATATATGGGCTGCCCACTTTACCAAGGTTTATGACTCCCATTCTCTGGCAAACCCAGATAGTAGCATAGTGAATATGATAGCTAGTCCTGGAGAAGATGACCATATACTAAATGCACTCAATGATATAATATCAGCAGTGGATAGATGGCCAAGCAATAAAGCCCCAGGACCTGATGAGGTATATATTGACCTCTTCAAGAGCAACCTTGACCTTTGGACCCCAACACTTGTAAATGTTTTGTGCAGCACGTTCTGTGTGGGCCCTCCAAAATCTTGTTCCAATGCAATTATTGTACCTATATTTAAGAAAGGGTATCGAGGCGACTCCCGGTGCTACAGTTCGATATCCCTCCTTGACTCCACGGCTAAGGTGCTGGGTAGAGTATTGTTAGGGCAGCTGGAGAACTGGGCTACTGAGAAGGGAATTCTAACAGCAGTTCCGTACGGCTTCAGGCAGGGTCTGGGGACAATTGATCAGTGCCTTAACCTCGATGTGCTAATAAGTAAATATGTGTCTGTCAAAGGGGGGTGTCTTTACCTAGGGTTCATGGGTCTCAGCTCAGCCTTCGACAGTGTCATCAGCCTTCGACAGTGTCATCAGCCTTCGACAGTGTCGACAGTGTCAAGGAGAGTGCTGTTAGCAAAGGGAGCTGATTCTAAGATTATTTATTTGTTCTCCCAACTCCATTAGGATGTCGTATGCTGTGTTATATTTGGCCCCAATGAAAAATGCATGCCACCAATCAAGATTATTTGGGGTGTCAAACAAGGATTTGTTTTGGCCCCCTTCCTTTTCAGTCTTTATATAAATGACCTAGATACATATTTGTAGGGTGTAGAGGCTGACCCATCAAGGGTAGGAACTAGGAGGCTACCAGTCCTGATGTATGCTGATGATTGCGTGCTTATGTCAAGAACAGGGCTGGGCCTCCAGAGGTTTGTGGATAGATTCATTGCATTTATGAATGACCTAGAATTGTCAAGCAATAAAACCAAATACTTCTCTATTGTGTGTGGTCGACTTTTAAGTAAGATCAGACCCCCTAATGTTGGCGGCACCAAATTACAGTGTGTCCCTACCTTCACATTCCTGGGGATCCCCTTTGATAATATGAGTTCATGGGAACATCTGTTGAGGGTGAGATCTGTGCAACTTCAACAGACTATTGCATCTCTGTTCAAGTTTGCCTCCAAATTGAGCTCCTCACCACTGGAAGCTATAATTAAAATCTACAAGGCTAGATGCATTTCGATCGCCTCCTATGGTGAAGGTATCTAGGGGTATAGTGACTCTGCGCAACTGCAGGTTAGTGAAAACAATTTTCTGCACTGACTGCTGTCATTACCAAGAAGTGTCCTGAATAATATGCCATGAGGAACTGGGTCTACAGTATCTAGAAGACCTCGTAAAGATAGCACCAACCCTATTGTGACTCTCAGTATAGTCCAGGCTCGAAGCTGCACTTAGTCAAAGACTAATAGCTGACTGTCTAAACTTAACAAAATCTCAAAACATGAACTGGCTGGCCTATGAAAAAGCACAGTTGTTTTCTTTCGGAAGGGCAGAGACAGCCCGCAGAGTGCTAATCGATCAAAGTTTCAATAAAGAATGAATTACTGGGTTTAATAGCAAGGGAAAGAGCAGTAATCTAGATCAGGAAGAGGTCAGTGAAAGTGTATTTCCCGCTGATCACGACTTTCAGTATGAAGCCATACTTGTTCTAGGTACAGAAGCATCAGAAGTTCTATCTGAGAAGATTCAGACTTGACATGGCCCATTATCTTCAGCTGCTGCAATCTGACTTGGTTTGCTATACAGTTTACAGATTCATTGCAACCACAGTTAAACGGCGTAGATTAGTTGGCAAGTAAAGATAATCTGGTGCCAGTACTGTGTACAGGAAGTACCAAGCGTGGAAATAGATGTGGATATATTTCTAGAACTCTATGCTCTAGATATGTTTCAAGCACTATTCGTTTCTTCTTAAATTTTAGATATGATATTATTGATGAATTGTTTTATTTGATTATTGCACATTAATGCACTTAGTTGCCCCTTGTTTAGCGCTGTTCAGAAGGCAAAGAGGGGGCTGATATCTGAAAGAGACACATTAGTGACAGATTCCTTACCTTAGAATATCCCCAGGCGTCAGGCTGGATCCGGAAAGTTTTGCGTAGCAGTACCCCTGCGCGTCGGTAGGCGGAGTCGTGCGGCTCCGCGTCCGTCGTCGGCATCGTGATCGCCGGGATGACATCGCGGCCAGTACTTAGACGCCACCCATGCGCGCTGGTGTCAGTTCTTTCTTTTTCCGCGCCAGTAAGCGCAGATCCGGATTGAGCAGTGCCCCAGTCATTTTTTGACTGAGTATTTTTGAGACTTTTTTGTCCAAGTTTTCGAGTTGTTTCGACTCCAAGGTGTCAGTAGGGATGCCCGGCTTCAAGCCATGCGAGGTCTGTAATCGCATGATGTCGATTACGGATCCGCACCGCGAGTGTCTCTTCTGCCTGGGGCGCGGCCACGACCCCACGTCGTGCCCCGAGTGTCGGTCCCTCGCCCCGAAGGCTTTGCGAGAGCGGTCTCGAAAGCTTCTCGAGGCCCGGCACTCGGCTCTGCGCCGCTCGACGTCCCGGTCCCGGGAGAGGTCGAGGGGCCGGTCGCAGAGCCGTCGTCATTCATCGGGGTAGAAGTCTTCGTCTTCAGGTAAGGCGAAGCACAAGAGGTCTAAGAAGCGTCGCTCTAAGGCCTCCCCTCGCCGGTCTCACGACTCGGCTGAGGGTCCTGTTGGTACCGCCTCCGCGGCTCCGTGAGTACCCGTTGAGCCGGCGTCGGCCTACCCGCCTGTTCCGGGTCCGACGTCGACTCCGGCCGACATCCAGAACTTCTTGTCGGCCATGGCTCGCATCTTCGGGCCTAACGGTTACCCCGGTGCGCCTTCGGGCCCCGCGGGCCCCAGCGGAGGTCCTCCTTCGGCCCCACCGGCGGCTCCGGCCCCGGTGTCTCCGGCGGCTCCGGCCCCGGTGCCGCAGGACCCCCTTGGATCCAGGCCTGGATCCCGGTCGACGCCGGTTGACCTGACAACACCTCCACCGGCGCCGACCTCCCCGGTACCACTCCCGGCGCCGTCCGAGGTCCCGGACGACGCCGTCCCCAGGTTCTCCCCGGAACCGGACACGGAGCCGGATCGACGTCGGCCGACGCCGATTCCGACGCCGATGGGACTTTTCTTCCCTCATGTCCGCCCTCCTTACTTTTCACCTGTTTTGGAGGACGGGGAGGACTGGGAGGGGTCGGAAGACCCTCTCACAGCCCAATGTGAGCCCTATCAGGACTGGGCAGAGGAACTGGGTGATGCCAGTGGCCTGGACACCTCTCCAGACCTTGGCATGCTGTCTCCTCCTTCCGTGGCTACGGAGGAGGGAGCAAGTTATGCAACGGTGTTGCGAGGGCGGCCGCGGCCTTGCGCCTCGAGCTCCCTACAGTGGCTGTCAGGACTAACCTCCTGACGGAAGTGCTTCAGCCGGCGGCTACCTCCTCGGAGCCACTGCTGCCGTTCAACAACGCACTTTCTGACGTTCTTTTGGGCACCTGGTCCAGGCCCACCACAGGGGCTCCTGTGGACAGGAACGTGGCCCGACGCCATCGCCCGGCCCCGGGCGACCCCTTGTTCCTCTCCCAACACCCCACCCCCGAGAGCTTGGTTGTCCAAGCCTCTACTTCTCAAAGCGCCTTCCCTACGGCTCCGCCGGACAGGGAATCCAAAAACTGGACCAATTTGGGAAGAAGGTTTTTATTCCTCCAGTGCTGGCTTGCGGTCCGTGAACACCGCTTGCCTTTTGGGCCGTTATTCCCACTCTCTGTGGGATTCGGTGGCGCAAGTGCTGCCTAAGTGTCCTGAGGAGGTCCAGACACTACTCACCCGTGTTATTGCAGACGGGAGAGACGCGGCGAAGTTCACAATACGATGTGAGCTGGACACCGCTGACTCGCTGGGCAGATCGCTTGCTACGACAGTGGCGCTTCGCCGTCACGCCTGGCTGAGGACCACTGGTTTCTCGGGCGATGTCCAAAACACCCTTATGGACATGCCCTTCGATGGCATCCGCCTTTTTGGCAACAAGGCAGACAGCGCGCTGGAGCGCTTTGAGGACTCGCGGGCTACGGCCAAGTCCTTGGGCCTCTCCGCCTCGCGCCCTCCGCAGCAGTCTGCTTTTCGCTCCTTTCGTGGCCACGGAAGGGGCGCCCAGTCACGTCCATTGCCCAGCCACCGGCCCGCGCAGCAAGCGCCTTCGCGTGGCCGAGGACGTGGCTCCCGCCGAGGCGGGTCGGGTAACCAGCGTGCGGGTCAGGCCACCACCTCCGCCCCGTCCGCGGCCTCCAAGCCCTCCAAGTCCATCCTTTCAGGTCCACAGCACGCCAGTGGGGGGCAGGGTCCGCCATCACCTTCACCACTGGCGTGCCATCACATCGGACAAGTGGGTCTTGGACATTGTCCGAAGGGGCTACTCCCTCCCCTTCGAGACTACCCCCCCAGCAATGCCACCGCATGTCAGGGGATCATTTGGTGCTTCTTCAAAAGGAAGTTGCGGCCCTCTTGGCCAAGGGTGCCATCGAGCGCGTTCCGACCCCAGAAGTAGGGCGTGGTTGTTACTCCCACTACTTTCTGGTGCCCAAAAAGGACAAGGAGGACATGCGTCCTATCTTGGACCTCCGGAACGTCAATCGCTTCCTCCGGAAGGAGAAGTTCAAGATGCTCACCCTAGCTCAGGTCTTGACTGCCCTCGACCCTGGAGACTGGATGGTAGCGTTGGACTTGCAGGACGCATATTTTCACATCCCCGTCCTGCCGGCCCACCGGCGTTACCTACGGTTCACGGTAGGCCTCGAGCATTTTCAGTTCACCATGCTCCCCTTTGGCCTTACCAGCGCCCCTCGGGTGTTCACGAAAGTGATGGCGGTGGTCGCAGCTCATTTGCGCCGGGCAGGGGTGCCAGTCTTCCCCTACCTCGACGACTGGTTGTTGAAGGCGGGCTCGTCCCAGGCAGTCGTCTCCCACCTCCAGACTACGGCCGAACTCCTGCACTCGCTGGGGTTCTCAATCAATGTGCCGAAGTCGCACCTGATTCCTTCTCCACAGCTCCTTTTCATCGGAGCAGTTCTGGACACAACGCAGTTTCGGGCCTATCCTCCCGAACGGCGAGTCCAGGATATTCAGGCTATGATTCCGATCTTTCAGCCTCTATCCTGGGTTTCGGTACGGATGACCCTGAGGCTGCTGGGCCTCATGGCCTCCTGCATCCTGCTGGTCGATCATGCCAGATGGCATATGCGGGCTCTGCAGTGGGACCTGAAGTTCCAGTGGGCGCAGCATCAGGGGAACCTGTCCGATTACGTCCAGATCTCGGAGGGAACTGCAAGGCAGTTGCAGTGGTGGCTCTCGAACCGGCAATGGGTCATGGGCAGATCCCTCTCCCTTCCCCAAACAGAGCACACAGTTGTGACGGACGCGTCCCTTCTGGGATGGGGCGGTCACATGGGAGAGGCGGAGATCAGAGGCCTCTGGTCTCCGGCGGAGTCCCGGCTCCATATCAACCTTCTGGAGCTCCGGGCGATCCGACTTGCACTCAAGGCATTCCTTCCCTCTGTCAAGGGGCGGGTAGTGCAGGTGTTCACAGACAAGACCACCGCCATGTGGTACTGCAACAAACAAGGCGGGGTGGGGTCATGGACCCTATGTCAGGAGGCTCTGCGTCTCTGGACATGGCTGGAACATCAGGGCATGCGCCTGATGGTTCAACACCTGGCAGGTTCCCTGAACGCCAGGGCGGACGAACTCAGCCGCCGGTACATGATGGATCACGAATGGCGTCTTCACTCGGAGGTGGCGCAATGACTCTTTCTACAGTGGGGAGAGCCTTGGTTAGATCTATTCGCCACCAAAGAGAACGCGCAATGTCATCAGTTCTGCGCGTTGGAATTTCCAAGGCGGCACTTGCTCGGCGACGCTTTTCGTCGCTAGTGGAGTTGCGGTCTGTTGTACGCCTTTCCGCCTATACCACTTCTACCCAAAGTGTTGAAGAAGATTCGGCGCGACCGGGCCCAAGTCATTCTTGTGGCTCCGGACTGGGCTCGAAGAGTTTGGTATCCCGAGCTACTCCGTATGAGCGTCGATCCCCCGATCCGTCTGCCTCTTCGGGAGGATCTTCTGTCGCAGCAGCAGGGGACGGTCCTCCACTCGAACCTGTCCAGTCTCTACCTCCTTGCGTGGAGATTGAGCGGCGGCAGTTGATTCCTTTCGACTTGCCTCCCGAAGTTTGTGATCTGATTCCGCTTGATGCTTCGGTACAAAACGTTATAAGTTATTTGTTACATCTACAACGTTCCAATTTAGCGTACACTTCCATACGCTTACATCTCGCTGCAATAGCTGCATACCTCCAGAATAGACAACATTTATCTCTTTTTAGAGTGCCTGTTATCAAAGCCTTTATGGAGGGACTCAAAAGAGTCATTCCCCGAGACGTCCACCTGCTCCAGTGTGGAATCTCAACATTGTTCTCACCAGACTAATGGGTCCACCCGTTGAGCCATTGCACAAATGTGAACTGCAATTTCTCACATGGAAAGTTGCTTTCCTCGTTGCTATCACATCACTCAGAAGAGTGGGTGAGCTTCAGGCATTAATTAGAGAAGAACCCTTTTTACAAATGCACCAAAATCAAGTGGTTCTTCGGACTAATCCTAAATTCCTTCCTAAAGTCATTTCTGCTTTTCATATCAGTCAATCTGTTGAGTTACCTGTGCTCTTCCCTCAACCAGATTCAGTGGCAGAACGTGCACTACACACATTAGATGTGAAGAGAGCATTGCTTTATTACATCGAAAGGACAAAACCTTTCCGTAACACAAACCAACTTTTTGTCGCATTTGCTCCACCACACAAAGGCAATCCCATATCAAAATCAGGTATTGCAAGGTGGATAGTCAAGTGCATTCAAATATGCTATGCAAAAGCTAAACGAACGGTAACAGTTCCCCCTAGAGCACACTCTTCACGCAATCTGGGGGCTTCTATGGCATTCTTAGGAAATATACCCATAGATGACATTTGCAAAGCTGGAACATGGTCTACACCTCACACATTCACAAAACACTATTGTGTAGATGTGTTAGCAAGACAACAAGCTAGGGTGGGCCAGGCAGTTTTACGTACACTATTTCAGACCACTGCAACAGATACAGGTTAGCCACCGCTTTGGGAGATAACTGCTATGTAGTCTATGCATAGCATATGATCTACAGCTCATATGCCTCGAACGGAAAATGCTACTTACCCAGTATGCATCTGTTCTTCGCATATAGAGCTGTAGAGTCATATGCGCCCACCCACCTCCCCGGCTACCTATACCTGTTGCAGTAACATCTTACTTAGATACATGCATTCATGGACATCTCCTTTTACTACTCCTACTAACTCCATTATCACCCTCTGCGGGAAAACAATCTAACAATGGAGTCGATGCCCATGCGCACTATTACCGAAAGGAGGAGTCACCTACCTCGTGACTGGAAAGACTTCTTAGAAGAAAAACAAAGTGCAAACATCCGAACCCAACACTAGATGGCGATCTATGCATAGCATATGACTCTACAGCGCTATATGCCAAGAACAGATGCATACTGGGTAAGTAACATTTTCCATATCGCGTCTTCCGCGGCTAGTACATTTCTCCATCTCGCAAATGTATCAACCTTGTAGTACAAGTGTCCACATACTCTGCTCGGCAAGGAAGTTCCATTCATAATGTTCATTGTTTCCTCTACACAACCTTGGCCATCCTCAGGAACTCACGAAGGACAAATTACATATTTCTCCTTTCTACATTCTAATAAGCAAACTAAACCTAAAAAGACTCTTGAGGCCTTCTCTGCAGAGCAGTAAAATGTGCTCTAGGGAAAAACAAATAAAATTATGATTATCATTGTTATGTTATAAAACCCCATTATTAAACACTCTATGAATGCTTTTGCTTGCATTTTCTAACGCTCTGCACATTATTTACAAGCGGTTAATGAAAAGAAATTCACAACTTTTGGCTGTTATTTTCTAGATTAATCATGTGCATTTGCGGCATACACTAACTCTCCTAGCACACGCTTGCAAAATTTTCATCCTTCCCCTTTTTAATTTTGCGCTGTTAATAATTCACACCATTTTGTTAATAATTCACACAATGAGGAGTTCAATCCAAGCAGGTTTTATTTCGCGAAAACCCTGCTCCATCACAGGCATGCTGCTGGCTTTAAAAATTGCATTTAATTTATGTTCTTACTGCCTCTTCTGTACTTCTCTTGAGGAGCGCTGTCATTCTGTGCGCTCGGTTGAAGCTACATTTTAGTCCTTCTTCTATTTTTTATGTGAAATGTCCTGGCTTTTGGCTTTCAAATTCTGGTCACCCTATGCAAGGGGCCCAACAGGAGATGATGTTCGAAAAAAATCCTTGTATATACGAAGGGAACCTTGATCTATATTCAAGACTTTGTCGTGCCCTGGCAAATCACCCAGCAAAGATGCAAGGGGATCTCCCCAACCAAAAGAAAGAAGGGGAACTCGCGCTTGGTGGTTCAACTAGAACGGGTGCTGAGAAGCACTTACTTAGATCGTCTGCCAACAGAAAATAGGTGCGGAAGTGCAAAAACGAATTCAGGCGCTCAGACACAACAGTCTCCAATTCTAGGTTAAGGTGTAAATGATTTGGGAAGTACCAGTCAGTTGGAGGGCATCATTACGAATCTGCTTAGCCCTGTACTTGTTGCACTGAAGAGCATAGAACTAGTCCTGAGAGAACTTACTACACAAATCCTTAATAAACTCCTGGGTCACGTTGAGCCCGAGTCCAGGAAAAGATGAGGACACTTGTAAATGTAAGCACAATTCAGCTATCAGACAAAACCCGAGCAGTCAAACCACAACTAAAGAAACAATTACAGGCAGCAATAACCTACGACCCAAGGTGGTGGTTCCTTCTTTACCGATTAAATACTCCGAGCCAGTGCCAGCAGAAACGACCAAGAACCTTATAACTTTACAGTTACCCCCGGCCTGCACTCCGTATTTGGTTGTGTTAACAAATATTCTACCCTTACGCCCAAATCAATATGAACCTGACGTGATACTCAATTAGTGGGTCATATTCTGTACAGATTGTATGGTTCTAAACGATCCATGTGCAACATACAGCTGCTGCCATTGGGCTTTTTTAATAGACCAAAGCAAGACATATCGCCTATCTGCCCCCCTCAGAATTCTGTAGATACTAGGTCTTTCACTATACTGACACAGAACCGATTCTCTTCTCTAGCAGAAGTCTACTGACTGGGGTGCACGAGTCTGAGGCCCAGGATAGGTGATGGGTATTTTTGGGAAATGTTCTTCAGGATCGGATCAAAGCAATATCACTTCAGCCACATTGATGGCGATTCCACACTTGGGGCCGGCCACCCTCATCCATTGTTGTGTGTAAGAACTCAAATGGCGGATCTTTCTATTCACCTCCCCATAGCTGATTGTAATATCAATGATGAAACATCATTAATTACTGAATTTGAACCTCCTGTTCAATTCTCAGATCTAGGAACGGCACTGAACAGTGGAACTAGCAATACATCTGCCACTCCCGACTCGAATCTCCTCTTCTGGAACACTGCGGGCATTTCTAATAAAAGGAATGCCATAAATTGGGTATATATGATTGCTGGCCAACAAATTATGTGCCTTCAAGAGACATGGTCCATAGTAGCTTACATGTGAATGGTTTCTATTTGGTTGCTACCTCTGCTATCCCATCAACATCTGGGCATCACATTGGTGGACTGTTAACTCTAATAAGTGTAACCATGATGGTCAAGATATTTAAGACATTCTTGGACTCTGCTCATTTCCAGATAATCTGTGTATCATTTGCTGCTTATTGCGCTGATCCATTTTTAACACAATTTCGATAACAAATATGTCTCAATTGTAGAGTCCCTTGATCATGCACTTACCAAGGTATTAGAAGGTTCTAAAACAGGATTATGTCATAGTATGGGGAGGTGATTTTAACTCTAGATTGTGCCCCATCTCCAATGATCTTGTGTGTGGTACATGGGACAAAGAATTAGCAAACCACTCACACTTAGAATACAATCCTTGCGGTGGCATACTAAACAAGTTGATGGTGACTCATAATCTCATTTTTAGTATAGACTTGGCTTGGCATGAGGACATTAGGCAGGTAACATTCACAGGGAGAGGCACCGGGAGCCTGATTGATTGTATGGTATTATTGAAGGTGTAGGAAAGGAGGGTCTCTAATATTCTCCATTTTACAAAGCTATATGAGTGATCACAACCTGTTAGCATTGAATTTGTCTCTAGGGTTGCTGATACAGGTCCATAACCTTGTGGCTCCCGCAATCGACTACACTAGGAATGGAGGCTTGCGATGCAAATGGCGTAATGTTGATGCTGGGGAACGTTTATCCTCCTTAGTTGGGGAAAAAAGGGAGTACTTTAAGGTGTGCCTAGGTTATCAACCCGACCCATCAGATGTATTGGGGGCTTATACTGAGATATGCGAATGGACAACTGAGCTGATGATGTTACCACAGTCATGGGGAGCCAAAGCCCAAGAAGTGGTTTGATAGATCCAGTTCACAAGCTCACAGTAGCCTGTTAAGACCTGTTAAAAGGTCACCAAGAAATACAGAAGAAGTAAGAGCTTGCAAGAAACACTACATGGATACCATCAGGGCAAGGAAAGACACGATCAGAAGGGAGGCTTGGGAGCAGTTACACCAAGGCATGTGCCATGAATGATGTGTCCCAATTTTGGGGAACAGTGAATGCACCTTTTTTAGAACAGTCCTGGCACTAGTACAGATGTGACTATCCCACAGCATATATGGGCTGCCCACTTTACCAAGGTTTATGACTCCCATTCTCTGGCAAACCCAGATAGTAGCATAGTGAATATGATAGCTAGTCCTGGAGAAGATGACCATATACTAAATGCACTCAATGATATAATATCAGCAGTGGATAGATGGCCAAGCAATAAAGCCCCAGGACCTGATGAGGTATATATTGACCTCTTCAAGAGCAACCTTGACCTTTGGACCCCAACACTTGTAAATGTTTTGTGCAGCACGTTCTGTGTGGGCCCTCCAAAATCTTGTTCCAATGCAATTATTGTACCTATATTTAAGAAAGGGTATCGAGGCGACTCCCGGTGCTACCGTTCGATATCCCTCCTTGACTCCACGGCTAAGGTGCTGGGTAGAGTATTGTTAGGGCAGCTGGAGAACTGGGCTACTGAGAAGGGAATTCTAACAGCAGTTCCGTACGGCTTCAGGCAGGGTCTGGGGACAATTGATCAGTGCCTTAACCTCGATGTGCTAATAAGTAAATATGTGTCTGTCAAAGGGGGTGTCTTTACCTAGGGTTCATGGGTCTCAGCTCAGCCTTCGACAGTGTCATCAGCCTTCGACAGTGTCATCAGCCTTCGACAGTGTCGACAGTGTCATGGAGAGTGCTGTTAGCAAAGGGAGCTGATTCTAAGATTATTTATTTGTTCTCCCAACTCCATTAGGATGTCGTATGCTGTGTTATATTTGGCCCCAATGAAAAATGCATGCCACCAATCAAGATTATTTGGGGTGTCAAACAAGGATTTGTTTTGGCCCCCTTCCTTTTCAGTCTTTATATAAATGACCTAGATACATATTTGTAGGGTGTAGAGGCTGACCCATCAAGGGTAGGAACTAGGAGGCTACCAGTCCTGATGTATGCTGATGATTGCGTGCTTATGTCAAGAACAGGGCTGGGCCTCCAGAGGTTTGTGGATAGATTCATTGCATTTATGAATGACCTAGAATTGTCAAGCAATAAAACCAAATACTTCTCTATTGTGTGTGGTCGACTTTTAAGTAAGATCAGACCCCCTAATGTTGGCGGCACCAAATTACAGTGTGTCCCTACCTTCACATTCCTGGGGATCCCCTTTGATAATATGAGTTCATGGGAACATCTGTTGAGGGTGAGATCTGTGCAACTTCAACAGACTATTGCATCTCTGTTCAAGTTTGCCTCCAAATTGAGCTCCTCACCACTGGAAGCTATAATTAAAATCTACAAGGCTAGATGCATTTCGATCGCCTCCTATGGTGAAGGTATCTAGGGGTATAGTGACTCTGCGCAACTGCAGGTTAGTGAAAACAATTTTCTGCACTGACTGCTGTCATTACCAAGAAGTGTCCTGAATAATATGCCATGAGGAACTGGGTCTACAGTATCTAGAAGACCTCGTAAAGATAGCACCAACCCTATTGTGACTCTCAGTATAGTCCAGGCTCGAAGCTGCACTTAGTCAAAGACTAATAGCTGACTGTCTAAACTTAACAAAATCTCAAAACATGAACTGGCTGGCCTATGAAAAAGCACAGTTGTTTTCTTTCGGAAGGGCAGAGACAGCCCGCAGAGTGCTAATCGATCAAAGTTTCAATAAAGAATGAATTACTGGGTTTAATAGCAAGGGAAAGAGCAGTAATCTAGATCAGGAAGAGGTCAGTGAAAGTGTATTTCCCGCTGATCACGACTTTCAGTATGAAGCCATACTTGTTCTAGGTACAGAAGCATCAGAAGTTCTATCTGAGAAGATTCAGACTTGACATGGCCCATTATCTTCAGCTGCTGCAATCTGACTTGGTTTGCTATACAGTTTACAGATTCATTGCAACCACAGTTAAACGGCGTAGATTAGTTGGCAAGTAAAGATAATCTGGTGCCAGTACTGTGTACAGGAAGTACCAAGCGTGGAAATAGATGTGGATATATTTCTAGAACTCTATGCTCTAGATATGTTTCAAGCACTATTCGTTTCTTCTTAAATTTTAGATATGATATTATTGATGAATTGTTTTATTTGATTATTGCACATTAATGCACTTAGTTGCCCCTTGTTTAGCGCTGTTCAGAAGGCAAAGAGGGGCTGATATCTGAAAGAGACACATTAGTGACAGATTCCTTACCTTAGAATATCCCCAGGCGTCAGGCTGGATCCGGAAAGTTTTGCGTAGCAGTACCCCTGCGCGTCGGTAGGCGGAGTCGTGCGGCTCCGCGTCCGTCGTCGGCATCGTGATCGCCGGGATGACATTGCGGCCAGTACTTAGACGCCGCCCATGCGCGCTGGTGTCAGTTCTTTCTTTTTCCGCGCCAGTAAGCGCAGATCCGGATTGAGCAGTGCCCCAGTCATTTTTTGACTGAGTATTTTTGAGACTTTTTTGTCCAAGTTTTCGAGTCGTTTCGACTCCAAGGTGTCAGTAGGGATGCCCGGCTTCAAGCCATGCGAGGTCTGTAATCGCATGATGTCGATTACGGATCCGCACCGCGAGTGTCTCTTCTGCCTGGGGCGCGGCCACGACCCCACGTCGTGCCCCGAGTGTCGGTCCCTCGCCCCGAAGGCTTTGCGAGAGCGGTCTCGAAAGCTTCTCGAGGCCCGGCACTCGGCTCCGCGCCGCTCGACGTCCCGGTCCCGGGAGAGGTCGAGGGGCCGGTCGCGGAGCCGTCGTCATTCATCGGGGTAGAAGTCTTCGTCTTCAGGTAAGGCGAAGCACAAGAGGTCTAAGAAGCGTCGCTCTAAGGCCTCCCCTCGCCGGTCTCACGACTCGACTGAGGGTCCTGTTGGTACCGCCTCCGCGGCTCCGGGAGTACCCGTTGATCCGGCGTCGGCCTACCCGCCTGTTCCGGGTCCGACGTCGACTCCGGCCGACATCCAGAACTTCTTGTCGGCCATGGCTCGCATCTTCGGGCCTAACGGTTACCCCTGTGCGCCTTCGGGCCCCGCGGGCCCCAGCGGAGGTCCTCCTTCGGCCCCACCGGCGGCTCCGGCCCCGGTGTCTCCGGCGGCTCCGGCCCCGGTGCCGCAGGACCCCCTTGGATCCAGGCCTGGATCCCGGTCGACGCCGGTTGACCTGACAACACCTCCACCGGCGCCGACCTCCCCGGTACCACTCCCGGCGCCGTCCGAGGTCCCGGACGACGCCGTCCCCAGGTTCTCCCCGGAACCGGACACGGAGCCGGATCGGCGTCGGCCGACGCCGATTCCGACGCCGATGGGACTTTTCTTCACTCATGTCCGCCCTCCTTACTTTTCACCTGTTTTGGAGGACGGGGAGGACTGGGAGGGGTCGGAAGACCCTCTCACAGCCCAATGTGAGCCCTATCAGGACTGGGCAGAGGAACTGGGTGATGCCAGTGGCCTGGACACCTCTCCAGACCTTGGCATGCTGTCTCCTCCTTCCGTGGCTACGGAGGAGGGAGCAAGTTATGCAACGGTGTTGCGAGGGCGGCCGCGGCCTTGCGCCTCGAGCTCCCTACAGTGGCTGTCAGGACTAACCTCCTGACGGAAGTGCTTCAGCCAGCGGCTACCTCCTCGGAGCCACTGCTGCCGTTCAACAACGCACTTTCTGACGTTCTTTTGGGCACCTGGTCCAGGCCCACCACAGGGGCTCCTGTGGACAGGAACGTGGCCCGACGCCATCGCCCGGCCCCGGGCGACCCCTTGTTCCTCTCCCAACACCCCACCCCGAGAGCTTGGTTGTCCAAGCCTCTACTTCTCAAAGCGCCTTCCCTACGGCTCCGCCGGACAGGGAATCCAAAAACTGGACCAATTTGGGAAGAAGGTTTTTATTCCTCCAGTGCTGGCTTGCGGTCCGTGAACACCGCTTGCCTTTTGGGCCGTTATTCCCACTCTCTGTGGGATTCGGTGGCGCAAGTGCTGCCTAAGTGTCCTGAGGAGGTCCAGACACTACTCACCCGTGTTATTGCAGACGGGAGAGACGCGGCGAAGTTCACAATACGATGTGAGCTGGACACCGCTGACTCGCTGGGCAGATCGCTTGCTACGACAGTGGCGCTTCGCCGTCACGCCTGGCTGAGGACCACTAGTTTCTCGGGCGATGTCCAAAACACCCTTATGGACATGCCCTTCGATGGCATCCGCCTTTTTGGCAACAAGGCAGACAGCGCGCTGGAGCGCTTTAAGGACTCGCGGGCTACGGCCAAGTCCTTGGGCCTCTCCGCCTCGCGCCCTCCGCAGCAGTCTGCTTTTCGCTCCTTTCGTGGCCACGGAAGGGGCGCCCAGTCACGTCCATTGCCCAGCCACCGGCCCGCGCAGCAAGCGCCTTCGCGTGGCCGAGGACGTGGCTCCCGCCGAGGCGGGTCGGGTAACCAGCGTGCGGGTCAGGCCACCACCTCCGCCCCGTCCGCGGCCTCCAAGCCCTCCAAGTCCATCCTTTCAGGTCCACAGCACGCCAGTGGGGGGCAGGGTCCGCCATCACCTTCACCACTGGCGTGCCATCACATCGGACAAGTGGGTCTTGGACATTGTCCGAAGGGGCTACTCCCTCCCCTTCGAGACTACCCCCAGCAATGCCACCGCATGTCAGGGGATCATTTGGTGCTTCTTCAAAGGAAGTTGCGGCCCTCTTGGCCAAGGGTGCCATCGAGCGCGTTCCGACCCCAGAAGTAGGGCGTGGTTGTTACTCCCACTACTTTCTGGTGCCCAAAAGGACAAGGAGGACATGCGTCCTATCTTGGACCTCCGGAACGTCAATCGCTTCCTCCGGAAGGAGAAGTTCAAGATGCTCACCCTAGCTCAGGTCTTGACTGTCCTCGACCCTGGAGACTGGATGGTAGCGTTGGACTTGCAGGACGCATATTTTCACATCCCCGTCCTGCCGGCCCACCGGCGTTACCTACGGTTCACGGTAGGCCTCGAGCATTTTCAGTTCACCATGCTCCCCTTTGGCCTTACCAGCGCCCCTCGGGTGTTCACGAAAGTGATGGCGGTGGTCGCAGCTCATTTGCGCCGGGCAGGGGTGCCAGTCTTCCCCTACCTCGACGACTGGTTGTTGAAGGCGGGCTCGTCCCAGGCAGTCGTCTCCCACCTCCAGACTACGGCCGAACTCCTGCACTCGCTGGGGTTCTCAATCAATGTGCCGAAGTCGCACCTGATTCCTTCTCCACAGCTCCTTTTCATCGGAGCAGTTCTGGACACAACGCAGTTTCGGGCCTATCCTCCCGAACGGCGAGTCCAGGATATTCAGGCTATGATTCCGATCTTTCAGCCTCTATCCTGGGTTTCGGTACGGATGACCCTGAGGCTGCTGGGCCTCATGGCCTCCTGCATCCTGCTGGTCGATCATGCCAGATGGCATATGCGGGCTCTGCAGTGGGACCTGAAGTTCCAGTGGGCGCAGCATCAGGGGAACCTGTCCGATTACGTCCAGATCTCGGAGGGAACTGCAAGGCAGTTGCAGTGGTGGCTCTCGAACCGGCAATGGGTCATGGGCAGATCCCTCTCCCTTCCCCAAACAGAGCACACAGTTGTGACGGACGCGTCCCTTCTGGGATGGGGCGGTCACATGGGAGAGGCGGAGATCAGAGGCCTCTGGTCTCCGGCGGAGTCCTGGCTCCATATCAACCTTCTGGAGCTCCGGGCGATCCGACTTGCACTCAAGGCATTCCTTCCCTCTGTCAAGGGGCGGGTAGTGCAGGTGTTCACAGACAACACCACCGCCATGTGGTACTGCAACAAACAAGGCGGGGTGGGGTCATGGACCCTATGTCAGGAGGCTCTGCGTCTCTGGACATGGCTGGAACATCAGGGCATGCGCCTGATGGTTCAACACCTGGCAGGTTCCCTGAACGCCAGGGCGGACGAACTCAGCCGCCGGTGCATGATGGATCACGAATGGCGTCTTCACTCGGAGGTGGCGCAAGGACTCTTTCTACAGTGGGGAGAGCCTTGGTTAGATCTATTCGCCACCAAAGAGAATGCGCAATGTCATCAGTTCTGCGCGTTGGAATTTCCAAGGCGGCACTTGCTCGGCGACGCTTTTCGTCGCTAGTGGAGTTGCGGTCTGTTGTACGCCTTTCCGCCTATACCACTTCTACCCAAAGTGTTGAAGAAGATTCGGCGCGACCGGGCCCAAGTCATTCTTGTGGCTCCGGACTGGGCTCGAAGAGTTTGGTATCCCGAGCTACTCCGTATGAGCGTCGATCCCCCGATCCGTCTGCCTCTTCGGGAGGATCTTCTGTCGCAGCAGCAGGGGACGGTCCTCCACTCGAACCTGTCCAGTCTCTACCTCCTTGCGTGGAGATTGAGCGGCGGCAGTTGATTCCTTTCGACTTGCCTCCCGAAGTTTGTGATCTGATTCTGGCAGCCAGGCGTCCCTCCACTAAGGTGGTATACGCCTGCAGGTGGAACAAGTTTGTGGCATGGTGCACAGCAAAGGCTGTGAATCCCCTTTCTGCCCCTCTTTCTGAGGTTCTTCTGTTCCTTCTTTCTCTGGCCCAACAGGGTTCTGCCCTGGGTACCATCAAGGGTTATCTTTGTGCAATCTCGGCCTTCCTCAGGCTTCCTGATCAGCCCTCCCTTTTCAAGTCCCCTGTTGTTAACAGGTTTCTTAAAGGCATTACACACCTCTTCCCTCCTGTTCCGTTTGTAATGCCTCAGTGGGACTTGAACTTGGTTCTTACCTTTTAATGTGCGCTCCCTTTGAGCCTCTACATAACTGTCCTCTTCGTCTTCTCACTCTGAAGACAGCCTTTCTGGTGGCCATCACCTCCGCTCGGCGGGTGAGTGAGCTCCAGGCTCTTTCTTGCAAGCCTCCCTTTCTGTCTGTCCATCCAGACAAGGTTGTTCTTAGGACGCGTCCGTCCTTCTTGCCAAAGGTGGTTACTGCTTTTCACATTGGGCAGACCATCACTTTGCCCACCTTCTTTCCGCCTCCGCATCCTTCTAGAGAGGAAGAGAGGCTCCACCGTCTGGACCCAAAACGTGCGATTTCGTTTTATCTCAACCGCACACAGCAGTTCCGGGTGGATGACGAGCTCTTTGTTGGCTACGTGGGCGCCAAAAAAGGTTGGGCGGTACACAAGCGGACCATCTCCCGCTGGGTCGTCTTGTGTATCAAGGCCTGCTATTCTTTGGTTAAGAAGGAGCCCCTTGTTGGGCTACGTGCCCATTCCACCAGGGCGACAGCCGCCACCACGGCTTTGGGACGTGGTGTCCCATTGCAGGACATTTGTCAGGCAGCTACGTGGGCCTCGCTGCACACGTTTACCAAGCATTACTGCCTTGACAGCCAAGTCTGGAGAGACGGCTTCTTTGGCCGTTCTGTTCTCCGAGACTTCCTCGTCTGATCTTTGTTCGCAGACCCACTACCGGGGTTGGTATTGCTGGGGTATCTATTCTAAGGTAAGGAATCTGTCACTAACGTGTCTCTTTCAGATGCACAAGTTACTAACTTATGTAACGATATATCTGTAAGAGACAGTAGTTAGTGACAGATTCCTTACCGCCCCACCCATCCTCCCCGTTCTGCGAACTGATTTCTAGGGTTAAGGACATCCCTTTCAGGGCCCTAGTTTTCAGACACCAGTGTCAGTTTCTTGCATGGCTCTGCGTTTCTGGCACGGAAAGTCGTGTACAGAACTGACGCCAGCGCGCATGGGGGGCGTCTAAGTACTGGCCGCGACGTCATCCTGGCGATCACGACGACGGACGCGGAGCCGCACAACGGCCGCCTACCGACGCGCCGGGGTACTGCTACGCAAAACTTTCCGGTTCCAGCCTGACGCCTGGGGATATTCTAAGGTAAGGAATCTGTCACTAACTACTGTCTCTTACAGATATATCGTTACACAAGTTAGTAACTTGTGCTTTAAGTATGATCTTATTCTTGTGATTTTAGCAGGTAATTTTAAATGCAATTTGTTTGTATTCTTTTATGGGTTTTTTAACAGAATAAAGACTTACTTGACTTGAGTATGTCAACAGTAGAGCGGGAGTAGACTCTGTCGTTGTCATACATAAGGTCGCCAGCCTCTAAATTGGGCAGGTGGGCTTGAGTTTGGCAGAGAGGGTACTCTGTTGCAGTTGCGACGGAGTACCCTTTCCGTCAATGTCTAAATCAGCCCCTAACTCTCATTTGAGTAGTTGTAAGTGGTGTCTGGCAATGTTTGTGACACCTACAGTATTCAGGCGATACAGACTTTTAATTTTTCACCTTGTGCCTTTAGGTTGGTCTGTGGTATTATTTTTTAACACATGCTATTACAGCTGGTTAGCTGAATTTTAGAATCTGCACATTTTAAAATATTCTTCAGAAGTTCATCGCTCTCTTTACCCTTTAGTTGTTTGCTTTTAAACCTCTTCCTTTGGTTGCACCACTTAGTCCTTTTACCGTAAACTGTTATTTATTATAGAGTCACAAAATTCTGTTGAATGTGTTGTTTTTAAATACTTGGGCCCAGATTTATGTACAATTCACTGAACGCAGCAAGTAAAGTAGCTGCTCTGCATTGCGTAAATGGGACAGAGCAGCACAGCTCCATATCTACCAAGATGCTGTGCTGTTCTGCTCTCTCCCTGTGCTGGCGCACTTTTGGCTGCCATGCGCCAACGCAGAGAGCCTTGCGCCACAGTGTAAGGGTGTTTGCATTGTGTGAATCTTAGTTTGTGTACTGGAAGGGATCCCTTCCAGTACCAAAACCAAGCTTTAAGGCATTTCTCACTTTATATGTGGGTTGTAGAATGCAGAACACCTTCAAAGAGGGAACAAACATTGACAAAGCCAATAGGTTTTGCTTATGGGAGAGCTATTGGCTTTGTCAATTTCTTTTAGCCATGTTGTACAGCAACATGGCTGAAAGTTAGAAAAAAAAGCTCTATGACATGCCCAGCGCAGACCGTGAGGGGGAGATATCCATTTTCTTAGTATAGGATTATTCTCTGCCTTCATAAAAAAAACATTTTTAATTATCTTTGTAGCATCTCAAAACCTGATGGCATGATTTTTGGGCAACAAGAGGGGAGGGAGGAAAGGGTTGCAAATAAACGGATAAAAGTCCCTCTGAAAGCAGCGAGTAATGGAAGGACCCAGGGCAAGGGAAGCAGTACTTGGGCCATGCTCCAGAGTAGGGGCAAACACACAAAGATTAAGTGAACCCGAACTTCTCTGATCAAAGAGGAGCAAGGTAGTGTGAGTGACGATGAAGCAAACCAATGGTAAGTAATGGGCGGACTGTAAGGCTCCTGTAATTAAACAAAGTTTCTCACAAGCTTCAGTCCAAGCATTGTCTCAGGTGAGATCTAAAGTATAAGGTGTGGGTGGTAAGGAGAGGAGGAAAACTGTCAAAGATGCAAAGTTGCCCGCCAACGTACTAAAGGGCATAAAACAACCTACATTGCCTCCAAACCAATTAGGTGCGCTAGGTGAAGATAGGGCAGTGTTAAACGAAGGGGAGGAATTATTCCTGCCAGAGGGGATACAGCCTTTACCACGCAGGAATTTTAGCATGCAGCCTTTACCACACAAGATAAGTATTTGTGCCTAAACCACACAGTACTTTACTAGACAGGTAAGTATTTTGTTTTAAATAAAATAATTTTTATGTTTTTTTTTAATTGATTTTAGGGATAAGGGATGGGTAAAGGTAAAGGGAGGTAAGGGTGACTTCAGGGTTCAGGGATGGGTAGAAGTAAAGCGAGGTGAGGATGACTTCAGGGTTAAGGGGTGGGTAGAGGTAAGGGCAGGTGAAGGTGACTTGAGGGCTCAGGGGTGGATTGTGGTAAATTGAGGTGAGAGTGATTTGACGGTTCAGATGTGGATAGAGATAAATGGAGGCGAGAGTGATTTAATGCTCAGATGTGGATAGAGGTAAATGGAGGTGAGAGTGATTTGAGGGCTCAGAGGTGGATAGAGATGAAGAGAGGTGAGGGTGACTTGAGTGCTCAGCGGTGGGCAGAGGTAAAGAGATGTGAGGGTGACTAGGGATCGGGGTGGGTAGAGGTAAAGGGAGTTAGTTTTAATTATGCAGGGGTGTCAGACAGGGGTAAATTACAGGTAGCTTCTGGAAACTGTCACCTTAGAAAAATCCTGGTCGGTGCTGCCACATTTATTTCGATTTTAATATTTTTTATTTTTTTCTGAATTAGCCACCTCATTCAGCTTGGCACTCTAGGCACTGTCTTGTTCACTTTTAAGAATGTAACACAATGGAGGAAGATCAGAACACACCTCCTGGTTTCAGAGTCAACAGTATGGCCACTATGCCACTTTTCCTCTTACTTAGGTGGAGAGTAACATCACAGCATGGAGTGTATGCCTTTGGGCAAACGAAAGTTGCTAGTGAGATATTGAAAAGGGTGGAATTTTAACCCTCATAATGGAGGCTGATGCCTGACACAATAATAAGACCTTGCACCATCCTCCTTTACATCATCGCCAAGAGGTGGTGACTATCTGTTCTGGTCAAGAGAGACTTAGGAGGATCAGGGGATAAACCGCATAGCTCAGGGCTAAAGCTGATGGCGTCTTTGTTGCCATGTGTGCGACCCATTCTACCACCCCACTGTGAAAAAATAATTGAATGACTAGGCTTGTATAATATAAGCGTGTGAACTGAAGAATGCCACAATGACCAATACAATGAGGAAATGTTGTGATTCTTTACTGAGTTATAATCTTTTAGGTTTCAGTTCTCTTTACAGTATTACCATGGATAACAGTGTCAATAAGGACCATGTGATAGAATTGCTGGGTTTGTGACTCCCACCAAGCTTCACCGAGGAGAGTGGATACACAGAGCAAAGGCCTTTTTGTTAACAAGACCTGCCCTTTTGTAATTTACCCTTCCTTGCATCTCTGTCTTAAAGGAAAGCACCCTTCTAGAATCAAGTTTATGTACTATCCACCCTGCACTCTTTGTTTCTACTTACACTCCAAAGGGCAAACTACCTGGGTGCTCTTCTCCCTGGTTTCCCTTCTCTCTCCCTGGCTACAGGCATGGGCTCAGGTATCCCACAAGGGCACCTCAGAGCTTTAAGAGTATTCTCTGTCCTTTTTTGACAACTCCACCACATCCAATAACTATTCCCTTCAAACTACAGGTTCTCCACCATCTTTCAACCTGTCGAAACCTCCCTCAGACATGACTCCCCAGTCGCACCTGAGGATAACTATCTCTAAACCCCTCTGTGGGTATGACTCCCAGGGAAGCTGAGGATATTTAGATGCGCTTGCCAGGATGCAAATGACCTGCACGATGTTTGGATCCACTTTGCTGTGGAACAAATACAGCAGCTCCACTTCTACAGGGGCCTGGTGGCACTAAGTGCTCTGGAACCTACTGTCCTACAATCTCAGCCTGGGGTGTCACAGTGGAGGAGGTCAGGCCCTCGGCTTTCTTTTAGTGAAATGCTTAACTCCCCCCTCTGACGCAGAACACCAGCTGTACTCCTGCCCTCTTAGAGACACAATAGAGTGAGTGCCGGAAGTGAGCAAAATGGTTGCTCCTGCTTTCTGCTCCACAAGTTTTAGATTTGACTCCCAAGGACTCCACAGTTTTACAAAATCACAAATTTTAGGTCTCACTTAACAGGCAGCTTTTAGCTGTCTGTAGGTGAAAGCCTATTGTCGACCACAGTATAAGTGGAATGAAAAACGTTTGGGGGAGGGGGTCTCTAAAAGAGTTGTGACCTAAGTAATTAAGGATGACTTAAAATATGTAAACTACAACAATGTATAGAGACCTTTATCTGGGGAGGTAAGTGCCCTAGAATGGCTAGAGACTGTGCATATCCTCCGGTGGCTGTGGGTGGATTGGGTATACCACACTTATTGCGTTATTATCAGGCGGCTCAGCTGCGATTCTCGGTGGAATGGCAATGCCCATGCACAGAGAAGCATTGGTGTTTCTTATATCAGACGGTGGCAGGCGTCCATGTTTGAAAGATCCTGTGGCTCCCGCGGAGACATTGCCCACTGGGAGTGTATATATCTCCGGTGATCAGGGCCACAGTTGGGGCATGGGATAAACTCAGTGTTTTAAAACAACTTTCTACTCCTATTTGGCTACTCTCCCGAATAACAGGGAATGCAGATTTTCCTCCGGCACTACACGGTACGGCATACTCCCAGTGGCAGGAGGCAAACTGCAAAAGAATAGGGGATTTATTTGACACACGAGGCCTGCTAGAGTTTCTGAGGGTGCAACAAGAATTTGGGTTGTCTGACACTGAGCATTGGCACTGTGTTGTAATCCATTACTGGGTGAATCACCCAACGATGCCCCCCCATGCAAGCAGGCTGCTTACCCCATTTGAACGCTGGATTCTATCACGGCGGGATGATCGCCACTTGCTGTCTGACATTTACGCCTTCCTAAATACTTCTACTAGGCCCCTGGCCTCGCCAGCCAGATCACGATGGGAGTTGGAGTGCGTGCGCAAGTTTTTGGATAAGGAATGGTCAGATATTTTGCGACGCGCCTGCACCTCGGCGTGCAGTGCCTCTGATAGGGAGACTCTCCTCAAGGTCACTCACTACTGGTACTATACACCTTCACGTCTTGCCAAGTGGAAGAGGGAAAGTGATGATAGATGTTGGCGTCACTACAATCATTCAGGTACATTATCCCACTTATTATGGCACTGTCGTAAACTACATCGTTATTGGTCTGAAGTTATCGCAGACATTGATCAAATGTTTAACACCGAATTGCCTTGTCTCCCCAGTTATATTCTTTTGGGTTTTCCCAATGCCTTAACATACCCATTACGTTTCTCTAAGGGGAGAGCTAGAACCCTAGCACTTTGTGCTGCGAAACAGGTTTTGCTGTCAGATGGGGTACAGACACCATACCCACCACACATGCTGATTGGATATACAAACTCTGGGATTTACTTAGTATGGAGAAATTGACAACGATTGTACTACCAAGGTTCGAAAAAACGTGGGGCCCTTGTCTGAAATACTTGTCTACCACTTTCCGAGAGTTTTTTTGTCCAAAATATTTGCGAGTTCTTCGCCTTACTGCAGATATGACGACTGCAATTTAATCCTTTTCACATGGTGGGATGGGGACAGGGGATGCCTTGTGTAATATTATGTGTGAGCATGATTTGTTATTTCTACCGTCATAGATTGTATCTTCTTATTAGACTTTTGTTTTGTTTTCTTTTACTTCTCTCCCACTTCCTTTCTTCACCGGCCTCTGGATGGTAGGCGAATGACTACGTTGTATTTCCTGTTTAAAAATTGATACAATCCTAAAATATGTGACCTACCATCATGTGCTTCATTCAGCATACTGTCTGACCAGCATTTAGGTGCCGCTTTGCGAGTTTTCTCCAATTACATCCAGACATACAACACAACAGCAAACATATGCCTAAACAAGTTAGATCCAAGGCTTTGTGAGAGCTTGTTAGCAATTTAATATAAATGAGTAACAACAATGATTTTGTTGAAATATTTAGAATTGGTAATTACAAATGGTATATGTGACCATCACTGTGTGTGCACTGGAAAGAGGCCAACGATTGGATGAGCATGTAGTCTGAACAATGTCATGGCCCACTGACTCAAACTGCCTTCAGCCTCAGCTCCAGAGCTCTCATCCGTATCCCATTATGAACACCATCCCACAACCAGAACTCATCTGGACACCTAACTGCGACTCAGTTCACATGTATCATACAAGCATTGGAAAACCAGTGACTTAGTATTTTTGAACTCTTGTCTTTGCCAACACCTAGTAAAGTAAATTCCAATTATAATACAAAATTGCACTAAAGCAAATAGAGTTTACAAATGTTAGCAAAGTCTTTATGTAAAATATGCAATGTATATACAGCATTTTGCTAAAATCATTGTCAAAGCCAGTATGTTCCAAAAGCAGGACCTGTTGACTTTGCCAGTGCTTGTTGTTCTTTTGCCCACTACAGCATACAGCATGGGGCACTGGGTATACCCCCTTAGCCATTGGCTAATTACGATGTGAGTGTTGGAATTCTACCCTTTCACAGTTAACACATCAGCCTACAAAGTAGTTTCCTTCAGTGTGAGGTACTACTATGGCAGTGTGTGATTTATGAGAGCAAAAAATATTTTTGCTTTTAACCACTGTTTTTTTCACAATGGCCAGCAGCAGCTTCCCCAAACAATAACCTGTGCAAAAACCCTGACAAAACAAAGTAGCCAGCACTAGACCAATTGGCTTGACCAATGCCTGTTGATAGTTGGAGTGCACTGTTGTCCAAGAAAACAGTCCGGTAAGGACCAATAGATTTCCTGCGAAAGAGCGCCCAGTTTTTTAATGAAATGTCATTCACCTGCCCAGATTGAAACGCACTACATATGATTTAATTTTATTCAAATCTGTGTGTTGCCATGGTGCAGCAGGACGCAGTTGCTTTCCCCATCAGGAAACGCCTCAAGGCACAAATTTACATATTAGTTTTGTGTTCATAAACTGTTTGAGGAGCTGTCCTCGCGCCAAAACCTACTTACCTTATTACCCGGTTCTGTGCACTTGAAGCCTATTATTCATTCCAATGACATAGACTAATTTATATGCTTTTTTTACGCTTATTTTTAAATGCCAAATTGAATACCCCTGGATTAGGAACTCTAAGCAAATGTTTGTCAGATTTGTAGTCCGCTCAGGCTAAGCAAGATCTAGGGAATGTACTGACTGATGGATTACTTTAACCATAGAAATGGGGTACCTTTTATATGTATGATAAAAGGTCTCTGGAAAGGGGTGAAGTAATCCCGCATGACATGTATCTCTTTAATCTACTGTTAGATTAGGATAGAGAAAGTAACTTAATACAGATTCATTTCAAGTACATTTATTATTGTATTGATATAATAATCATAAAATGCATATATACGTTATGTACGTATTTGTGCATAAAACATAGTATAGAGCAATGCTCTTACATATGAATGTTTCATTAATATGACAGCATAATTTTTGTGCATGAAATTATTCATACTGTGATTGAATCTATATCTTAAATCTCAGGATACCTACACCAGCCCCCCCCCCAATGCACTCTCACAATTCAACCACAGTCATACAACACTCATCATTCTTTCATACCTGTTCGCAGAATTAAAATTCACCTATTCGAATAGGTGGATTTTAATACTAGTATGAATGTTTGCATGCACATAAATGATCATCTCTCATATTAATTAAATGTAGTATTGGTATGTATGGGCATTGGTCTGTACAAATTTTTGTATATACATATTTAACACTATTATATTAATAAATGTATTTGAAATGAATTTGTATCAAGTTATTTACTATATCCTGATTTGACTGTTGATTGAAAAGCAATATAGGTCTGGTGGGTTTATTCTATTTTTACAGGCTGACTGTAACTTGCTAAAAACTTGTTACCAGAAGGCCACAAAGACCACACCCGACGGTCCAAAACCCCATATCACCAGAGGAAAAGGCAGCTAATGCAGCTGGTCTAAGTAGTGTTTTCCTAAGCGTTTTCAGACAATACTGATTATCCTCCGTCAGGGCCGGCTTTAGCGCTGGTGGCACCCGGTGTGACACTTTTTGGCACGCCCATGACACCCTCCTCGGATTCCCTCACTACCACCGGGCAGGTCCTCATCTCTCTATAGCCCCTCTCTCACATACATTTAATTTCCTTTAAAGCACCCAAACAAACCCTTTTTAGCAGCATTAGGAATAGATAATGAAAGACTGGCGAAAAAACACATATGGCCTCATTTACAGTATTTTGACGCACAGCAGCGCAGCAAACCTTCCTTCTGCGCTTGCCGTGTGTCAAGAGAAAAGGGCAGGAATGCGCCATATCTACAAGATACGGCTCATTCCGGTCTTTTTCCCCTGCTCTGGTGCACAATGGGCTGCCATGCGCCAACGCAGGCACCCTTGCGCCATGCCACAAGTGTGTCTGTGTTCTAGGGGTGTAGGAAAGTGCCCCTTTTTGCATGGTTGCCCCCCCCCACACTTTTTGTCTGATGTTGATGCTCTTTGACTGAGTGTGCCCTGGGTTCCTGCCAACCAGGTACCCAGGGCCTATGTTCTTTCCCTAAAACTGTACTATGTACCCCCAAATTGGCACCTCTCTAGCCACATGTAAGTCCCTTGTAAAAAGTACCCTTGGTACCAAGAGTCCTGTGACCAGAGAAGTCCTCTAAGGGCTGCAGCACTTATTGTGCCACCCTTAAAGGCTCTGTACCCTGACACACACACACTGCCATTGCAGGCTGCGTGTTTTGGTGCAGAACAAATTGAAGTCGACATGGCACACATCCCTGTATACCATTCTTACAACCCACTGCCTATGGCATATGTCAGCCACCCCTCTAGCTGGGTGCACTATGCCACCGATGAGGGTACAGGTGCATGAGCCCAATACCCCTACAGTGTCTAAGTCCATTCTTAGACATTGTAAGTGCAGTAAAACCATAAAGAGTATATGGTATGGGAGTTTGTCATTATGAACTTCACAGCACCATAATGGGTTTATTGAAAACTGGGAAGTTTGATATCAAACTTCTCAGCACATTAAACCCACACTGATGTTAGTGTGGGATTTAATGTAAAATGCACTCAGAGGGCATCTTAGAGATGCCCCCTTAAAAACGACCTGACTCTAGTGTCTTGGCTGACTGGCTGCTCGCCAGCTGCCACCCCCAGACAGGTTTCTGGACCCCTGAGTCGAGAGCCTCCCGCTCTCGGGATCCTGAAGCAAAGCACATCTGGGCAAAGGTGCCAAGCCTCCTCCCCCAGGATGGGCAGGGTCCATGAAGGGGAAGCTTTAAAGCCTTGCCGCCTTTGTGAGCTACCCCAGCCATTTGCTGCTCCCAGCAACTGGCCCCCACCGGTTCTGACCCCCACTTTGGGCGGGAGAATCGGCAGGAAAACCAAGAGACGAGGAGAGGTGTGCCCACCTTTGCAAACCCCACCACTCAGGTGGGGGAGGCGAGGCGAAGCACAACTCTCAGTCACCGCCATCTTGAAGATGGGGGGACCCAGCCAACCATAGTGAGGCTTATGCCCCCCTCCCACTGGAGGGTGGCATAATAGGGGATGTAGCCACCCCAAGGAAGGGACCCACTGGTCCCAACCTTTACCTACCTGAAATGCCCCTAAATTTAGTCTTTTGGGGCAACCCTGAACCTTGCCTCTTCAGACAAGAAGAAGAAGGACCGAAGAGCTGTGCTGAAGGAAGAAGAGGAGGACACCAACTAACTTGGCCCCAGCCCTACTGGCCTGTCCCGACCTCAACCTGCTCCAGCGGAATCCCGGTGTGTCCTGCAGCCAGCAGCCCCCCAGAACCCGGACGATCTGCCCTGCCTTCACTGGAAAGACTTTGTCTCCCGTGAGCACCGGATTTGCTCACCAACAGACTCTGGCTCCGGCCAAATCCGGGAGTCTGTCGCCCACGGCCCGAGTTTGAGTGGCCCAACACCACGAGGAGGTCTCCCCAGCAATTCTGACCTGGGATCTGGTGATCCCTGACCTGCCTCAAGTCTCTTGGCGACGCCTGCAGCTCCTTTCTGGAGGATCCCCCCAACTGGAGCAGGTAAGGAAAACCAGACGCCAAAAGACACCACTGCACCCGACGCCACACGGCCTTGGGTGGCCCAACCGACGGTGTCCCGGCATCCCTCGACATCCCAACTTACCTCTCCAACTGGTGGTCGCCTCCAGAAGATCTGTAACAAAGTAACTGAAAAGTAATTTCAACTGTTTCTGAATAATTTACCTATCTGTATCCAAACCAATTACATATAACTGCATTCAAATGTATTATTCCTGCAAAGTATTATTTCACTTACCTGTACCAGGCCTTGCTTGGTTCTAGAAATAAAATACAACTGAAAGAATATTTTTATACAAACAAATTGGTCTGAGTTCAGTCTTTGAGTGTGTGACATCCTTCTTGCCTGAGTGTGTACAATAAATGCTTACCAGTACCCTCTGATAAAGCCTTACTGCTCGCCCACACTACCAGAAATAGAGAGTAAGGTACTATCTACTTTTACCTCTGCCTACCTATGGGGATCCACTGGACTCTGTGCACACTATACCTTACTTTGGTATAGTATATACAGAGCCAGCTTCCTACAAGGGGTGATTATTTTTGGCAGGAAGGAATACCTTCCTGCACAAAAATAATCACAAGAGGTGTTTTCCTCTTTCTATGTGTGCTGCAAACTGAAATGAAATGAAATAAAGGAATTTCTCCTCGTTGCACCTCACTTACGCCCTCCTCCCTCCAGCGTCTTCTGTAAGCCCCAGAAGCCGGAAACTGCATTACCCAATCCTGGCGTTGCTTTCACAGCATGAAACAGTGCCAGGATTGGATAGAGCGGCTTCTCTCAGCGCTCCTAAGAGCACTGGATACCTGCGCTTTCTCTAACCCAGCTGTCTAAGACAGCTGGGTCAGAGAACTTAAAAATGCGCATGTCTGGTTGGCCGAGAGACATGCGCATTTTAAAGCGCATAGCTCTCTGCTGCTGCCACTCTTAGTTCAGGACGGGTTGCTGAAAAATAAAATGGTAATAAATAAACTTTATTACCATTTTATTTTTCAGCTCTGGGGAGTTAGGGGCAAAACTCCTCCACTCAAGTCAAGGAGCCGCCCCTGGAGGCTACGGCTGAGACAGGCTGTGTACTTATTTAATGATTGACCATTCTTAGTCTACAAACAACACTGCAGCAATTGTTGCTGTCTATCAAGAGACCTCTTTGTCTGCAAATTAACCTTGACGGTCTGCTTTCCCTATTGAAGTTGCCCAAAGATTAAGTGGGATTTGAATGAGCCTGTCTTTCAATTTATTTTCTTTAGAGCATCTTTGAGCAGTAACTGCTGGGTGGCTGTCGCAAATCACCAATGCAGCTGCATGAATTACTAACACCCACATCATGTGCACAGTCATTTGTATTTACTTGCATTACCAAAAAAACAGTTACATCAGTGAACAGAGATTCCCGCTAGCCCCCCACCATACCGCACTCCACCCGCACATCAAAAAACTTGCAGACATTCAGCCTCTGCTCCAGAGCTTTGCCTCTGGCTTCAAAAATGTAGGCCCACAGCTGTTTCTGGTAGCTCCTCTCCCTGACTGATGTCAATGTTGGTGCCCAAACCCGAAGCCATCCCATCTTCGTGCCTCCTCCTTCTCATATTAGTCATATGCAGAAAAGTGCCCTTCATGTGCAGGGTACACATGTAGTACAGCGAGCTTGACACGAGCAGCTGGTCCACTACTACGCAGAATCCTGGTACTCCCAGATGCCCATCGCCTGTCCAGTACTCTTTCTCAGTCCTCACATGAATAGCTCCATTGCTGTTTCTAACAGCTGCTCTTTGCCCACAGGATAGCCAGGCAAAGCAGTTTAAGGTTTACTCAGGAAGGTAATGTGGGCTCAGGACTCTGTAAAGCACTCAATAGCTGTTAATAAACCAATGTCTAATCTTTTAGAAGGACAAACAATGTCCACATTTACTTTTAAAAAGAAAAAATTACTTTAATCTATACACAACCAAATACTAAACATAAAATTACAAATGTACACAATGACACAATAAATTTCAGACATCTCTATCCCTTCCTGAAATAAAAATCTGTGTGAGAATGTCGCTGAATGTTCAACAGTGTAAAGCCCCTTCATGTGGTGTTTATGGATTTCAGAATGTATAACCCCTTCCTTTTGTATTTGTCAGAGTTAATTATGTAAAAATCTTTTCCTTTGTGTTTTCCAGACGGTTCACAATGTAAAACTGCTCTTTATTACATTTTTGTCAGAGGTCTGCTTTGCAATGCCTTTTTCTTCTATACTTGTCAGGGGTCTGCATTTAAAATATCTCTATCAGTTATGAGATTGTGACGTACTTCATAGGTGGGCTAACAAAAACTGCTGCCCAATCAAATGTCGCTGAAAAATATTACACATGGAGATGATGGACGGAGGGCTGATACTTTTCAGACACTCACCCCCAGTCACTATTAGATCTGGGTTAAATCCATCATCATTCTTTAGCTCACTTTGCCACCCTAGTTAAGGCACAGCCATATGCAAATCAGTCTTGACCCTGTTCCTTATGGGTACAGTCGAGCGCGAACTGCCAAGCCAGGTTTCCCCTGGCCGAAAACAAGCATCCTGAGACCGGTTTTGGGGTAACACCCCTCATTAGCCAGGCTAGCTTGAATCCAGTGGCAAAGTGTGCAAGGGACCCACATATGGGCATACCCTGCCAACTTTGGGCAAACAAATCAAACATAAGGAGATGATGGATGGAGCTCTGACACTTTCAGCGAAGACCAGGCTTGGCATATGGCTGGGTCTGAACTGGGGTGGCGAAGTGAGCTAAAGAACGATGATGGATTCAACCCAGATCTAATAGTGACTGAGGGTGAGTGTCTGAAAAGTTTCAGCGCTCTGTCCATCATCTCCTTGTTTGCTGAAAAAGATTAACAGGGTTGGAGCCAACAACTTGGGGTCACCTACTATTTTACCTAAACTGAGTACACCCCTTTAACATTGTATCCTTAGAGTGTCTAGACAGAGCACTCCAAGGCTTCCTCAAGTAGCAGGTGGTATGAGGTACAATCTGAGAACTCTTCAACAATTAATACATCAATATCCACATGTTTTGTTTTTAAAATTAAAAAAGTACTTTAATTCATGAGCTACTAAATACAAAACACTTAAAATTACAAATGTGTACAATGAAAGCCAGACCAGTGCTGCTACTTCTGAACCAGAGATCTGTGTAAGAAGGCCTCTCGGAGAAAACCGCTTTCTATGGTGTTTATTGCAGAGTTCACAAAACTCCTTAAAGCACACAGCAACACTTGATAGAACAATGTCCAGTTAGTGCTTCCCTCTGTATATATATTACAATTGTAATTGTAATAAACCAAACAATAAAGATTATATACAAATATATATTTGTCAGATATTTAAAGAATGTGAATCCCCTTCCAACAGTATTTGTCACATGGTCACACCATGCTAAGCCTCTTTGTAGTTTATTTGACACAGGTCTGTGTTAACAATGACCCTATCAGTTATGAGCATTGGACACCTTCTAAGGCGTGATAAGACTGCGACCACTCAAGATACTATAAGAAAGTTCAACAAAGAGGAGCCTAAACACTGTCTCTGTGCTGCTTTTAAACCCAAACTCATTTGTCATTATATGAGGTATGGTAGAAAGCTATGCTGTCAAGAGAGACCTAAAAATGATTTTGTTTCTCTTTAAATAGTGTTCCGGTATTCCAGGGTGCTTTTCAGTGTTTATCTACATCAACTTGTCCTTTTCTTCTTGCTTTCCAGAGAGGGTGCAGCAGATTATGTGCCAAGAGGGAGCTTTGCCGGTGCTCACCATATTGCTACAGTCTTCTGACTCTGAAGTTCAGGTAAAGAACAAAGCACACAATATCCCTGACCTAAGGTTGCCTTTATCAGTCCTTAAATGCAGACATGCAAGCAGTGCCTGCATTGAACACAGAAAAATCAATTGAAAATTAATGAAGTCAGTGCAAATACAACGATTTAAGACTGCCTGGTGGGAAACAAAAGAAGTACAGTAGAATCATTTAGCCTTTTCAGCTGACTGCTTCCTGTTCAACTGAATGGGCCCATATGATAGCTCTGTCTTTGTAGAACGTGTGACAGTTGAACACACACAGCTTATGACATCTGAATCACATTATGATCTGATATGATTGTTACTGCCAGCTGGCCTAAACAGACATGCACACTTCTCGTGCTGTGTTTGCTGAAACCTTGCTACGGTTCTGTACAAAAGTCAAGTGTGATTGTGCATGCAAATAATGGTGATTAAATATGTCATGGGGCACCTGTGCCTTTCCAGCAACTAAGTAAATGGGAGACATATTCACTTCAGTACACAGCAAAAATAAGACATTGCCCATAATCCTATCAGGTCATAATTTTCAAAGTCCGCTACATCTCTTCATTGAACCTCAAACAAGATCCAATGTATGTATTATTGAGGAACATCCTTTTTTCCCTAATGAAGGTTTTTGGGTCATAATTATGACCTCAAAATGTAATCATGCATACATTTCAGTAAAGTTGTAATAGAAATAATTTCTCATGGAGGCTTCTAACCGCTGATTCCTCACCTTTTGAACATTCTCCAAGCTTCAAACAGGATCTGAAAACTTTAGCAGTACTCCTGTGCACCAGTAGGTAGCATCGTGCAGCTCCATGCCATCATCTTTTCACTCCTGAAGTGACGAGTGGAGTCGCATATACACGCCACTTGTAATGTGATGTCAGTTCCTATCTTTCTGTGCCTTCAGACATGGATCTGGAGCTAATCCATGGTCTTTTCAGACACCCTTTTTAAAAATTTCTACCCAGTGTGCAAGGGAAAACGTCACCCCCTAAAACAAAAGGGTTCAAGCAATGTAGGGACTGTTGCAAACAAATGTCTGTGATGGACCATCACAAAGTATGCTTATGGTGCTGGGGGCCTGTGAGGAGGGGGACCTGACATTGACCTCCCACTTGCCGTATTTGCCATCAAGTGCCGCGACCAACGTCCCTAAGAGATCAGAAAAACAAGGGTTAACTCTCCCCGACGCCTCTCGTGTGCAGGGAGAAGGCCGGCCTCTTCATAGCAGGAGCCAATGGGAGCAATGGACCCCGAGAAGGGAGGTGGAGCAACCGCCACGTAAGGAGGACCCAGGAAACCCGGAAGAGGCCGAGATCCTTGAGGGAAGAGGGAGCCCAGCTCCATCGAGGAAGGTGGACGCCGCGTCGGATGAGGAGAAGAACCGAACCGCTTCAAGGAGGGAAAAGACAGCCAGGCAGGAGCGGAAGAGAGCCCAGCTGGCGCCGTGTGAGGGGATGAGGAAACCGAAGAAGCCCTCGAGAACTGGTGCGAGGACTGGTGGACGCCACCGGAGGACGCTTTCTCTCCGCCGCAACTCAGGAGAGTTGAGGCCCCTGCGGTACGTGATCCGGGCAGGGGAGAGGAGTAAGGGGCTGGGAGGAGTATTACACGGGGAGGGCACGAAGGGAAACATAGGGAGTTTATTGTGTATGCCCGTTTGTCACCTCTAAGTACACTTCCCTTATAAACCTAAAAGATTAGAAGGCCAGTACTAAAAAGGGAGAATCCCTCACAATACTTTGCATTCGCCCGCTCCAGTAGAAAGATACAGCCTATTTGTGCATGTGCCTTCTCCCTAAAGAAAATGGATTGGTTGTCGGCTGTCATAGGACGGGACACTATCTACTCTTTAGGTTTTTTTTCTATCTTGGATTATTGCACACCTTGTTGCGTGGTACCCCAACACTTCCGGGGATGGTGAAGGGCTTTACCCTAGAAACCCTGACCCACTCAACAGTAGTACTTACCGCATCCTTCTTCTTTTCTTCCTGAGACTCCTGGGGATGTCCTCTCAGTGGAAGTTCTATCTTAAAACGAAGAAGACCCTGGAAAATCCACAGAGAAGAAGAGAAGACCCTTGACTTTGCTATTTCAATTCTTGTTTATGCGCTCCTCAATAAAACCACGCCAAAATTGATCCGCACATTAAGCCTCTGAGATTCTTTTTCCGCCCCTCCCTCTCACAGGGCCATAGCACCACTACCAAGGGTTGCAACTAGTGCTGTCAGATGAATCCGAAGGCTGTACGGGTCCATGAGGTGAAGTGGTATGTCACAAAAACATTGGAAGACGCCACACTGTGACTGGTACAAGTCAAAAGGAAAGTTCTGTTCCTGCTCCTGCTGCAGGTCATATTGGCGGGTGAAGTTTTTGGGTAAGTCCAAAATGAAGCATAAGAAATCAAAGCAGGAATTGGCCCTTCTCACCACTCTTGAACTCCAGAGAAGGTGCAAGGGCGTAGATGTGTCTCCCGGTTGTGCTCGTGATCTCCATTGGAGCTGACTCCGAGTCTAGTTCCGATGCATCCCAAATTTTCGGTCACTTTACAGCAAGTGGAGAGCTTTAGGGAGGTGAAGACTTTCATCTTTGGCACCTTACTGGTTCCCTATGCTGTAGTTTGGACCCAAGAGTCCCAGGGGCCTCAATTTGGGCTTCTGCCAGTGGGTCCTCCGTTGGAGCTGTCTGTGCCCCATGAACCTTCATCAGGTTCTGCACCAGCCCCAGTGCCACACGCTACACCAGTTCCCTTTGCATCGACGCTGGTGCTGACGCCACTGATGCTAGAGAAGGGTTTTCAGCCATTGTGCTTTCTGACTCAAAGCAGTATTCACCTCGACTGAAGCCACACCTTGTTCCTACCTGAGCGCAGCCAGTGGGCAATCCCTCTGACTCTGATACTTTTCCCTTACAACGCGGTAGGGCCCGTACTTTGCACAATCTTTTCGGCACTGATTCCGACAATGATAGCTTTGATGGGGGGATGATTTTGTTCCCAATCATGATGCAAGGCCCTTGCCATTGTTATGCGAAGGGTGGCCGAAGTATTGGACCTACACCTTCCCACCATGGAGGTGAAGACAATTGTTTTGGCAGAGGTGCTCCAGCCTGGTCAAGTACTTACAGAACCACTGTTGCCATTTACCCTGTTGGGCATTTGGACAAAACCTTGTTCAGGACCACCAGTTACCCCATTTAGTGCGGGCGTTGGCCAGTGACCGACGCCCACTCTATCTCCCTTGTGGGTGTGAAGGCCATTGGCCGACACTGAGTAGGGCTATAAAGGACCCTCTGGTGCTTTGAACCAGAGGGATTTCTTTTTTTAATTTTTAGCTTGGGCTTCCCGAGCAGCCCAAGGAATGTTTTTCTTTGGTAATGACGATCAGCGCAAAGAATACACTGAAGTCATTACGGGTAAAGTGAAATTAAAACAAGCCAATGTAAGCCAGTGTGTATGAAAGAACACATTTGGAAAAATGCCCTCTGAATCACCTGCTAGTATGGGTACCCACAAATTCAGAAATGTACAAATACCTACTGCTCCTTAAGTCAGCATCTGGTGTACATTTCAGAAATACACAGGTTTCCTTCATATCACTTTTTCACTCTTTATATTTTACTATAGGAATTGCTCTATACTAGGTATGCAATGAAAAACCATTGTAAGGTGCAGCTCAGTTGTTGGTTCTGGGTACCTCAGGTTCTTGGACAACCTACAAATCCTATATATCCCCACAACCAGAAGCGTCTACCGGCTGTAATGGTATATTCCTTCTGTAAATCGGCCATTAAGACCTGAAGTTACAGATGAAAACATCACAAATGGCTGTTTTTCCTACTCATTATTAGTATTTTTATTTGGGCCTGATTTAGATCTCGGCGGATGGGTTACTCTGTCACAACGATGAATGATATCCCGTCCACCGAAATATAAATCCCATTATATCCTGTAGGATTTATATTTGGGCGGACAGGATATCTGTCACTGTTGTGGCGGAGTAACCCCTCTGCTGAAATCTAAATTAGGCCCTTAGTTCCTTTGGGGAAACCTTGAGGGATCTACAGAAATAACTCTTTGCTGGATTCCGAATTTTGTTTACTTTTCAGAAATCTATAGCTTTCTGGGATCACCCATGGGTTTCACACTGGTTTTCCCCACAAACTGCAAGTAGGTTGAAAGTACAAAAATTAACTATCTTTTAGAAAAATGCCATAACTGTGGTAACAAAAATTGGCCTTCCCATACAGCTCTGCCTGTTCCTGAAAGCTGGAAAGGTTGTGACTTAGCACAGCAAACCTTTTGTTGATGCCATTATTAGGAAAAAGAACCAGACACTTTTTTTGCAGGGAACTTTTTTCCTATTTTTCACAAAAAAACTCAACATTTTGTGATATTTTTGCCATTTTTCTCAGTCCCCTCCATGGGAATCCACAAACCCTGGTTACCTTTAGAATCCCTATGATGTTGGAAAAAAGGGAGTACATTTGGCATGGATACCTTATGTGGAAATAAATGTATGGAGGCCTAAGCGCAAAGTACCCCAAATAGCCAAAAAAGTGCCCAGCACTGGGGTGAAAAAGCCTCAGATGTTATGGGGTTAATAGACAGGTCACTTTGCATCACTGTCCAGCATCAGGCAACTTTGCATATCTTACACAACATTCTATGCCAGAATGTTTGGTGGTGCAGGCATCCACCAGTGAGGTAAATCCCAACGCCTTAAAACGACATACACTACCTGATGAGGAATCTGAAAGAACAGAGGCTTTTTGCAAATGTATTTTTTGCTCTACTAGCCTTGTTCTGCAGTCAGTGAATGCCAGCTGCCTTCTAAATCTCCCAGTCCATGCTTTATGGAACACAGTGGCTCAAGCATTGCTTGCAGTTCCAGACAACCTCAAGGCATCCCTGAACCAAACTATCCAGGCTGACCACGATATAGCAGAGTTTGTAATCCAGTCTGGTTATAGCACGACCGAGTGCATAGGTCGAGTAATGAGTACGAGTGTGGCACTTCAGTGCCACACCAGAATGAGGTTTATGGGCTTCTCTGGGGATGTCCAGGCATGCCATTCAATGGCTCTTGAGCTTTTGGCGTCAAGGCAGATTTGGAACAGTTTAAGGAAATCAGGGCCACAACATGTTCCTTGGGTCTTTCTGCCCCCGTCCTCAAGTCCCAGTGTAAACAGCACCAAGGGAATCTGTCAGATTGTATCAAGATTTAGGAGGAGACTGCAAAAGATCTGCAATAGTGGCTACAGGACCATGATTGGGTCAATGGCAGACCCATCTCCTTATCCCACCCAAAGTTCACGGTGATCGTGGATGCATCTCTACTGGGATGGGAAGGCCATCTGTGAGAGGTGGAGATCAGAGGCCTCTGGTGTCTGGTGGAGATTCAACTCCACATCCATGTATTTGACTTGATGGTGATTTGGTTAGATATGAAGGCCTTCCTGTCCACCATCAGAGGAAGGCTGGTGCAGGTGCTCACGGACAACACCACTGCCATATGGTACTGCAGCAAGCAGGGTGGGGTGAGGTCTTGGGTTCTGCGCCAGGAGGCTGTTCGCCTCTGGAGTGGCTGGACCGCCAGGAAATTTCTCTGGTGTTGAACCTCCTTGCGGGATTGCTAAATACCAGGGCAGGCAAACTCAGCCATCAACTCCCAGCGGATTACAAATGGCAGTTGCACCCAGAGGTGGCACAGTTAGTCTTCCATTACTAGTGAAAAGCCAGGCTTGATCTTTTTGCTACAGCCAAGAATGTGCAAAGTCAGCACTTTTGCTAATTGGAAATTTCAAGGCGCCTCTCTCTTGGAGATGCATTCCATCTAGAGTGAAGCTCGGGAATCTTGTGTGTATTCCCGCCGCTGTTCTCCTGCCCCGAGTTCTGAAGAAGATCAGGACGACTCGGCCCAAGGCATTCTAGTGGAATCTGATCCGGCCAGGAGAATATGGTACCCAGAACTCCTGGGCATGAACATGTACCCTTCAATCAAGCTGTCACTTTGGAAAGTCTTCTGTCGCAGCAGCAGGGCACTGCATCAGGGTCTGCACAATTTGCATCTCCATATTTCCAGATTGAGCAGCGGCATTGACCTCCTTTGTCCTGATGTGGTTGATGTCATCTTCCTCCACAAATTCAGTGTACGCCAGTCAATGGAATAAATTTGTGGCTTGGTGTGGTCCCTGACAAATTTACCCACTACAAGGCAAGTTGTCTGAAGTTTTGTTGTCTGTTTTGAACTTTTCTCGCGAGACCCTGCTTTAGCCACTGTTAAAGGATATTTATTGGCTCTTTCAGCTTTTTGCGGTTGCCGGTTCTGCCTTCTTTATTTAACACACTTGTTGTGATGAGATTTTTCATTGGTGTGCAACACTTATCTCCACCAACATCCTTTGTAATGCCACAGTGGGATTTGAACTTAGTTCTCACATTTTTTGATGTGCACCCTTTTGTACCGCTGCACAGTTGTCGATTAAGGCTTTTGACAGTGAAAACAGCCTTTCTCATTGCCATTGTCTGGGTGTGTCAGCGTGCTGCAGGCTTTTTTGATCAGCTCACCTTATACAACATTCTTTCTAGATAAGTTGGTGTTGAGGACCTGAGGTTCTTCTTTCTTCAAAAGTGGTCACTCCATTTCATGTCAGACAGGCTGTCAACCTTTTGGCATTCTTTGCCCCACCTCATCACCAAAGGAGGAAGAAAGACTTAATTGTTTGGATCTCAAGAGTACACTATGCTTTTATATTGATCGCACCAAATAATATCAGGAGGACGATCAGCTCTTTGTGGGTTTCTCTGTGGCAAAGCAGGGCAAGGCATTGCAAAAGCGCACCATCTCCTGATGGATTGTTCTCTGCATAAAACTCTGGTGAAGAAGCAGCCTCCAGAGTGCTTAGGGGCTCAGCCAACCAGAGCTGAGGCTGTTCCGCGGCACTGGCATGTGTAGTATCTGTCCTGGTGATTTGTCAGTTAGGTACGTGGGTGTTGGTATATACGTTCACGAACCACTGCTTCCTTGACAGCCAGGTCCGTTGAGAGGGGCATTTTGCCTGGACGGGTACAGCTATGGTATCTATTCACAAGGTGAGCAATCTGCAGTTAGAAGAATCCATCAGAAGAAGAAGTTACTTACCATCTGTAACACTTTTTCTGGTGGACACTTCATCTAACAGCAGATTCTTTATTAACCTTCCCGCCTCCCTGTTCTGTAAACTGAGCTCTTTTTCAATCTAAAAAGGTCCCAATCTAGGGCTCTGCACACTGGTCATGCCAATCTGCCGATAGCCTCTGCATCTGAGGGTGCGGACAGCCTAAGAAAGTAACTACGGTCAGCCCGCATTGGTGGCTCTCATATGCAACCATGCTTGTCTCTTCTAATGTGGAACGACGTTGGTGTGGAGCTGCACAATGCCATCCAGTTTCTGGATCCAGTCTGATGCCCGGGGAATATTCACAAGGTGAGCAATCTGCAGCAAGATAGAGTATTCACCAGAAAGAGCTTTACAGAAAGTAAGTAAGTTGTTCATTGACTTTCACTTATTATTGGTTTACAAAATATTCACTTGGAGTGGTTTACTACTCCTGCTCTAGTCCATGCATACTTGTGAGCAAATGCCATGTTGATATTTCGATATATCAGATATGTGGTGCCTGTCTTTATTAATGAAGTAGAGATTGTGATCTTGGTTGGCAGTAGTGCTTGTTGATATGACTGACTACTGTTGAAAGGTGCAAGGGAATAGTCCATGCCAAAGTTTTTTTCAAATGATGATGGCAGGTGTTCTTTAGCAAATGTATTCACATCTATACCAGCACTCGATGTGGCAAGGTCAAGGCCCTTCATAATGGCTGCAAAACTGAAGACATTTTTTTTAATAATCATGGAAGATATTTGTGTTTTTGCCAAGGTTATGACTGCTCTAATTTCCATCATCTAATGATAGAGCTGTTACCCTTCGTGTGCTTTCATTTCTGAAACACAACTGCTCATCTTTAGCGTCTGGCTAAAGACAGCTTTCGCTTTTCCTGTTTGTGGGCAACCTAATGATATCCATGCTACTGACCCACAGTATCCCAGATATGTACATTTTGAATTTGATCTCAATATGTCAAAGGTAACTGGTTACATTTATGCATACATTGAATATTTGTGCCATCATATGCTTGTGGTAATTATTACAGGCAAGCCAGACACATTGGCCTGCCAGTGTCTGCTTTATTATACCTTTCATTAGATGAATCTACTTTGGAAAGATAAAAAGTAAAAGTAGGTTTACCCAGGGCTTTAAGTGGGATGAAAAAATAAGGGGGGGAGGGTTGTCTTTCAGCGGGGTGTGGCCTGTCCAATTAAGGGTGTCGCTTAAATACTTGTTAATTTGCTACCTCTTTCTGTTATTGCATTAAAAAATATACAACAACTGACATTACACCTAAAGCAAGCCAGGGCTATTGGCTTTGTCAGTGGATGTTAGCTGCATAAGATAAATTAGTAACAACAGTGACTTTATTGTAAATAATATTGAACGTGTTTCACTTTTGAAATTATGAGATTGTGAAATAACAATAACGTTCCATTAGAACGTTAAATCAAACGGGGTGATTCCAGATTACTATCAGGTGAGCATATCTTCCAATTAGCTCCTGATTGTAGCAGCATGAACAACAAAGGAGTCTCTTTGAAGTTTCATCTAAGGCCTGTGATGGGTGGTACTGCCACCCGAGTTAAGACTGTTTTTCACGCTGAGGGTGATGGCAACAATGAAGAACTTGATTGGGACCTGTCTCAGCACTTGGTTTTTAGAACTGCTGGAGCTGAGCACCGATACTACTTGGCCCACTTAAAGCTCAGGGTTTACTGATTTTTGAACAGGTGACTTTTAGTTCTACAATAATTGAAGCTTGTTACTTTCAATTATGCTGTATGTTCTATTTCCTGATTCTCACCTCCTGTTTGTAACAATCCTTTTTTTGTATCAAGGTTCTGACACCTAAACACTTGGGGGCGGATACGATGGAGGTTGGAAAGCCTCCGACCTTTGGCCGGAGGCTTTCCAACCCACATCGTCGCTTTCAATTCCGACCGGCTGATTATGTACCAGCCGGTCGGAATTGAAAGCGGCCGGTCATTCTGGCTGGATTCCGACGGGCTCAAGGAGCCCGTCGGCCAGTCGGAACCAGCTCGTAATCCCAAAGGGCAGGCCTTTCCGCCCTTGGGATTTCGATGCACGGTTTCCGGCATGCTTTCAAAGCATGCCTATCCGACATAGAAACCATGTCGGAAAGAGTGTTTGGGGGCCCCCAGCAGGGCCCCCTTGTGTGTGCGGCCTCTGGTTGATGGGTTGAGGGGGCACCTATGGTGCCCCCTGTTGATCCCTGCACCCTGTGGCAGGCACCACGGGGTGCAGGGATGAACAGCACCTCCCACTTCGGCTGCAATATACATCCCATAGGATATAATGGGATTTATATTTCGGCGAATGGGATATCCGTCATCGTTGTGATGGAGTAACCCATCTGTCAAGATCTAAAACAGGCACTTAATCCCTTTGATCACTTCACTTCCACTCTTGCCTCCTATAAACAGATCCATTTAAACATGGATTTCCTCTGCTGTCACAATTGGCATTTGGAGTCTATTCAAGGATGCTCCACCCACACTCCAAGCAAAGCACACAACGTAAATCATTCAAGATATTTCCCACTCTAAGAGCCAGTTTCTAAAAGTTTTCCAATCTCTGTGATTTACAAATACAAGTCACTACCACACCTATACATCATAGAATTATCTTTAATATTCATACAAAATAGAGTATCTCCTCCAATGTGAACGATCCTGGACAAGTTATTTTACATTTTAAAATGTTGACCTTTTAGAGCACTTTGTAATGACACATGCCTTTAGTGCCAACATTTTCTACATTCTTAAATAAGTTCTGTTGGCTGATTAGTAGAATAAAATTAATTTGGCTGGGGAAAATCATGTTTTCAAACAATCTGATAGACAAAAACAAGTACTAAATAGTGCCTTAGTCATTACTTTTTATATGAAGAACATTTTTGGTGTTGCGCCCTTAAGGATTCCAGAAGGTGCACTGAAATATCATGACTTGCAAGGTCATTTAGTGTACCAGCTCCACACAAAAAGGATTCCTGAGCTCATCTGCCTCTTTAGGCTGATTTTACGTCTACATTTGATCACAGAGTAGACGTTTTAGCTTTACTTAAAGTCTTTAGGAATTAGCCCCTATTTTCTTCTGTTTCTTTCTTGAAGGTAGTGATTTTACCTTATTTTCTTGTCAGGGTGAGTCTATACTGATCTGTCTTCTTAGTCACTGTTCCTGCTGTGTTTGACAGACATCCATCATCTTGTGGAAAAAGTCCTAAAGACAAACATGATGGTTGTGGTGCTTCTCCGCTATAGTTTTGTTCTGTTGATTTTTATGGTTTTTGATGAGGGAGGCAGGCTGAGGGCTATGCTGTGCTTTATTTGAAAGTGACACAAATGTCTAACCTCTCCTCAGATGGCTCCTATGTTAAACTACAGGATATACACACAGCCACTACTTGCATGCCCCTTAATGTCTTCTTATATTATATTATAGAGTACGTGGATCATGTAGACAGGCACATCCCTTGTCCGAAATAGGGATCACAGGCGAAGCCTCTAATATAATTAGATCCTACCTAATGGACAGAGAACAAACTATAGTGATGGGAGAATATAAATCTCACCCCTATGCCCTGCCGTGCGGGGTGCTTCAGGGATCATCACTATCTCCAACCTTGTTCAATGTCTGCATTACCCCATTGGCTAAACTCATTCCCTCTCACAGCTTTACTGCCATTTGTTATGCAGATGACACTCAAATAGTGTTGTCTCTATCCTCAAAGCCTGAGGACGTGGCAATTAAATTTAATGATTGTATGGTTCATATTATCAGGTGGATGCGGGACAACTGCTTAAAGTTGAATATTGACAAAACCGAAGTGGTTTTGTTTGGCAAGGACACTTCCTTCTGGAACTCATCCTGGTGGCCGGAAGCAGCCGGGACTTGCCCATTGCCAGTAAAAAGGTAAAAAATCTCGGCGTCATTCTAGATGACCATTTAGCATTATCTGATCAGGTTAACTGCATTACATCATCATGCTTCTTTACGCTGAAGATCCTACGAAATTTTTTACCTTTCATTCCCATGGAACTTAGGAAAACAGTCATCGTTGCTCTGGTGCTATCAAAAATTGACTATTGCAACGCCCTCTACTTAGGGGCAAACAAGAGGACTGTACGCAAGCTGCAATCATTACAAAATGCAGCCGCACGACTACTGCTTAAAATTCCCAAATTCAGTCCTGTATCCCAAAGTATTCAAGATCTGCACTGGCTCCGGGTCCAGGCAAGGATCCAATTCAAGTCAATGTGCATTGTGCACAAGACACTTTACAGGGCTGGTCCTGCCTATTTCAGTAAGCATATCAGATGGCATGTCCCACAATGCAACCTCAGGTCGTCAACAGCCTCCCTACTGGCTGTTCCCATGGTGAAGACTGTAAAATGGGGTGGCAGAAGTTTTTTCCATCTGGCCCCCAAACTGTGGAACTCTCTGCCAATTAGTCTGAGAAGTCAAACCAATAGACAATTGTTCAGAAAATCGCTAAAAACATGGCTTTTTGCATCAAAGCCATATCCTTAACAATTCTCCCTCTGGTTTTAGTTTAAATGACAGCCAGCGCTAAGACACCTCGGCATACACACGCTTTATAAAACTTTTCATTTCTCTCAGGAGCCCGCCGGACTCCAGTTGCTCGACTGTATTTTGACATCGCCCTCACCTAATCACCTGCTTACGAGTTTGTACTCTACCATGCAGGCCACAGCTCCGGTCATCAAGCCCAGGGCAACATCGAATGGCAATGTGAGCTTGGCATTGATATCCTGGATCAACAGTGGATTTACTGTTCCACTTACACTAGTATGCTCTCCAAATTATAGGCTCCATGTTATCCACCTCAAATTCCTACACACGCTAAACCGCACGACCCTTCAGTTGCCTAGAATGGACTTTGTAGACGACACTTGATGCACCTGGCTTGGCAGTGCCTGAAAATAGTGGATTAATGAGATGAGATAGTCAGGGTGATAGAGGACATAACAGTTACTGTGGTATCTCAGCTGCCTATGGTGGCAATTTTTGGATACAAGAAAGATGTACCATCCAGTGTGCATAACTTACTGCAATGCAGCTGGCGATTAGGTGAGTTGCCATGCACTAGGGCTCTCCACTGTGCCCACTTTTTGCCAGGAGCAACTGGCGGAATACTGGTCTCTCATGCCAGCTCCCAGCAGAGCGAGAGACATCTGGGAATCATTTGAACTGTACTTGGCAACCAGGCCCGATCCTTGAAAGCGGGGAAACAGAGCACTGAGAGGATGTTAAGATGGGGGCTCCACTCTTATGCAGTGCACTAGGCTGGCTCACCCCTGTTACTACATCCAGATTACTTGCCACTTTCTGTACCCTCGCAGGGGAGATGTGGCCCAAAATGGTCTTATTACCTGAAACCAATCACACCACCCAAATGTATTACTGCGTATACTCCTTGAATTTTCCATGTGTTTCCAGAGTGGAGATGTAAATGTTGTTTGTTTATGTTGTATAATATACTGAAATTGCCAATAAATAAACGTTTTTCGTAAAAAAAAAAAAAAAAGGATTGTTAGGCTTTTCCCCTTATTTCTAATATTCTAAAGGTTGTCCATGGGCCTAAAATCTTTACAAAATTGGGTCTGGGAGGAGCGTATCACTTGATCCAGATCTGATCAGGTAATGAGTGGCAGACAACTTTTAGAACACCTTTTGTGCATTTGCAATACCCTGTGATGCCGTTTCGCCTTTGTAATGCCCCTGCTGTCTCCTAACATTTTATAAACCCAATCTTTTTTTTTGTGGCTTTCTAGACCATGGTTGTCTAACTGAACGACATTTTTGTATCTTCTAAGTATCCAACACTTCGTATTAAACAAGTTCTACAGCATCTCAGGGAGAATAAACTATTGGACAATCCAGAAAACTGGATATTTGGAAAGAATTCAGTTGATTATTTGGGTTATGTTCTTTCGTCTGAAGGAATAGCAATGGATTCTCTGAAAGTTCAAGTCATTCTGTATTGGCCCATGACTTCTTCTGTCAAGGAAAAACAAGGCATTTGCTAATTATTACTGGAACTTTATCCAGAATTTCTCCATGCTTGTTTCTCCGATCACTGATGTACTCCCAAAAACACAATACCTTTCAAAAGACTCACAATGTCACCGTAGCCTTCGAAAGACTAACGAAAGAGTTCATTTGAGCACCCATTTTACAACAACCTGATGTCTTTTAGTCATTTACTCTCGAGACAGATGCTTCGGACCAAGCTATGAGAACTATGAGGAAGGGCACCACATTGCTTTTATTCGCCAAAATTCTCTGCTGCAGAAAGAAACTATTCGGTTCTGGAGAAAGCACTTCTTGCTATAAAATCAGCATTTATAGAGTGGAGGCATTTTGTACTTGCAGCCTTTTTCATCTAACAGGCTTCACCGATCACAGAAATCTTCAAATTCTTCAACAGACAGAATTCTGGGATAGTAGGCAAGGCCGGCGGGCATTTTCTTTTTTAACAGTTTGACTTTTTCCTTACTTACATATCTAGGTCAGATAATATTATTAAAAATTGCTTTTCCAGATGATATTGTGAACAAAAGGTCTCCAGGACCATGGAGGAGATTATTGCTTCTTCATTTCCTCAACTACATGTCTAGAGTCAATTCGTCAAGGACCCAAATGTATTAATCTCCATGACCTAGAAAAACATTTTCCTCAATTTCAATTAAAGAGTGCAAATGGTTTGATTTTCGTTGTAAGGAAACCCTATTCCTTCAGAACATTCACAAAGAAATGATGCTTCAATTTGTGTGGCCATCTCTTTACCATGATATTCTAAGGCTCAAAAACTCTTGTGAGGTCTGTGCACAAAATAAATCTCAAACTCAAAGAAAAGCAGGACTTTTATTAACACCTGAAATCCCCTTCAATCCTTGGTAAATCGTTTCCCCTGACTTTATAGTAGACTTGCCTACATCTGAGAATCACACCACAAAAATGGCTACTGTGAATTTATATAGTAAAATGGCTCAATTTTCCATTCTTCCCAAATTACCAACTGTCAATCAATCAATCAGTCAATCAGGATTTATAAAGCACGGCTGATCACCCGATAGGGTATCCAGGTGCTTGCAGGCCCCCCAGGCTTATTCGTTCAGCCAGGTGTTTAGGGCCATTCGGAATTCTGAAAGTGAGGTGATGGTCCGGAGGTGCGTGGGGAGGCAGTTCCAGGACTTTGCTGCATTCTGGGAGAAGGAGCGTCCTCCACTTCTGCTTAGGTAGATGCGGGGAGTATGGGCAAGTGAAAAGGAGGTGGAGCATAGCCTTCTCGATGTTTGGTGGAAGTTCAGTTGGTGGTTAATGTAGGCAGGTCCTTGGTTGCGTAGAGCCTTGTGTGCGTGGGTCAGCAGCTTGAATTGGCATCTCTTCCATACAGGGAGCCAGTGGAGTTTCCTGAGGTGGGGTGTGATGTGGGTTCATCAGGGAAGGCCGAGGATGAGTCTGAGTGCGGCGTTCTGTATGGTCTGAAGTCTCTGTAGAAGGTGTGTGGCGATTCTTACGTAGAGGGCATTGCCGTAGTCCAGTCGGCTGGTGATGAGGGCTTGTGTCAAGGTGCGTCTCGTGTGAAGGGGTAGCCACTTGAAGATCTTATGTAGCATGCACAGAGTGAGGAAGGAGGCGGAGGAGACGGCGTTGATCTGTGATTTCATGGTGAGCTAGTTGTCAATGATGATTCTGCAGTTTCTGGCATGGTTGGAGGGAGTGGATGCGGGTCCTAGGTCTGATGGCCACCAGCAGTCATTCCATGTGTTGCTGCAGAAGCCAAAGATCTTTATTCCGTCTTGTCAGTGTTCAGCTGTAGGCAGTTGTTCTTCATCCAGTCGGTGATATTTGTCATGCATCTGTGGACGTTTTGGTTCTATTGGTGGTGGTGTCAGTGAGTGAGAGAATGAGTTTGGTGCCGTCTGCGTAGGAAATTATGTTGACATCGTGACGATGTTGGCCAGCGGGGTCATATATGCATTGAAGCGCCTGGGGCTGAGGGATGAGCCCTAGGAGACAACGCAGGTGATCTCCTTGGGTTCAGAGGTGAAAGGTGGGAGGTGGATCCTCTGGGTTCTTCCGGTGAGGAAGGAGGTGATCCATCTGAGTGCTTCCCCTTGGATGCCAATGTGGTGTAATCTTTCGATCAGTGTGTGGTGGGATACGGTCCCGAAGGCTGCCAAGAGGTCTAGGAAGATCAGTGCTGCTGTTCCTCCTCAGTCGAGGAGGGTTCGGATGTCGTCGGTGGCTGTGATCAGGGAAGTTTTGTTGCTGTGATTGCTGCGGAAGCCGGATTGGGAGGCGTCGACTAGCTGGTTGAGCTCCATTAGTGTCATGAGTTGATTGGTGATGATCTTTTCCAGTACCTTCACAGGGAATGGGAGCAGGGAGATTGGTCTGTAGTTTTTGAGTTTGCTGGTGTCGACGGAGGATTTTTTGAGTAGTGGTCTGACTTCTGCTTGTTTCCAGGTGTCAGGAAATGTTGCGGTGGTGATAGAGGTGTTGATTAGGGTGGGGAGTTCCTGGCCAATCCTTTGGTTTCCGAGGCAACTGTGCCAGAAATGGTTTAGATTTTCTGCTTTGACATATTCCAACTCTGTGGGTTACCCTAGAAAATTATCTCTGATTGTATGCCCTAAATACGTCTCTAAATTTTGGAAATCCCTGTATCATAAATTTGGCATCCAAAGAGTGTTAACTTGTGGCTTTTACCCTCAAGCTAATGGCCAGATCAAAAGACTAAATCAAATTCTTGAAGAATTCAAGTGCTACATTTCTGATACCCAAGCCAAATGTAAAACTCTTCTACTTGCAACAGAGATAACTTACAATAACTCAATCCATACTTCCAGTGGCTTCTCTCCATTCTTTGCCATTACTGGATTTCATCCTTGAACTTTTCAAGATTCTTTGAAAACAGACAATTCTATACCTGCAGTTCAAGATTCTTTGAAACAATTAAAAAAGATCAGGGAAAAGTTAGTTCAGAATTACGGGCCAATTGGCATAGGCGACCAGCACCTATTTACAAGATAGGAGACAGGGTTAGATTATCCTCCATCAATTTACCTTGTTCAATTTGTAGGTTTACATTTTCTCCTAGATATTTTGGGCCATTTGAAATTTCAAAAAATCATTAATCCTCTTACTGTAAGACTCAAGCATCCCCATTCTTGGATAGTTCATGCTTCTTTTCATGTTTCCCATCTAAAATAAAATCATCATCATAAAGGTTTTCAGGTTAAAAAGAGGCCAGCACCCATACTTGTTGATGAACAACTTGAGTATGAGGTTCAAGGGATATGTGAATCCTGGTACTTTAAAGTGAAGCTACACTATCTTATAGACAGAAAAGTATATCATCCTTGTGATCGTTTCTTGGAACCCACTGAACAGGTTCATCTTCCCCTTTTGATGAAACAATTCTGTTCAAAATTTCACCAAAAACCAGGAACTCCTTAGAGGAGGCAAAATGTAAGGGTTTTGCCCCTACCTTCCTGCTCCACAGCAAGGCACAGGCTTCGTGGACTTCATGGCACTCTCCTTTCGCACACCCTGGTTGGAAGCGGGCTTCGCGAGTTCTGTTGTGGATTCTCTTGTTTTCCGGCTCCACTCCACAATGCTTTTCTGCTCCTTGGATGAGGTGGCGTCGTCCAAGGGCCATTTTAATTCATTCACGGGCTCCAACGCTGTTGGGTCTGTGCAGTGTATTATGTGGCAACTTCCTCCCTGCATGCTGGCGTCCCAGTAATCTCACATGCAGGAAGGGTTATTTTGAAACAGGGTATCATGAGATGCAGGAAATCCTCCTCAATATATGTTTTGTTATAGACTTATTTTCTGAAGAATTACTGTAATTCAGTGCCCTTAATATGTTTTAATTTTAATGTTTATTCGTGTGATTTCCCAATCCAAGTTATTTTACACTATGGCAGCCGAAAAAGTCATAATCGGTTTGAGTATAGACACTAGGAAACAGGCAAAAAGGCTGACAGGTGCTGGCATACCAGCTATGTCAAGAAGAGGCTCAGTTGGCCATCCCAGCCATTAGGATGGGCACGTTGATCTGGTGACCCACCCTGATGCTATTGCAGAAGCATTTATGTGAGTTTACAAGAAAATATATTATTCCAGTTGGAGTAGGAGAAAACCACTGGAGAGGAAGTTCATTACTCCCCTACAGATAACTAGATTAGGTGATGGCGGTAGAGAACCCCTGAGTGGAAGTATTAACCTAGATAAAATCAAGGAGCTGATAGTGTCATTGCATTGTAAATCCCCTGGAGAGGACAGCTTTCCAGGGAAAGTTTTTAAAGAATGCAAGGACCAGGTAGCCATCGTACTCCTGGAGACCTTAGAGATGCAGAAAGTACGGATTCCTTAGGTCATATATCTAATGCTATAAACATGCCATTGCCGAAGGCTGATAACAACCCCCTGGAATGCAGGAATTATAGGCTGATTTTGCTTATAGATGTTGACATCCAAATACTTGCCATAATGCTTACTACAAGACTGAGTAGATTTATACCATCTGTCATACATCTTGCACAGGTTAGGTTTGTACCAGGAATCACCTACTCATGGTCTTTCACCTGTGGGACACTAAAGATAATCCTGAAGAGGTACTCGCTATTTCTGTGGGCATGGAAAAGCTTTTGATCCAGTAGCATGGGGTACATTTATAGGACTTAACAGAGATTTGGTGTAGGATCTAATTTCATTTCAAAAGTGAAATGGCTATATGAGGAGCCTACTGCATGTATTAACTGCAGGAGATACTTATCATGCGCATTGGAGATCAAATGGGGCACAAGCAGGGATGCCCCCAGTGCTTTTCTTTATGGCCCTGAACGCCTTACCATAGCAATTTGGTCCTCAGAAGCGATAAAGGGGTTTACCATGTACGCTTGTCCTGTTAAGGCCCTCCTATACATGAATGACATCCTTATGACCATTATGGACCTCAACATTACTATCTATAACTTGATGTCATTAATTAATACTTTTTCTCAAATATCAGGATACAAGGTAAACTGGGGGAAGCCTGAGGTGCTGCCCAGGTCCCATATTACTATGAGCGCCTGTGTAGCTGGACTCCATATAACATACGTACGATGGAGTGAGATGCCTCTGAACATTATTAAATAGAGGTCTGGAGGGTATAATTGAGGATAACCTGAGACAACTGTTAGATAAAATAATCCTAGACTTTGAGAGATTGTCCCATTTGTAGCTTCCCTCTTTAGAGGAGAGGGCAGGTGATCAGATTAATTGTTGCTCCCAGATATAACTAAGGGCCTTACTTGCAAAGAATTAACGCAGCACAGGGCCTCATGCCATTTAGCTGCGCCATGCTGCGTTAATTCCAAAGCACAGGGATGCGTCATATCTACAATGATATGAAGGATCCCTTTGCTCTCCCCTGTGCTGGCACACAATTAGCTGCCATGCGCCGACACAGGCACCCTTGCACCATGGTGCAAGGATGCCTGCATCACGGGGATGATTGTTTATGTGCAGGAAGGTGTCCCTTCCTGCACATAAACAATCTGAAATGGCGTTTTTCAACTTCTATGTGTGCTGCATTAGGACACATAGAAGTGGCAAAACGCCATTTTTTTTAATGATCACAAGAGGTGATTTCATAGAAAGAGGGAAAAAACGAGGAGAAATGAATACATTTCTCCTCGTTGCGCCTTCCTAGGGAGGCGTAGCATTCAGACGCATTTCCAGGTTTACAATTTCTCGTAAATCTGGAAATGTGTCAGGTTCCATGGGTGTTGCGTGGGAACACCCATTGAACACCCCTTTCATGCAAAGTGCTGCGTGTAAAGGGTCCATATTTATAAGGACAGAAAAAGCCAAGCAGGGTGGCTTTTCGTGTCCTTGTAAATATGGGGCAGCAAAATGCACCGCCAGTGTGTCACAAAAAGTGACGCACCGGCGGCGCAAGGGACTTGTAAATAAGCCACTATGTGTTTGGCATGTTTCCCTTAGCGGTCAATACATCGCTATTAGCTGAGATCTACACTGATATACAGACTTTTGTAGGGAAGGCATGAAACCAAGGGCACGATTTAGTGTTTGTTAGGGCCACTCCGTCCTTCAAATTTAGATAGGACAGTCCTCCCAGGTCTTATCTGCGTTCCTTAAAAGGAACCATCTCACAGCAGTTCCCTTCAAAATACAAAAAGTTTAGGGGACGGATGCTGTCCTTTTTTAAAAACATTTTTTATTAGAGATTTCAAAGATAAAACAATAACATTTACAAATTTCACTGTCTCGTACGCAAAGTTTGTATTCATGGATGGACTCGAAACCCCTAGGTCTACTCCCTCTCCCACCCCTTCGTTTCTCTTATCCTGGGCTTCCATTATAGTGGGAGTGTAGCATACGGTGACTGTGGGTTGTGGTTCATCCTGTCTGGATCAACCTCCGGTAGGAGGTTCAGTTACTCCATATCTTTTCTCATTTTCTGGGGTAGCCCCTGCCCTCATATATCACTTTTTCCAGTCTATGTCTTGTTTCCATGTTTCCAGATCTGGAGAGGTTCCAGCTCCCCAGGCAATATTCCTTTTCGCTGCAATCAAACCCAATATGGTCCACACCCTCTAATGTTTAGGGGTGTTCGCCTCTCCCACACATTCAGCACATACCTTTTTGCAGAGCTCGTCAGTCCCCCTCCTCCCACCTGTCGTATACAATCCGTGAGCTTCATCCAGAAGCCTTATATTACCCGGCATTGCCATAGGATATAGAAAAAAGGAGTCTGCCTGTCCACTAGCTCGCAAATACAGCGTTCATACTCATTTTCAGCTGGCTGTTCTGGAGTAATATGAGTGATGCAATATACGCAATTGTACCAACCAAAATCGTGATTGAATAGCGACATCCCTCGATGCACTTAGGGCCTCTTCTCACTTCCTGGCACTTAGGGCCTCTTTCCACTCCCCATCCTCAAAGCCTCCCACGTCTACTTCTCACTGTTTTTTTAGCTGCTGTAAAGTATCAGGGGTACGGTTTAGAATTTTTTTTGTATGTCCGTAATGTGGCTTTTTTGGGCATGGGGTAGCTCAACCGTCTTTCCTCCAGGGGAGGATTTCTCACGCTCCGTACCCTGCACTATCATTGATACTCTCTCGTCAGGTCCGGCAGGGGGACTATGTCTACCTTCGCTCATATGTCCCACACTGTGGATATGCAGATTAAGGCCCATTTGGTGACACCCTTAACAACACACAAATTATGGGAACAGTCCAGCCCGAACTGCCCAGCCAGGTCCTCCCTGGACCAGAAACAAGTATCCTGGAACCGGTTTCAGCCGGGCTAGTTTGAATCCAGAGGCACAGTGAGCCCGGAACCCACGCCTGGGCATGCCCGGCGCACTTAGGGCAAAAAAGCAAAAAACACACAAATGATGGATAGGATGAAGAACAAATCAAACAGTTAAGCCCAGTCAAGAGATCTGGGTTAAATCCATTGATCTTTTGCTCACCATGCCACCTCAGTTTAGACCCAGCCATATGCAAATCAGCCTTGACCCTGCTCCCCATGGGAACAGTCCAGCCGGAACTGACAGGCCAGATCCTCCCTGGACCAGAAGCAAGCATTCTGGGACCGGTTTTGGGGTATTACCCATATCAGCCAGGCTAGCTTGAATCCAGTGGCACAGTGAGACCGGGACCCACACCTAGGCATATCCGGCACACTAAGGGCGAGAAAGCAAAAAACACACAAATGATGGACGGGATGAAGAACAAATCAAACATTCACCCCCAGTCAAGAGATCTGGGTTAAATCCATTGTTCTTTTGCTCACCATGCCACCCCAGTTTAGGCCCAGCCATATACAAATCAGTCTTGACCTTGCTCTTCATGGGAACAGTCCAGCCGAACCGCACAGCCAGGTCCTCCCTGGACCAGGAACAAGCATCCTGGGACTGGTTTCAGGGTATCATCCCTCATCAGTCAGGCTAGCTTGAATCCAGTGGCACAGTGAGCCCAGGACCAAAAAAAACGATGGATTTAACCCAGATCTGTGACTGGGGGGGTGAATGTTTGATTGGTTCAACATTCCATCCATCATCTGTTCTTTTTGAATTTGTCACCCTAAGTGGGAAGGGTATGCCCACACGTGGACCCCGCGCTCATTACGCCACCAGATTCAAGCTAGCCTTGCTGATGAGAGGTGGAACCCTGAACCCGGTCCAGGGATGCTTGTGTTCAGGGCTAGTCCTAAAAAATGAAGTGGGGGACTAACCAAGTTAGACAGTACTCAAGTGACATCATGGTGCATGACATAACTCTAAGTGCCTTTGCACACGGCATGACAGGATGTCACATCATAGGAATTGGCATCACAACCCATGACCTTATAGGAAATTACATTACAAGAAGTGACATCAGAACTTAAGACCTCTCACATATGTTTAGCATGTTTGTCATGAGTACATTTGAGCACATTATGAGCTTTACCAAATGAGATTTTGCATCAAGGTTGTGACAAAAAAGTGACGCAACTCTGACGCAAAATCTGGGCCCCAACTTATACATTTAGGGGCTTATTTGCAAGCTCCTTTGCGCCGCCAGTGTGTCACTTTTAAAAAGTGACGCACCGGCGGTGCAATGGTCTTGCAAATAAGCCCCTTATTATTTTTTTTACTTTTCTAAAAAGAAATTGGCAACAAGGAGAAATGTGGCAGTACATTTGTTCTGCTTCACCACCATTGTACCTGGGTCAACACATGCCAGTGGTAGTCATCAGCGTAATGTCCAAGGGATTGCGACCATCATACCCTGAATGCTCACAAAATGCAGTAGAACACTGTGGGCCTCAGTGCAAGCGCCCTAGATGCGAGGGAGTAATGTAGTATTTATTTATCACTTCATACCACTACTGAGACCTGACTTTTCGAACCCAGCACCTACAATAGAAATCGCCCAGCTGTTTGCGCACTGCTTTTTGCCTGGGGGTGGCCATTCCTATAAGTAGAAACATCGAAAAAAAACAATGAAATGATTACATGAAAGAAAATCCATTTTAAAATGGCCCCAACCTTAGCCAGAATAATAAACAATAAATAAATATTAATTCCACTCTGTTCTCAGAGAAATTCTATGCAGAAAAAAGACTCCTGTGGGTATGGGTGATAAATTGCTGGCCAGAAAAAAAATAATTTTGTTCCAGTCTAATAACCCTGTTCTATTTTTTCTTTCAGTATTACAGTTGTTCCGCCTTAAGCAAAATAGCATCCAATCCTGAGCATCACGAAGCCATGCTGCACGTTGGTGACAGGTTCCTCATCCGAATGCTTTTGTCGCTGATGTCTTCCTTGGTAGACAAGGTAAAAAAAAAGCACTGAAAGCAAAATAGGTGCATTTGTAAGAGGAAAGAGATGGGTGTCTTGTTCAACTCTGGTACCTAAAAATGATTCCACTCCTTCATATTTTTTATTCTTTCTATCCCGCTTTTGCCTTGTGTCTTACGTCAATCGAAGTGCTTAGTTGACTGTTTTGCAGTGGAAATAAAATCCACTCATGGTGCACATGTGTTTTTTTTTTTTGCAAGTTACATCATTTACAGTACTGATTTGCAGAGAAACTTAGAGGGCAGAGTTACTAAGGACTTGCGAAAGCCTTGCGTGACGCAAGTCCTCGCAAGGCAATGCAAATCAAATGGAATTTATAAAACCACCTTGCGTGACTTTGTAAAGAAATGTAACGCAACGCAGCGGCTTGTGTTGCGTTGCATTATATTTTGTTATGGTAGGGGTTCCATGGATGGAGAATGGGCATTTCCTTTCATCCACCCATGTTATTTGTTATAGTCCCAGATGTACTAAAGACAGTAAACCTGGGATTCCGCAGAAAAGTGTTGCACCTACCATAAAGAGGCTTAACGAGGAGAAATAGCTTTATTTCTCCTTGTTACTTCCTCTTTCTATGCATGATGCATTCTGCATCACATATAGAAAGGGGAAATGGCCTCTTAGGATTGTTTTTGTGCAGGAAGGTATACCTTCCTGCACAAAAACAGTTCTGCCTATAACGCAGGCTCCTTTACGGCATGGCTCAAGGGTTCCTGCTTGAGTGCTAGGCAATACGCATTGCACCAGCACTAGGAGAAATCTGAGGTGCGCTGTATCTTTGTAGATATGGCTCCTCTCTGCTCTCTTCCTTTCACGGAACGTGATGCAGCAAGTTGCATTGTTGTGTGAATTGAATGAAATATTAGTAAATCTGCCCCCTAGATTGTTTACATCAGATGGATCGCCAGTCTTTTTCGTCATACACATGCTATCTGCTGTTGATACAAAGGGCCTACTTATTCTTCAGCTTCAATACTGCTTACTCTGTAATGCTTCTCTCTTTATTTCCCGGGCTTTTTTAATTTGTCTGCTTCGGCTTCCAACACTTCACCTGGAAAGCTGTTCACTGCTTTGACTAAGCTTTCCAAGAAATGAAAATGTATAATCTTACCACTGAGATATTGGGCCTCCATGCATAGGTTAACATTGCCAAATGCTAGAAACTGGTGCTGTTTTTTTCCATTCAGCAATTTGAATGTGCAGTTAACATCCATGCTTTCTTGTTCCTCCTGCATTCTTATGTTCTAGAGCCTCTGCGAGAATTTAACAATTAAATTATAGTGTTTTGTGACCAATGCATCATATTAGTATGAAGATGCGACTTCCTCAATGGGATGCAAACTCCTCTACAGCCGGTATTGCCTCTCCATATGCATGCTACGTTTCCTCTTCTTAGGGCACTTTCATACGGTTACCATTTGATGTAATTTGAATGATAATCTCACACAGGCAATGTCTCCAGTGCTTCGATAGTGCAGCAGAGTTCAAAGGCAGAGAAGCAATAAATTAGCAGCAGCAAGTTGGTAAATACAATTGATGAATGCACAGACAGACAGGTAGATAGATAATATCAGATATTTAATTCAAATTGTATCTACTATGGTATTTGTTGTAGACCATGCTTTTTGTGTTGCTTTGGGGCTACTTAAGAGCAAAGGTTCTCCTTGCTTGTCTGGGTCGGTCCCATAAACTGCAATGCAGGGCAGTGTCTTGTTAGTTAGATTAGCTAGTAGTCCAGTGTTGAAGAGATGAGGCAATTTATGTTATACCACATTGCCTTGACAAGGCTTTGAGATGTTTCCCCACTTCTCCCAATCTTTACAGAATAAAGGACCTCTCATCAGCACCCTCATTTACCATTGCCTTGAAGATCATTAACCAAAAAGAGATTTGACCCCTGTTTGTCACCTTTTCCTTGGCATATGAACTATTTGGCCTGAACCACTGTCACCTGTCAGTGCGCCAAATTCTCCAGGTTATGAACTTAGCATTCATCCTTCAACTTGCAGCTTGTTTGCAAGTTAACTGTTAGAGGCAGCATTTGAAGCTGAATTTATGTAGTTCTTATCTATTTTCTCAGCTATGTGTATCCGGCCACCTAGAAGAACTTTCTAAACTAGCAGACATGGGGGCGTGGCCAAGATGGCAGCCGAGTGAGACGTCCCTCTCCATCTCTCCGGCCCGCCGCCCATATGCATTGCCATAGACTAACGTTTCTGCCCTGCTGCAGCTGCCGGCGAGCGACTGAGGTGTGGAGTGTGCCAGGCTGCTTTGGGGCCCCTTTGGGACCCGATCTGATGCTGGGAGCTGGCGAGTCGAGAGCGGCCCATGAGGGAGAGTGCCGACCTGGACGGACCTGCCTGCAACGGCTGCTCCACGCTGTGCTTGCGGGTGGCCGCGAACTGAAGAGTGCAGACAGCGGCCTTGGCTACTGGACCTACATAGGTCCCAACGGAAAGGTGTGAGCGGGCCGCCCGGGCCAAGTGTGCACAGGCCCACTGACAGAACACGACCTGGATGGAAAGAGCCACATCTGGTGGAGAGGGTGATCCGGGCACCACAGGGCCTAAAGCCGGCCTCGCCCGTTTGAGGCGGAGCACACTGACGGGGGTTACTGCTGTCCGGCTGTGGTGGAGGAGCGGCTGAGGGCTCACCGGACACAGGCGGAACCCAGGGCGCCTGCACACCAGGTAGGTGAGGTGCGCAGACTAGGAGGGCCGGCCCTGAGGTGGAGGCCTGTGGCGGAGGTCGAATTAGGGCTGCCTGGGCCTCGGGGATTGCTTGAATCAGGGGCCTAACCCCCCGGAGCTGGCTCAAATGGAGCCTAGGCCCCGCGCCCTGAGCGGCACCTTGCCTGGTGGACAGCACTGACCTGGCGTAGGCAGAGGAATGCAGCAGTGAGCCCCTAGCCCTTCTGTCCGGATCAGGGGTATTGCCTCTAAGGCAGAAGGCAAGGACCTCGCTGGCTGTGTCGCAGATCTCTTCTGCGCAGTTCTTGATGCGCCCGACCACCGAAATAAAGATGAACCAGACTCACTGAGTCGGCCCTCCATGAGCAGAGTCAGCCTGCGTACATCCTGATCTGCATACACGATGTCCAACTGAAGGAGGACATCCTACACAAGGCCCGGGAGAAGCATCCCATCACCTTCTGAGATAAAAAACCCACCCTTTTTCAGGACCTGGCGACATCCACTTTGCAAAAGAGATGCGCCTTCAGACCAGTGACCTCCCACCTCAAGAACATCAGAGTGCCCTACTCATGGGGGCATCCTTTGTGCCTCATTTTCCGCTTGAAGGGGAAACTCTTTCAGCTGCGGTCGCTGGAAGAGAGATGCAAGGTGTTGGATATTGACCTATAAGCTGAAGGCACGGCATCCCAGAATGCCCCGACCTGCAGGGCTGGGGGCCGGCTCGGTGGCGTTCTCATGGGTTGGGGAGAAGATCTGCCCGCCTGGATCCGGACACGATTGCCAAGGCCCAGCAAGCTGCATTGAACTCAATTCCTGGGGCATTAGCTAAAACAGATTCTTCTAACGCAGCTGGGCAAGTATGATTGCAGACTGCACTGCGGTGATTGGGCGGAGTGACATGAGGGTGAGGCCACGATTTGACCCCTCTTATTGACACTTGGAACTTTGGAACTGTTCCTCCTCTAACGGAACGCGTATGTTTTCTTGTTTACTGTTTCAAAGGGGTTCTTGTCTATTTTGGGGGTTTGCTCAAGTTCACGGCTACTATGATGTGAGGCACACACTGCAGTGTTGAACTCATAGAGGGACAGCACTGTCTCCCGCACCACGCAACGGGCGCCAATTTGGACAATTGCTCACTCCTCCCTATCAGGCTATGGGGGACACTACTCTCAGGGTTCTTTCCCTTAATGTGAAGGGCTTTAACAGCCCAATTAAGCGTAGAGCGGTCCTATCCTACCTGGAGGACTCGAAGGACGACCATTGCCTACTCCAGGAGATGCACCTCCTTCCACAGGACTACCACGGGCTCCATTGCCTTGCCTCATCAGTTTTTCTCCTCGGAACGCACTAAAACAGCGGGGTGGCTCTGTTGGTGGCTCGTACCTTTAAGGGTGAGATCGGTCCGAAGGTAGCGGAGGTGAGGGATCGCCTTCTGGCTTACTGACTCACTCTTAACGGCTGGTCCTTTGTTTTAGCCTCCATCAATGCCCCAAATGAGGGCCAAGAGGCACTCCTACGCGCAACTTTGCCGGACGTTTTTCACACTACTGTACGGAGAATCTTGGTGGGGGGAAACCGTAACTTAGTCCTGGGCAATGACCTAGACAGGTCGGTGCGGATGCATGGTCAGGCTGGAGCATTAACCAAAGAGGGGCACTGGTGGCTCAAGGACCTAGGGCGTTTGGATATTTGGAGGACACTTCACCCACACACTCGCGACTACTCTTACTTTTCCCATGCACATAAGACCTATGCTAGGCTAGAACACTTCCTGGGCACGAAGGACATTCTTACTCTTACCTCTGGGGCAGAGATCCTCCTTGCCGCGTTGTCAGACCATGCAGCTATAACGTTGGAGTTGAGACTTCCCCCCGTGTGCCGCCCAACTCGGTCCTGGCGGATGCGTGACACTCTATTGCTGCGCCCTGAGGTCGTACATCAGGTTCACAAAGTCATCTCTGACTACTTAGCCCTAAAGACTCCCCTGATATCTCAGTTTTAACGCACTTGGAAGCTCCCAAGGAGGTTGCATGTGGGGAACTCATTGGCATTTCAGCCATGGATAATAAGGTGTGTAGGGAAAAACAAGATCAATGGTCTGGGCGGGTGAAAGAACTGTAGGGTATACATCAGCCCACAGGGGCCCTGAGAATTTAGCGGCAATTGACTGCCGCTCGAGCGCAACTGGCCGGCATCGACCTCGATAGAGCTGAATATGCTGCTCTTCGTTTGCGCCACACCTTTTACGTCGGGGTGACAGGGGCGGCCGCCTCCTAGTCAACAGGCTACACATTCAGCAGCAGAAGATGGGCGTCCACTCACTCCTTGATGCAACGGGGGCACTGATCACAGATGACACCCCCATCGCAGATGCATTTATAGATTTTTATGCTGACCTATACTCTGGTCAATGTCTGGAGCCTGCAGATGGCGCATCCTACCTTCTGAAGTCACACACGTCCCCCTCGCTTCCGACCAAATAGCCTTGCTGGATCATGAGATCTGAGTGGAGGAGGTAATCTCGGCAATCTCGCGACAACAGACTTTGAAGTGGCGGGTCCCGACGGCTTCTCATCCATATTCTATAAAACATTCTGTCAAATCCTCGCCCCTCTCCTAAAGTCGCTATTTAATTCCTTTTCAGCCCCCGTAGTTATTCCCTCCTCCATGCTAACAGCTTTGGTGTCAGTCATCCCTAAGCAGGATAAAGATAAACAACGATTCGGTTCATATCTGCCGATCTCTCTACTGAACGTCGATCTCAAACTATTTACTTGTATCCTAGCGTCTAGACTAGGCCCCTGCATGCCGTCCATATTAGACCCGAATCAGGCGGGTTTCATGCCCCAACGCCAAACTAGTGACAACACTAAGCGAGTGCTGCATATCATAGAGAAGGCTTCTCGTGCCCCGGGAGAATATATGCTTTTAGCTATCGACGCCGAGAAGGCCTTTGACACGGTTCACTGGTCTTTCCTAGAACAAGTCCTGGGCCACTTTGGCAACACCAGGAGGTTCCAGGCTTAGGTACTAAATTGTTATCACCTCCCCACGGCGTCGGTTAGGGTGAATGGCTGTATCTTCGCGCCCTTCGCCATTGCAGGGGGACTCGGCAGAGGTGTCCCTTGTCCCCCCCTGCTGTTCGCCCTATATATGTAGCCCCTGGCTCAAAGAGTCCGCCACAATCCCAATATCCTTGGGACCACCTTTGGGGGGAACAACATAAGATTAGCTTATACAGTGACGACGTGCTGGCAACTCTGGACAGCTCGGCGGTATCCCTCCCAGCTTTAATGGCCCAACTAGAGACATTTGCTTTTGCTTCGGGATTGTGAGTTAATGTAGCCAAGTCCCATGTTTTGAATCTATCGATGCCCCCTGCACTTGAAGCTTGCCTCGCTGCACAATACCCTATTCAGTGGGCAACATCGATGGTTCCTTACTTGGGGATCAAACTGGCCTCCACTATCCAAACAACCTCACTCCTTAACTATCAATCTCTACTCAGGTACCCTAAATCCGAGTTAGCCCGATGGAGATCGCACAAGATTTCATGGCTGGGAAGAGTTGCAGCCATCAAGATGACCATTCTACCCAAAATCCTGTATCTCTTTCAGACGCTTCTCCTAGCTCCCACAAAAGGGATGATTCCCAAACTACAATCAGAGCTGCACCAATTTGTCTGGGCTGGGAAACGACCCCAAATGAGGAGAGAAATTAGCTATCTACCTTCTAATGCCGGGGGCCTCGGGATACCAATCCTCCAACTGTATTTTCAGGCAACCCAATAACGATACCTGGTTGAATGCAACAGGGATGAGTCGGAGCGATACTGGCTCTTCCAGGATCGCGCGGTGGCTGGCAATTCCCTTTAGGAAGATCCCCTTTTTAAGGAAAGTGCACAGACCCCAGACTCTGTATCTCTCCCCAATCACAAATGTGACGATGGAGGCTTGGGACCAGTGTGGCACTAGGTATGACCTATCCTATTTTCCTTCTCCTTTGACGCCCCTACTAGATAACCCGGACTTCCGACCGGGCACCAGCCCCGGGGCATTTTTCAGATGGCATCAGTCGTCCTGCTGTTCGGCAGGACACATGATGGACGAAGAAGGGGTGATCCCCTTTACACAATTGCACACAGACTACACTATTCCTGAGACAGAGCAATTGCATTACTGGCAACTGCTTCACTGGCTCTTACATCCTGACAATAAGATAGCGGTGCAGAGACACCTCACCCCATATGAAAAATATCTGGTTTCTAAGAGTCCTGACAAACGATTGATCTCAGCCCTCTACACCTTCCTCACCCAACGCTCTAGACATGCCTACAAATCTAACGAATCTCATTGGGAGAGGGAGTTGGGGAGACACTTGAACAGTAGGGAATGGGAGGATATATATTACCGGGCCAGCCATACCACCTGCAAAACAGCCCTTACCGATCCACGTACTGGTACTTGACCCATGAACGCTTGCACAAGATCGATCAGAACAAAAGCGCAGCCTGTTGAAGGGGGTGTGACACGGGGGGACACTGGTACATCTTCTGTGGGATTGCCCACACATTCAGGCTTACTGGTCAAAAAGTGCTTGTCGACATCGACCAACACCTGGGCACACAACTCCCTAGATTTCCTTACACAATCTTAGAGTTACCTAATCCACTCACCTACCCCTGAAATCTAGACAGCGGAAGCAGATTGGCTTAGCCCTAGGCGCAGCGATTCAAAATATTTTATCACACTGGGGGACGGCACACCAACCCACACACTTGGGCTGGCTTCACCGCTTTTGGCTTATCCTAGGGATGGAGAGGATCACTCTCTCCCTCACCAATCAAGGGACGTCTTTTGGTAAACTTTGGTGCCCTTACATATCCCTCCTCACGCAAAATTCCAAGAGCTGACTTGTCCCAAATACCTCCGCGTTCTACGACTGTCAGAATTGGTCTCTACCACTGACAGTGAGACTGCCTCATGAACACATTGATAGCATCTAAGCAATCACACTGTTACTGAAGCACCTTTAGCATTTTTGGGAGTGAGGGGAGAGGGACAGGGGTGTATTATGTTTTGATTTGTTTGTTGCTCCTTTGTACCAAGACTGGTAGATTCTTATGTCAGTGTTAGCTACACTACCGCTTGCACTGTATTTCTTTGTGATAAAGAATAAAAAAGATTTGAACCATAAACTAGCAGACATCACCGTCTCTGGAGAAGAATGAAATCATAGGATTAGTTTGTGTTATGCATTCTCCTAGACCCAACACCTCATAGACAGTTTATACATCACAGCACAACAACAGTCAGTGACTTCTTGAAGAATGGTCACAGGCACAAAGAGATTAGGATGTTCGAGCAATTTCACGAACTCCTCAAAATTGTAGAATCAGTACAATCTCTTGCATGGGATGACAATCTTGGACTCAGATCCTCAGTGTGACTATTTGAACAGGAGCATCTCTGACAACTTGGGGAGCAAACCTTTTAGAGATAAACTATACAGGACTAGGAGACAAACTCAGAATCCATGCTACACATGGGTGGGGCAGATTTGTGCAAAGTGTCAAATTGGTTAAGTTAATGTTATGTTAAATCATTTCTAAAGCACAACAAATACCTCGAGGTGTGTCCTGGTTGCTGAAAACAGAGCATTGACATGCAGGTGAGAAAGGCCCATTGTTTGAACCGGGAAAGCAGATAATAATCCCTAATTCCTGAAAAGACAGAAATTTGAGGTCTTCCTAAAAGGTAGTAAAGCAGAGATCATCCGCAAAGCATAGGGGAGTTCATTTCAGAGTTTTACACCTTTGACTGAGAAAGCTTTACTATTTAAGCGACTCTGTTTGGTTCTAGAATGAACCAGCAGCAGAGCCTCAGAGGAGCGTAATACACATGTCAGAATATATTTGATACATTTTTGTGATAGGTAGTCCCAGCCAGTACAGTCGACATTTTATATAATCATGGCAGAGGGTCTTAAAAACAGCCTTTTCTCCACTGGAAGCCAGTGCAGGGATGCCAGAGCCCCTGAAGCAGAGGAGAATAATGGAAGCCCCAGTGCCATTCTGGCAGCTGCATCCTGAACACTCAAACTTCCTCATTTGGCTCATATCCATCACCAAAAGAGGGACTTGCAGTAGTCGAGGCAGCTAAGTATAGTAGACTGAATCACCACATGGTGCACATTTTGTGGAAGAAAATGGCAGAATTGTCTTAAACACCTTCAACAGAAAGAAGCAGATTGAAGCAACATGCTTGACCTGCCCAGCTAGGGAAAGTTCTGGCTCCAAATATACCCCAAGATTATTTTTGCAGGACAGACCAAGAAGGAAGCAAAAGGTCTAATGGCAGAGGGCTTGGGATACAAGTATGTTTTTTTCAGAGTACCTCCTTTTTGTCTGAATTAAACTTTAAAGAATTTTGTTGCCACCAGGGCCAGGCAAGGACCGCCGTCATGCATTGGTAGAATGGTTCAAGAGGGACGGCACCTGACCTTTCCAAAGTGATGATGAGCTAGATACCACTATAATTTATACACCAGAGGTCAAACGCTTTTACTAGCTTCATCAACGTTCGGTATGTAGATATTGAAGAGCGTTGGGGTAAGTGCTGATCTTATATTCTGACATAAACAGAGATAGACATACTTCCTGTGACCTATTTGTTAGATAAGATCTACACCAGTCTAGTGGCCTTCACCCAATACCAATTTCCTGCAGCCTGGAGAGAAGGATAATGTGTGATACCACTTTGAAAGTTGTGGACAGATCTAATAGCATTAGGGCTGAATGCTCCACTTTCTCCATCAGCATTCGAAGGTCATCCACCACAGCTGGCAGGGCAGTCTCTGTGCTGTGTGACAAGCAAAACCCTAACCATTTGCCAGTAACTCCGATAAGAGTTGATTGACATGTTTCCTTTCCCCAGGATCTTGACAGCAAATGGTAGCAGAGATATTGGACGAAAGTTGGTGAGTAGCAAGGGGTCAGCATTTTGTTTAACATAGGCACTAGCAAAAGTAAATTGGGATTTATTTTACAGTACAAAAATGTACTTCACGCTAGTAAATAGCCCTAAAGTAACGCAAAGTAATGCGATGTGCTACTTTGCATATAGGTGCGTACCACAAGGGGTGAATGGACGTTCCCGTGCAGCCACCCATGGATTTTTACTCAAAACCATATCTACTAAATAAAGATAGACAACACACTTTGTACCATAAATTGTACCTCATTGTGGCGGCATAACGTTGGAAAAAGTTTTCTTTTCTCCAAACCTTTCCAACTTTGCACATGTGCTGTACTGAACAGCACATATACAACCATGGAAAAGATTTTAAAATACATCTAAGCATAGGATTTTGTTCTGGGAGAATACTCTTCCAGTACCCAGTACAAACCTATGCTAGACATCACACACACAACTAAACCTTGCACCAAGGTGCAAGAGTATAAGTTGTGCCTGGCTGCCTAACATGCGCCAGCGGAGTGGGACAGAGAAGTAGACCCACATCATACTAGATATAGCGCGGTGCTGCTCTCTCCTTTTGACCCAACTCAGTAACTTTGGTAAAAAACAGGTAACTGTTAATGTTATTTTAACAGATTATTCAACATCAGAGTGTTGCACTGTGAAGTACGAGGACATCGCCTTTCCAAAACTACTGCAGAACGCTCTGCTAAAATAGTAGAGGCCACTGAAGAATGGAATACTCACAACAAAAAAATTATTCAGAGAAGAAAATAAGATAGACTCATTGAGTCAAAGCCTTATTCAGTACTGTCATTGTGATCTAGACCACACCATCTTCTAAGACACATACAAGCTTTGGTGAGTCCTTACCATAGACTTATTTGCTGCAAGAGAAATAAAAATGCAATGACTATCCATCTCTAATAGAACACATTATTGACAGTGTTCTACAGGATCCTTTTCCACCAATTTCTCCTATCCTTCAACTGATTCAAAAGATGCAGAGTTCCATTGATTTTGATTTCACCAAAGTGGACGTGGGAGACGTGTAACTCACAAAAAGTTATCTAGTCTGCTGAGCTTTAAGAACAGGTGTGCAGACGAGTTAAGAACCCTTTGTCGTTTTTTCCTTCTATATGCTCAGAAATCAAAGCCCACTGAGTTCTCTAAATAGGTTTCAAAGCATGTGGATGTGAACGGCAGAGACTCTGGATGAAAATACGGATTAGGGCAAGATCTGTTTACCTTTTTAGGTCTCGGCCTGCACCAGCGCTTGCGTTGGTCTGGCCGAGAGTTTTAGTAAGCGGGTTTTGGAAGTGCAAACACTGGCTTTCGGCTGGCGACCAGCTTGAGTTCACGATGGCGTGCACGCGCAGCTGCCATCTGTTGTTTCCTATCTCTTCCTCATTTCCTCGTCATGGCTCATTAACTCTCTCATGGCTCATGGACTCTGATGTTTCAATCGCAGCAGCTCACATTACCAACTGAGGGCCCTGGACTACAGTCACATGAAAAACAACAGCGATTAGCATTGAAATGCAAGCTTTTTTTTGTCTAGTTAGAAATATTGCTTCGGTGGGTTGATTTCACCTTATATCGCTATTTGTTTTATATTGGGAGTCACAGCCTAATTACCAGTATTTTTGTCTCTCACTGTTTTTTTTTTAAATATTTATTCGCGCAAAGCACAAAGCTATATTTAAGGTTACTTTTCCGCGTCACTTCTTCACTCTATTTAAACTCCACACCCCCACTCTTATTGTCTCTCTCCTTCTCTCTCTCTCCCTCTCTAATTCTCTCTCTACTTAATTAACTCTCCCTCTCTATCTTTTTTAGCCTTTCATTCTCTCTCACCCCTTTATCTGTTTCTCTTTCAAACTCCTTCATTCACTCTCTCTCCCCTTCTTTCTCTCTCTCTATCCCGCTCCACTCTTTATTCTATGTACACCCTTTCTCTCTCTCTCTTTCTCTCTCACCACCCTCTCTAATTGGGCATTATATCTTCACTCTATCTCTCACTCGGCAACACCACAGCATCACTCAGCGCAACCACAGCATCAATCAGAGCCAGCACAGCATCACTCAGCACCAACACAACACCACTCAGCACCACCACAGCATCACTCGGCACCACCACTCAGCACCACCACAGCATCTCTCAGCACCACCACAGCACCACTCAGCACCACCACACCACCACTCAACACCACCACAGCATCACTCAGCATCACCACAGCATCACTCAGCACCACCACAGCATCACTCAGCACCACCACAGCATCACTCAGCACCACCACAGCATCACTCAGCACCACCACAGCACCACTCAGCACCACCACAGCATCACTCAGCACCACCACAGCACCACAACAGCACCACTCAGCACCACCACAGCACCACTCAGCACCACCACAGCATCACTCAGCATCACCACAGCATCACTCAGCACCACCACTCAGCACCACCACAGCATCACTCAGCACAGCAGCACCACAGCATCACTCAGCACCACCACAGCACCACTCAGCATCACCACAGCATCACTCAGCATCACCACAGCCCCACTCAGCACTACCACAGCACAACCACAGCACCACCACAGCATCACTCGGCACCACCACAGCATCACTAAGCACCACAACAGCATCACTAAGCACCACCACAACACCACTCAGCACCACCACAGCATTACTCAGCAGCACCACAGCATCACTCTGCACCACCACAGCATCACTCTGCACCACCACAGCATCACTCTGCACCACCACAGCATCACTCTGCACCACCACAGCATCACTCTGCAACACCACAGCATCACTCAGCATCACCACAGCATCACTCAGCACCACCACAGCACCACTCAGCACCACCACAGCATCACTCAGCACCACCACAGCATCACTAAGTACCACAACAGCATCACTAAGCACCACCACAGCATCACTCAGCACCACCACAGCATCACTCAGCACCACCACAGCATCACTCAGCACTACCACAGCATCACCACAGCATCACTCAGCACCACCACACCATCACTCAGCACCACCACAGCACCACTACAGCATCACTCAGCACCAGCACAGCACCACCACAGCATCACTCAGCACCACCACAGCACCACTCAGCACCACCACAGCATCACTCAGCATCACCACAGCCCCACTCAGCACCACCACACCACCACTCAGCACCACTAAGCACCACAACAGCATCACTAAGCACCACCACAACACCACTCAGCACCACCACAGCATCACTCAGCACCACCACAGCACCACCACAGCATCACAGCACCACCACAGCACCACTCAGCACCACCACAGCATCACTCAGCATCACCACAGCACCACCACACCACCACTCAGCACCACCACAGCACCACCCCAGCATCACTCAGCACCACCACAGCATCACTCAGCACCACCACAGCACCACCTCAGCATCACTAAGCACCACCTCAACACCACTCAGCACCACCACAGCATCACTAAGCACCACCTCAACATCACTCAACACCACCTCAGCATCACTAAGCACCACCTCAACATTAAAATAGGCAGGAAGAAGTTGCCAACATTGCAACGACAAAATAAACGACAAGACCTTTCTTATGTTTATTCTTTTTTAATTGGGTCATTGAGTTGTACATAATGTCGTCTTAGTTATATATAAAGTAACAAAAATGCTTATAAGTCTTTTTTATTATAACTTTTCAACATGCTGCACAGCAGCCACAATGCTCTTAAAAACATTGGCAAAACCAATAGCTCTGCCTAAACACTTATAAGGCCCCAAAGGCGAGACCTATTGGCTAATAGGTCTCGCCTTTGGGACCGTATATGTGTTTAACCAGGTGTCAGTTATGCAGCACAATTGTTGCATGGCTAAACACTTATAAGGTCCCAAAGGCGAGACCTATTGGCTATGCCAATGCTTGTTTTCTTTTAAATGGCAGAAGCATACTTGTACTATATCCTTTTTTGTTAATCATGTACACCTCCAGTATCAGATCCTGGACTTTGTAAGAGACAACAGAAATGGTACATCCTCCAGTGGATATTGTTAACATGTCTTGACTCTAAAGTCTTGAGTGAAAGACAAACATAAACACATTGGTTGTTCAGTATGTGATGGAGTATATGCAGGGCCATAGAGGAACAGTTTATGCAGCAGTGTCGACGTAAATACCTACCAAAGGAAAGGTAAATTATGCATCTAAAAAGGCACATTGTGAGGGACATTAGGTGGTTAAAGACACATTAAGTGGCACATTGTATGACATTGTTGTTTAGCTATTTTAACATTTTAGTACACAATAATACAAAAGATATCCCAATGCTGTGGAATCTACATTGCTTTGTAAAGGAGGAAACTATACAGATTCATCAGATCATAATCAAAATGTTATTTTTTTTTTTAAATAAAAAGTATTTTATTGGATTTTCACATAAAGCAGAAAAACAACCGATAAAAATACAAAGTAAGTCAAAAAGCAAGGTAGTATTAGAGTTCATTAAGAGAAAGCCCCTGAAAGAAAGTAGTAACAATGTATCTAATGATAAATAAAAGAATACGCAAAAGTGAATAAGAAAAAGCAGTGTAGTTCTGGTCCTGACCTACATATTGAACATGATATTTGAACAAGTTCAAGCAGTCTGGTTGTCCTTGGAGTAGGATGAATGAGTGTATAGTAAACAGTATGAAGATTTAATTGATATGCCTAGACAAGATAATACTTTTTTGTAGAATTGGAAGCTTGCTGTGCTGTATAGCTGAGGTCGACTGAGATTGACCAGACTAAGAACAAGGAGAGAAAGATAGCGTAAAGTGAGGGATTCTAAGTTCTGGATCCAGGCGATAGTGTCAAAATTGTAGGCGGGAGCTATGATTAGACTATGAAGTTGTATGTTGCTGTGGAGGGTTGTTTTGGAATAGATAGGTATCGAACTAATTCCTTGTTGGATTGGAGTTGTCTTTCAAGCTCAATTGCTGTAGAGCCAGGTTATCAGCGTTAGCTATAGTGCACACTTAAGCCCACCAAGAGTGCACAGATAACTTGGAGGCTGATTTCGACTCAGAGAAGATAAATTTAATTCCCACAACTGTTAGAAAGTCTAGTAATGCTATGTTGTTTCTATCAAGTGTGTATATGGTGGGAATTTCATACGTGTCTAGACATACCCTAATAGGATTATGTATTATTTTTTTAATGAAAGTGTCTTTGATGTAATGAAAATTTCCCGCCAAATAGAATTGGCTAAATGGCATTTGCATAGCATGGGTAGTAGATCACCCCCTTTTTCGACAATACCAGAAAACGTCAGGCGGAGCAAATCCAAGTTTAAGTTTAGCTGGGGTACAAAAGGTTTTGAGGCTGGCATGCGGGCATGTTTTTGCTAATGCTGGTTAGATATCTTTGTGAAGGAAGAGGACCAAACAGGAACACAGTTATGTTGGAAGTATTGCTTTGTGTTCCTTGTTTTAGCATCAATTTCCCATTTTTATTGTGTTTTCCAGTTCATATTGGGAATTTCAGTTCTAATATTATATAGATTCGGGATGCTGTGTGGCCTAGATTAACCAGAGTTGATGGAAGGTCTGGTTCTGGAAGTTTACGCAGCTTGGTGATGACTGCCTTTCATTTTAAAATTCTAAGTTATCCAGTTTGTAGCAGCCCATTTGTTCAGAATATGGTAAAAGGGTGTCTCTATTTCCCCGATCTTGCACGAGGAATAGCCCTTCAAGTTCACTGGGGCTCCTGACTGACACCGACAGTGAGGTTTTCATCTTGCAGCTTAGGTTTAAGTGTAGGCATTTTAATGTTTGTTCTGTTTGTATAAATATTCCATGTCAGTGATGTGTCTGCGTTTTGTGCCTAGTGAGAAGACATAGGGTATAGTGTGGGGCAGCTAAAAGTTATTTGATAAGAACTCATCCTGGGATCTCAGGACCCATGTGTAAAAAGCAGTTTCCACCTTGTCTACACAAAAAGACCGTTTGATAATTGTAGAAATGTGCCAGATTGACCCCTTCTTGAACTTTGTTAAGTCATAACTGGTTTAGAGTTAATCTTGCTTTTTTATCCTTCCAAATAAATTTTAATACAGTACGGTTCAAAGATTTAAAAAAAATTGTTGAACAGTCTGACTGAAATCATGTTTATTAGGTAGTTAATTTAGGGAGTTAATATAATCTATTTTGATTCATACCCACCGTGTGATGTATTTAGCTGACCATTTATCAATTAATTTGGTAATTTTTCTTAGGGTGCATATTTTATTATATTATTTGACACTGATAGAGTCAACCTAGTACTCTGTGCTCTTTTATGGATGGGACCAAGTGGATATTTAAAGATCATATCGCTATTTGGGGTGTAACCAGATGCCTTGAGATAATTGGCTATTATTTCTACGTTTGCTGGGAGGGCTGCTTCTGCATCAACAATGAAAGTGTTGGTGAAAAACTACTGCAACTTTGAAGCAAGCGTACTGCATTTACCAGAATGCAATGGGGTGAACTGTGCTGGGATGAGAGGCAGTGTGCTCCCTCCCTCCTTGTCTTTAAAAGGCTCCCTTGAGCCAACGAGCTGACGAGCTCATCTAGGATGCACCTTGAAGGAAGTTACCCGAAATGGGCCACCCGGGTCACTCGCAACCACCTCTCGGCCCTCCCAGAAATGAAGAGTCGGGACGACAGTGGAGAATACAATCTAACACTTTTATTAGTAAGAACACTGCAGCGGAGTCCTGTCTGACCAGCCTCATGGGATAGCTGTCGAGGGACTGCCTTCAGAACACTTGGTAACACAAAATAAGCTTTCCAACACATCCCAAGTCCCGCCCCTGGTGGAAAAATACAGCTTGGGCAAAGGCTGAACAAAGAAGGCACAGAGGGATGAGCTACCACCTGCAGAATGGGTACACGTTATCAGGCTCCCAAGGCCATCTTGCTCGGTCTCAGCTCTCTCTAGTGTGGGAGCATAGCTATGACCAGGGATAGACATGCAAAAGCAGAATAAACTATTCATTTAGTACATCTGAGTTTCAACCTTGAATACGATAAGAGGGAACAACTGAACAGCAGCTGAGGCGAGCAGAGAAGGGCACAGAGGCCGGGTTTCCATCACAGCACAACATGGCGGTTACATGGCAGAAAATGGCGTCTCAGATGCTAACTTTAGCCTGCGCATTGTTAGAAGGGACTGGTCACACACATTTGCAATAGCGATCAATATAAAATAGCTACATGAATGCTAACATAACACAGTATACGGTATAGAGGATGGGGCAATGACACATTCAATTCTAACAACCTGTGTGCCTGTCGAGTGGTACTGTGACCTGTGAAGGCTTGGGCAGCATTTCAGAAATCCCAGATGACTTTTCTCTGCTCTTTACTACTTCTGCTCTCTACTGATGAAGAGCTAAACCTAGAAACACGTCTAGATATAATAGAATTATCTGCACAAACATTGGTGAAAAACGACAGCAACTTTGAAGCAAGTGTACTGCATTTACCAGAATGCAATGGGGTGAACAGTGCTGGGATGAGAGGCACTGTGCTCCCTCCCTTCTTGTGTTTAAAAATCTATACATCATTGTCAAAGTGCGCCACTTTATATGTGGTACTGCTGAGCATAATGAGGAGCGGCTCAATAGAAAGAATGAAAAAAAGAAGGGTCTGTGGATTTCCTTGGCGCATTCCCTGTCCAAGAAAGAAATGATCAGACTTTGACCTGTTTATTCTTATTATAACTTCTGGGCAACTATAGAGAGCCATGGCCATATGGATGAATTGTTTTCCAAAGCCAAAACCAATGAGACATGTTTCAGGAAATGCTTCACAACTTTGTTGAAAGTCGTTTCATTGTCAAAGACTTTGGCAAGTGTCGGCGAGGTAATTAGATCAGCCTTCTGAATTAAGTGTCAGAAAAGGCGCACATTGTCGCTTGATAATCTTCCTTTCATAAATCCTGCCCGGAATGGATGTATATGTTTATGTAGAAAGGTTTCCAATCTTGTTTCTAAGAATGTTGCATATATTTTGCAGTTTTGGTTGATTAGGGTGATTGTTCTATAGTTTGTAAATACGCAGGAGTCCTTGACTGTTTTGGGAATCAGTTCTGTGGTGGCCTCTGTGGCTGAGCTTTCCACCTTTTCTGATTGTCTTCCGGCCTGGACTGGTGCTACTGGGCATGAGGCGTTTTCCTGGTGGGCTGGCAGGTTGTGGACTCATTTCACTGCTGGTGGGGGCCGGTTTGTTGCTGAAGACCCAGCGACTTCTTTTCCTGCCTGCAGCACTTCGGCACTTTAAAAATAAACCCTACAAAACAAATGGCTTTAAAGGATCACTTCAAAACCATTTAGTTCGAGGCATATGAGCTGCAGATTGTACACTGTGCATAGATCGCCATCTGGTGTTGGGCTCGGATGCTTGCACTTTGTTGTTGTCTTGGAAGAGTCTTTTGTAGTCAGGAGATAGGTGACTCCTCCTTTGGACGATAGTGCGCATGGGCATCAACTCCATCCTCAGATTGTTTTTTTCCGCCATCGGGTTCGGATGTAATTTGCTGCGCTCCGGTTCGACATCGATTGGTTCCCCTTCGACGCGCAAAAAACTCCCGCCGTTCGACGGTATTGTTTCGATCGCGATCCCCTCTCATCGCGTATCTACTCTCCAAGATATTTTCGAGTCCGGTCGTCGACGTGGGCCGTTGGGCCGATCGGCGCCATCAACCAGCATATGGAAAGGACTCCATTTAAAAATGCAAGTGTGGGGCTAAATTCCCACACACAGATCTCCACGAGGTCTGTAACCTTTGTCTCTCGCCGGACCACGAGAGTCGACACTGCCGGGCCTGTGAATCCTTCAGGTCGAAAAAGACTATACGTGATCGCCGGGCCCGACGACACGAAATGTCCAGATCAACCGTTCCCGCACCGGACAACATCTTCGACACAGGCTCCGACAACCCAGACACCGGAGATCAACAACCCGACACCTCCGGAGCCGAAGACTCGGGGTCGGACGACCAGACCATCACGCCAGGTCAACGTACTGTGAGTACTGACGTCGACGCCCCTGCCCCGAAAAAACAAAAGGCTACGGTCACACCTTCACCTTCGGGTCTAGGTCGGCACCAAGACAAGACTTCAGTAGCCCCGCCTTCCAGCTCGGCTCCGAAGCATCCAAAGCCTTCTGGCAGCTTGGGATCGAGCCAGCCACATCCCGGTGCCGAAAAACACTCGTCGGCACCCAAGCCCAAAACTAAGGTCCCGTCGACATCAGAATCTTCGGCACCCAAGACCAAGGTCTACGACACTTCGACACCGAAGCCTACCAAACCTTCGGAGCCGACAAAACAAGGTAAACCCTCGGGGTCGGGGTCGAAAACTTCACCACTCCAAAAGGAGACCAAGCAACCTCGTAAACATAAAGAGCACCACGCGGAACCAAAATCTTCGGTGCCGAAAAAAGACACTAGCTCTAAAGAACTTTCTATTCCGATGGATCCAAAGCAGAAAACTCTGCATATTGACCCCATTACTGGACAGGTCCAATCCATACGACCTGACAAGAGGAAGTTGGACTCACCAACCACACCTGAGCCACCTCCCAAAAAGAAAGACTCTTCTACATCACCCATAAGGTCTTTCTCTCCACCTCCACAACCTTCCAGCCCTATACAGTCTCCACCTCACTCTCCTGTGCCTTTCTTTTCACCACAAAGGGGATACAGGGGATCATGATGATAATGATGATGACATACAGTCACCTCATAACACAGATACTGATGACGACCTTCACAGTATCCCACCTCAGGACCCCTGGGACAATTATGATCTCCCAGATATACCCGTCCCTGAGCCATACCCATCCAAACCATCCCCCCCAGATGACGCTATAGGGTTTGCACAGGTTATAAACAGAGCAGCACAATTCCATGGAGTCAAATTACACTCAGACCCCCTGGAGGAGGACTTTTTATTAGAGACTTTTGCTCAGCCTCAAAAAACTACACACACTCTCCCTATGCTTAAAGGGATTATTAAACATGCCCCTGAGGTCTTCAAAGACCCAGTTAGAGCTAGGGTTATTAATCCAAGAATTGAAAAGAAATATAAGCCTGCCCCTACGGACCCAGCTTATATTAAAGGTCAGCTCCCTCTTGATTCATTAGTGGTAGCTAATGCACGTAAACGAGCAAACTCACAAACTACTGGTGAGGCACCACCACCAGACAAAGAGTCTAAATTGCTCGACGCATCAGGCAAGAGGGTTGCTTCTCAAGCAGCAAACATGTGGCGCATCGCCAATTCACAAGCCTTACTAGCAAGGTATGACAGGGCTCATTACAATGAGCTAGAAAAGCTCATTCAGTACCTTCCAGATCAGCATAAGACCAAAGCAATTGATCTAATACAAGAGGGCAAGTTAATTACAAACACCTCAATAAAATGCGCCCTTGATGCAGCAGATACAGCATCACGCACAATAAATTCAAGCGTTTTGCTACGCAGACACGCGTGGTTACGCATATCTGGTTTTAAGCAGGAGGTGCAATCTACCATCCTCAATCAACCCTTAGACCAGGAACACTTGTTTGGGCCCTCTGTGGACACTTCTCTAGAGAAGATGAAAAAAGACACAGACACAGGCAAAGCTATGGGGGCTCTACAAGCAACAACTAGTAGAGGTTCCTTTCGTCGCTCCTCCTATAGAGGCGGCTCCAAGACCACTGCGACAGACACTACCTCTGCCACTTATAAAAATCCCACCCAAACCTCCTCTAATAGAGGTTACTCAAGAGGTAATTACAGAGGTAACAACAACAGGGGTAGAGGACGTGGGTTTAACACACGCAGCTCCCCTACCACAAAACAGTGACTTTCCTCCGTTTCCCCCCGATCATTCCACTCCAGTCGGGGGAAGACTATCACAGTTCCTACCTGCATGGAATTCCATCACCACGGACAGGTGGGTAATACAAATTATCCAGTATGGTTACTGCCTGGAACTCACTTCTACTCCCCCAACATACCACCCAGACAGCGTCCCATGTCCACACAACATCTAACGCTCCTCAAACAAGAGGTTCTCTCCATGCTCCAAAAGCAAGCAATAGAACCAGTCCCTCTAGAACATCAGGGCACAGGGGTTTACTCACTGTATTTTCTAATCCCCAAGAAGGACGGTTCCCTCAGACCAATATTGGACCTCAGACCCCTCAACTATTACATTCACTCAGATCATTTTCACATGATCACTCTTCAGCAAATACTTCCACTCCTCCAACAAGGCGACTTCCTTGCCACATTAGATCTCAAGGATGCCTACTTCCATATTCCTATACACCCTGCGCACAGGAAATACCTAAGGTTCACAGTGGACGGACAACATTATCAGTTCAAAGTCTTGCCATTTGGAGTAGCAACAGCACCAAGGGTTTTCACAAAGTGCCTAGCAGTAGTAGCTGCACACTTACGAAGGCAACACATTCATGTGTTTCCGTATCTAGACGACTGGCTAATAAAAGCCAAGTCACACAAGCAGCGTGTACAGCACACCTTCCAAACAATTCAGCTACTACACAATTTGGGGTTCACAATAAACCACACCAAATCTCATCTCCATCCCTCCTACATACATCAGTATCTAGGGGCCACAATAGACACCTCCAGAGCCCTAGCATACCCCAATCCTTCCAGGATAACCAGTATGCAAGCCCTCATCAAAAAATTCCTGCCTCAACACTCCCTTCCAGCTCGGGTGTTTATGCAGCTAGTAGGAATGATGGCCTCGTGCATCTTCATTGTCCCTCACGCACGACTTCAAATGCGTCCCTTGCAGGAATGCTTAGCACGTCAGTGGAACCAAGCTCAAGGCCAGCTTACAGATCTGGTGTTGGTGGACAGCCGCACACATCGCTCTCTGCAGTGGTGAAATACACAAAACCTTTCCAAAGGGCGGCCGTTCCTAGAGCCAATTCCACAGATAGTACTAACAACAGACGCATCTCTCACTGGGTGGGGAGCTCACCTCCTCAGCCATACAATGCAGGGCAAGTGGACCACTCCACAAAAACTGCTCCACATCAACCACCTAGAATTACTAGCAATATTTCTAGCGCTAAAGTCATTCCAACCGCATCTCATTCACAAGACTGTCCTAGTCCAAACAGACAACATGACAGCAATGTATTATATACAAAAACAGGGGGGGACACACTCTCTGCAGCTATCTCAACTAGCGCAAAACATATGGAGATGGGCCATTCCTCAAAGCATATACCTCCTTGCAGAACATCTTCCAGGTGTTCACAATCAAATTGCGGATCTGTTGAGTCGACAGACGCAACAGATTCTCGAATGGGAACTGCATCCGCAAGTTCTTCGACCCTTTTTCCAAATGTGGGGTCATCCAGAGATAGACCTGTTCGCCACACAACAAAACACAAAATGCCCAACCTTCGCCGCCAGGTTCCCACACCCGTCGTCCAAGGGCAATGCAATATGGATGAATTGGTCAGGCAGATTTGCGTACGCTTTTCCGCCTCTCCCACTCATTCCCCTAGTAGTACGCAAACTCAGGCAGCAGTCTCTAACAATGATCCTAGTTGCTCCCACATGGGCAAGACAACCATGGTTCACAACACTTCTCCAACTCTCAGTGGTTCCCCACCACAAACTGTGCCTCTCTCCAACCCTCTTAACCCAGAACCATGGAGAGATCAGACACCCCGATCCAGGTCAACTAAATCTGGCGATATGGCTCCTGAAGTCCTAGAGTTCGGTTACCTTAACCTTCCACCAGACTGTATGCATGTTATTAAAGAAGCCAGACGTCCCACTACCAGGGCTTGTTATGCAGCAAAATGGAAGAGGTTTGTTATTTACTGTAATAACAACAATATCAACCCACTAGATGCTTCAATACAAAACATCATCTGTTACTTGCTGCATTTACAAAGATGTAACCTAGCATACTCATCCATAAGATTACATCTTGCTGCTCTAGCCGCATACTTACAAAACAGACAACACTTGTCACTGTTTAGAGTACCTGCAATCAAAGCCTTTATGGAAGGCCTTAAAAGAATCATTCCCCCTAGATTGCCACCCTCTCCAGTATGGAATCTAAATATTGTCCTCACCAGGCTCATGGGTCCCCCATTTGAACCTCTACACAAATGTGAGTTACAATTTCTTACATGGAAAGTAGCCTTCCTAATTGCAATCACCTCTCTCAGGAGAGTCAGTGAGATTCAGGCTTTAACCATACAAGAACCATTTTTACAAATACATCGTAACAAGGTGGTTCTCAGACCAAACCCCAAATTCCTACCCAAAGTAGTCTCTGCTTTTCATCTCAACCAGTCAATAGAGTTACCTGTCTTTTTCCAAGACCCAGACTCTGTAGCAGAGAGAGCTCTACACACACTAGATGTCAGAAGAGCTCTACTTTATTACATTGACAGGACCAAACCGTTCAGAAAGACAAAACAATTGTTTGTAGCTTTCTCCCCACCACATAAAGGTTTTCCCATCTCAAAAGCTGGGATTGCTAGATGGATAGTCAAATGCATTCAAATATGCTACCAAAAGGCTAAACGCACATTAATAATTCCCCCTAGAGCACATTCCACACGTAAGCTAGGGGCTTCTATGGCATTTTTAGGGAACATTCCCTTAAATGACATATGTAAGGCAGCAACATGGTCTACACCACATACCTTTACCAAACACTATTGTGTTGATGTACAGGCAAAGCAACAAGCTGCTGTGGGCCAAGCTGTTCTTAAGACACTTTTTCAAACTACTGCAACCGATACAGGTGACCACCGCTAAGGGAGACACTGCTATACAGTCTATGCACAGTGTACAATCTGCAGCTCATATGCCTCGAACGGAAAATGCTACTTACCAGTATGCATCTGTTCTTGGCATGTAGAGCTGCAGAGTTGTACACGCCCACCCGCCTCCCCGGAATCTGTATCTGTTCCAGTATTATCTTAATTAGATACATTCACATGGACATCTCTTTCTTCTTACTGACTCCATCTTTTCCCATCATGGCGAAAAATAATCTGAGGATGGATTCGATGCCCATGCGCACTATCGTCCAAAGGAGGAGTCACCTATCTCCTGACTACAAAAGACTCTTCCAAGACAACAACAAAGTGCAAGCATCCGAGCCCAACACCAGATGGCGATCTATGCACAGTGTACAACTCTGCAGCTCTACATGCCAAGAACAGATGCATACTGGTAAGTAGCATTTTCCTTTTTTATTTGGGGGGTTTCTATATCCTGTAGTCCATAACATATATAATAAAGACTCCTCAACATTCAATTGTCTATTTCTTTATAATGCAACCCTTGTAACGCATTAAGTTTAATATATTAAATTATACCATTGCATTGAGTGACAATTGTTAGAAGTGATAGACTCTAATCATGAATTTGGAGACATTCATGCCCCCACCACTGTCCTGATGACAACACTTTTAGTGCACCAAGAGGAAAGTCAGCTGTCTTTTGCCCTTATGCACGGCCTAGGGTCTTACTATAGTTGGGAGTAACATTAAAGTCTTTTGTTTTTGTGCAGTGCACAGCCCAAACAGATGTATTTCAAGGTGCTCTTGTGTGATGATGAAGGAAAAAGAGGCACTGTGAAATCATTTGTTGCCTAGAACTACACAATGTGGTCAGGTGGAAACTGGGGTTGAGGCATGGTTTCACATTGTGCAATTAGGCCGCTACATGGTTATCTCTTTCTCTTTCTCCTGTTTTAGATCAGAGCTTAATGCTTTGTGGTGCTAAATCAGTGTACCTGTGTTAGGATGTTTCGCAAGGAATGGTGGTGGTAGTATTTGAGGAGGGTGATGTTTTAATGCAAAGCTAAAATGACCACCCACCCTTAGTTAATGCACTGGGACTATTTGCTCCATGTAGCTAAAAGTCTTTTTTCATTGTCATCCATTCTTGAAGTAAGTCATCCACCCACTCCTCACCATTCAACTTTTCATTCATTGAGTCATGCAGCCCGGTTACCAGACTATACCCAGCCATTCAATGGATTGGGCAAGGTTCTGTAATGAAAAATTGTCGTAAAACGCACCCTATTTGCAATTGATTTCAAAGTTTTCTTGGAGGAAAACCCCGCCCCTTCCCAAATACTGCCTGCAGTGGTCTGGCTTGGATGGGGGCCAGTCAGACAAAATTTGTCAGGGCTGCTTTCAGTTCACAGAGCGGCCCTGATTGTCTGAAGTGATCAAACAGAGATTATTAGGCTACTCAAGCATAGTTACAGCACAGGACTGGGAAGCCTTTCGTTGTTTCGAGAGAAAGAATTGCTTTCCAGATATCTTGGTATGACATTGGGCCTCCTAATGATTTTTGAGCATCAAGTAATATGGATGGCATTTGTATTTTACTTAGGAATTCAACACAGGAGTCTGGTTTGATGTTGAAGTTGGGTCATATAGCTTGACAGGGTCATTTTGAGGCATAGAGATATTGATGATATTTCAGTTTGGATAACTCCATTCTCATCTTTTACAGAAGAGACATTTGTTTCACCCTGTTAAATTGAAGATAGTCAGCTCAATACCAGCTATGTTTCAATGACTGACTTAGTCTTTCAGCTTTCTGATTGGATACCCAGTCATTTACTTTCTGACTTCTTTGGCAGTTATAATCATATTTCAGATTCCTCAATTGTATTAGCTCAGGGTTTCCTTTGCTAGCAATATGGTGTTGTTCTGAGAGTGTGATCCTGTTTTTAATGGTTGCAGTGGTTGTCTTATGGCCTCTATTATGTTTGGCTTTTATGCTAATTAGAAACCCCTTGAGTGTCAGCTTGCATTCTTTAAACTTTGAGGTGAAGAGCATAAACTTTGGTGTTTAGCTAGCTAAAAATTGTTCAACTAAGCTGTTGTTTCACTCAAGTGAATCTTCATCTTTAAACAGCTTAGGGAGTGTCTGCCAAATGTTTGGGGCTGGTTCTTTGTTACGTAGTTTAAGAGAGGTGCACATACATATACGCATGTTCTGATATAAGATGGATTCAATAGGCTTGTCCTCTACAGGCTGTACAAGTTCCCTATTTGTTTAGATGTAATTGATTCTGAGAAGCCGTTGTGTTGATGAGAAAAATACATTCTCTACCATCTGGGTTTAAACCTCTCCATAAGTCACTTAGATTATGATTTTACACGGTTGTTTCATGCATTTATTATCTTGTGGTGGACAGAATTAACAGTTTGATAGTCAGCCTGTGACACCATCCATAGAGAGGTAAAACTCACTGCGAATAATTATTTTAACATTGAATGGAATATTTCTCAACTTTTTACTTGCCAACCTCCAGAATCCTGGATCATCTGACGTGGGAGAATCTTTCAATTACTGGTTTATAGTACCGGCCTAGTGTCAGCCTAAAGCTGTCTCTTCAGCCTCATCTGTTCAAAAACATTCATAAAAATAAATATATACGTATATACATTCATAGAGAGACTTAGAGTTGCCCTCTTCATCCACTGGTCTGTTAAAGTGTCATTCAAATTTTGCTTCAGCTCTCACCAAACCTACAGTATGGTGCAGTGGGTCAGCCCACGTCAGCCATTGGGTCGTCTGCACTGTGAGTGATGGCATTCACTCTGATCATTTGTGCACATCCGCATAAAAAGTAGTGCACTTCAGTGCTGTGGCCCATGACCAATCTCCTCTTTTATTTCAGTTTTTAATTCACAATATTTTTAGCTTCATTTTATACTTCTTTTTCTTTGCAGACTTATAGACCTACTTTTGAATATAAGCTTTTTCCTGTGCAAATGTGATCAGCTATCGTTTGCAAAGTATCTGGCGTGGTGTTACACGTGCATTTTATTTAGCAACTGGTTTCTGTTCATTTTGACATCTCCAAATTTTGCAGCAGATGTTTATTTATAAGGCAAGCCTGGTAAATTCATAATTCCATGAAAAACGCAGTAGCATGTAATATCACATACCAGTGGTGGCTGGTGCCATTTGAAAGTGGAGGGGCATAAACCTTGTGGGATAGCACCGTGGCGAGCGAGCGAGCCCGATCAATGAAAGGGGGGTTCGGCTGGGTTCTCCCCCCGAGAAAAGTTTGAAAAAAGAGTGGGTAAATGGTGCATTTTCAAGCAAATTTGAGAAGCAAGAAGGATAATAAAGCAATTGTGAAAGTGCAGTTATTACATTAATAAAGGGATGTCATATAACAAAAACATGGTAGTTGCTTATTCAGTATAACCACAGAGCTTCATAACAGACTTCAAGATACAGTGCTGAGAACCTCACAGATTTTTTTTAATTTAAACTGCAAGCAACTAAACAAACAACTAAACAGGTCACAAACTAGCAGCATTCAAGAAGAAATGTTATGATTAACGCATTGTTCACTTTCTGTAGACAAAATCAGCACGTCTGTCTTTAATAGCAGCGAACTTCTCAATAACTTGAACGTTAAAGTCTGGGATTCTTTTGACGAGGTCTCTCTCTATAGAGAGCATTTCCAAAGCATTCAGTCTTTCCTCAAGCATGGTGTTCCTCAGGAATGTCTTAATTGTGTTTAAAGTGGAAAAACATCGTTCCGACTCTGCTGTTGTCATAGGAGTGGTAATGACTATTTTTTAGTAAAGTCATTGTCTCTGTAAGTGACTGTTCCATATTAAGCTTCTGAATTAAAGCCATCAAAGAAATGGCACCAGTGGCCTGCCGGTATACATGCATTCCGTACAGTACAGTCAATTCAGTTTTGAGATCCTCTTTGTTGAGCATAGGATAAGCTTCCACAGCCTCTTTCAGAGCTTGCTCAGGGAATTAATGATCATAATTTGCAAACTGATCACTTTGCAGTAATGAGGCACTCACCAAATGTTTTGTAAAAGCAAAACATTCTCGTGCATGCACAATTATAATGTCACATACCTCCTTTGCAGTTCGAACCAGACTGCTGATGTTTTTCCTGCGGTTTGAGAAAGTAGAATCCTTTGACAGTCTGCTGTCTAAATTGTCAACCCCATCTCTCACTTTGCTCACGCTGGTGACAAACAGACTGGTATCTCTTTACACAGAGACAGTATCTATGGCTCGTGTTTGTAACTGGTTGTATAATATGTTGACATGAAGCATTATTTCATGCAAAGCCACGGGCTTCATTCCGACTTTTGTATTCAAAGTCAGGATTGGCTTCTATGGCGTCAAAACATTTCTCCAGATCCTCCCTACATTGGAATATTAGCTTGATTGTACTTATGTGAAAGTTCCAACGAGTTGTGGGTCCCCTTGGAAGCCTTTTGGCCACAATTTCCTGAAGTACTTCCGTTCTTTTGGGGGAACGTGAGAAGAATGCTGCCATGCCTCCTACATCGAAAAAGAAAATTTGTGCCTCAGAGATCTTTGATACTGCCTGTTGCATAATAAGATTAAGTTGGTGGGCGTAACAGTGCACATAATGGGCATTAGGGTACACATCTCTAATTCTTTTCTGTACTCCTCCAAGGCTTCCACTCATTACTGATGCACCATCATAGCTTTGTGCAATAAGTTTTTGTTTTTGAGGCTGCTCTGGAAAAATCAAGTTCAGTTCACGCAGTATAGCTAAAGTAATGGTTTCTGCACTAGAGTCTCTTAGATGTGTGAAACCATAGAACCTCTCCACAACTTTACTGTCGTTGCCAAGGTACCGAAAGACTAATATGGACTGTGTTTTTGTGGCCACATCAGTGGTGTCATCAGCCTGAATAGCCACAAAGTCTGTGTTTTTCATCTGTTGGACAATATGGCTTCTCAAAATTTCAAGCATACACTCAAGGAGTTTATTTTGTATCATTTTAGAGGTGCCCTTAAAGACTGTAGCACTTTCTAAATGTGCTTCCATTTCATGGTCTATGCTTGCTATTAAATCCACAAGGCCTCTGCATATTCCAGGATTTGATGAACTTTCAGATTCTTCATGGCCTCGCAATGCCAGTTCAAAAGCACCACAGAAACTAATGCAATCAATTATTTTTGACAGTATGTGTCTATTCCTATCAACTGCTTCATTGTGCTTCTGTATTGTTTTGCGGTACGCGTCGCTTATGTGGGCTTCAATCGGTGTGTCTCCCAACATTCCCAGTCTCGTCAGGTTTTCCATATGGATTCTTGTGTGTGCATGCTTCTTTGTTTTGTCTGATAAATGCTTCAAGTCTATTACTCCTTTTTTTGTCCAAGGAATGTCACCACCAAACAGCAAGCAGGGGAAGCAGAACAGCGAATTTGTTGAAGTACACCCTGTAAGCCAATCAACTTTTGTGTACCAGGTGTTTGAGAATGTACGTTTCTAAGTCTTCCCTCTGTCTTGAGAAATTTGTTGTAGTTGTAGGTCGGGCCGGTCAGGTCCTAATCGTTTTACAGTTAGTTTGTCTTCAAGGCTCAGTCGAACGAATGGCCTTGCAAGTATCTGTTCTACTGTATTCATGGTGTCTTACCAATATTAAAGTTACCTGTCAATAATCAAAGTACAATGTATAAAGTTTGGTGCAAAAACATCATATTTCTCTATAAATACATATCTTGTGCATTATCATAATATATCTCCAACAGCTCCCCTTTGCACAACATGATTTTTTAAAATACAGCCTTATAGCCTGCTGCCTCTGTGTGCCATACTAGTTGCTCAAGGCCCTGAAGCAGACATATCTCGTGTGAGAGGTGAGGGCCTATAACAAGGCATGGGAGAGGGCCTTTAACAACTGGTATATCCCGAGGCAGCTGGGCTATAAAGCTATTATTACAGTCCACCCACTGAGGGTTCTACATTAAAAAGGGAGGAACAGAAAAACAAACAATGGGAAGTTGGAGCTGAAAGCTTACACCTGACATTACAGTCCCTGAACCACTTCATTGTTTTCAATGGAACTCGTAACATTCCAATCCATCTTTTAATACTATTACTGATTACACAGTTCCATGCCTCAAATTGATCCTGATGTGCACCCGCCCGACCCAGCATGTAGACCACTTATTATATAGCCTTTAACTACCATGTAAAAAAATATAGCAACAGTTTCCTTATCTTAAACACTGGAGTTGTTGTGTTGTGGGGTTGCAAGAGCAGCAAAGTAGGTTGGGTTCTGTACAGGACCCTGTTGTTCTTTGCCCAAAAATTATATAGAGCGCGTCAGCCTTTACCAGATGCTGAAAAGAAGAATATAATATAACATAATTAGTAGTAGTAGTGGTAACAAAATACATTAATTATAAACACTTATTCTTTGTGATTTTCACAAACCCTATGATTTCAGTCAGTCATGCAACATTGGCACCACTCTTAAAATTGTTCCAGCAGCACTACAGCCTTCAATCATGGCAGGCAGACCACATCGCAGACGCAGACCTTCACCCAATGGCTGCGCGCGCACTTTTTCACATGCTGGAAGCGGGCCTAGGGTCAGTGCTGATGGTAAGCTTTGAATATATGATCCAGTTTCAGATGTTTAATGCCCTCTTTGATCAGGTCACTGACAGTACTGCACAGCCAATCGTCCAAAATTCTAAATGTGTTTACATCTATAAATATTCATGAATAGTGACGTGTGTTTTCAGTATTGCAACACAACAGCAGCTCACTAATATTAATGTAAATAATGTCTGTGATGCCCTCCCATTTCTCCTATGTGTGAGGCTGTGAGCCTAAGGTACTGTTTTCCTCTAAAAGAAACTTTTTTTAAGGATGTTGCATGAAACGTAAGCTAAGCAACATTTTTCTGCTAAATGTCTCTAAGACTAGTCTCACACACATTAAAAATAAATTACAAGAAAATATTCCGGAAAGTATTCCCAAAAATCTGTTTGAGTATCATAAGCTCATCAGGGCATAGAAAGTTTAGGAATGTAAACACATCTTTTTGACATGTTTACTCAGAATGCCCTTTGGTTTTTCGACCCTTGACTTCTGGTATTATTTTTATCTCTGAACAGTTGGCACCTGCTAATTAGCCCCAAGCTGCTTGTGGCCTTCCCTAAACATGGAAACAGTTTTTTTCAATTCACTTCGTATATCTGACCTTTTTCAAAATCAGATGAGAGTCAGTGAGTGTATAGGGAATTTCACCTTCCCTCGAAAAAAAATAAAAGTGTGAAGTGGACACACAGTAGTAGAAAATGGCTTTTGACAAACCTCACAATGTTGTTTACTTTGTTTGCTGTGGGTGGTTTTGACATCATGGAGGCAGACAAAAGTCTTCTGTGTTTTAGTTTTAGTAAATTGATTAAGGAAGGGGGTCAGTCAGCAAGAGTGAGGCCATTTCTGCTGTATAAGAGGGGCCTATGTGTGCTAATAAAAAGCCTGCCCTTTCCAACACCTTTTCGAAGTATGCCCTAGAAAATCCACTTTCTTGATGCTGGGCAAGGCACATGATAATTTATACAGTTGCCAACTTTGATCCCTTTCTGTAGTACATAATTTTGATACATTTTGCACTGAGAGCACATGTGAAAGTATGATGTATACAGCCTCCTCGTCTCGTACCCTTCAGCTTAGCTTCCTACATATTTGCAACAATTTATTGCCATCCGCTTAAGTAACTTTGTTCACAAATTGGTAATAAGAAAACTTAGAAGCAAAGTGCACCGTCAGAAGCTACAGGCCCTGCCACGCGTGACGCACGCACCTCTGAGAAGCTTACAACAACACACTGGGTGCCAACACTGGGCCAGGGCCAGACTGCCAGTCTGCGTTCTCGCTCTAAACACTACTAACACTCTTTGAAGTGCAGAGTGAGTCACTCTGCACTTCAAAGAGTGTTAGTGTTTATAGAGTGGGAACGCGACCCGATTCGGCAATTGAAGATGCTTTAGCTCGCTTCATCATGATCAAAAGCAATGCTTTTGATCATGATGAAGCGAGCGAGCGAAGGCGCACATTTGCTTTGTGCGGCTGTCCTTTAATTGATCCAATTGCCTCTGATGGTTAGAGAGGAGGCAATTGAAGGACAGTCAGTCGCACAAAGCAAATGGGTGCCTTCCCTTCCTTAAAGGTGTAGCGCTTACTCACTGCCGGTGTCACACTGAAATTTATTATCTTTTTTCTATGACATGAAGTAATGTTTCTCTAAATAATGCGAAGAACATTTTGAAATCAATGTGAAATAAATCACGGGTACTTAGAATTGATGGTCTAAGTGCAGATTAATGATTGTGTAACAACCTATCTGGTCATTTGCTTGTTACAGATACTCACTGCCGGTGTGCAGTGCGCTCCGATGCTCAGCGCGCCGCTCGCTGCCGGCGCCTGCATGGCTTTCACCCCTGGCCTCGCCTCACTCAGTCAGATCTTATTTTGTGCTTTGCGCACAACGGGCCGACGCCCGGTGGCGTATGGAAAAAAACTCAGTAAAAACTACTAGTCTAGTTAAAAACTTAAAAGTCGAAATTTTAATAATGAATGTCAAGTTCAAGTAAGTTAGTTGTCAACCAAAGGCAAGCAAAAGTAATAAAGCATCCAAATAATAACCTCTCGCAGACCCGGTGACACAGTGACGACACACACTGTCTTAGCGCATTATCGAATAACGTAATGTTGTCATAAACGCCATGATAAATTATCATGCCGTTTATGACAACATTAAGTTATTCGCTCAGAATCATACATCACGGGGAAGGGGGAACTTGGGGAAGTAGCAGGGAACGACGGCCATGACTGTCACTGTTCTGCGTCACAAAGAGAACAACAGACAGACTGCCGACTTCAGTTTCAGTTTCACTCAGACGAGACGACTTGGATCTGGCTCAGCCGCATCGACGAATTATGCACCCTGCAGCAGGCCCAGGCCAGGAGGAGGCCAGGGCCTACCTCCACAGTGAGAGCGACGTGACGCAGCAGCAGCACACACAGTCATGCATCATGGCCCGCCGTAATAATGGCCAGGGCAGGGCACAACAGTGCTGATGACTTTAGTTTGGAGACGCGAGAGAGACACCAAAAGTCATTGTGCTGCTGACTTTGGTGTCTCTCTTGCATCTCCAAACTAGTAAAGTCAGCAGCAGCTGCTGACTGACTGCACAGCGTACGGTCACAGACCAGAGCAGACTCGGGCCACACAAAATTCAGTGACTGAGTGCTGCTGGTCAGTGAGTCAGTCACATCACGTGCAGCCAACAACAACAAATCAATTTATAATCATTAATATGCAGCCCTGCACAGGCTTGTGTAGCTAGACTCGTACTCACTCACTACACTGTCGAGTGGAGTGTGTGTCGCAGACTCAGTACTGTGTGTCGTGGACGTCGATCCTTTTCCCCCAAGCCGAGTGCCGTGGCCGAGTCAGAGTCTCAGTCTGACTAGAGTACTGACTGCGCTCCAGGTTCGATGCGATGATGATGGCACAGCTCAGCACTCAGCAGCAGCAGGGCGAGGGCTTGGCCTGAGTCGCCTGACTGTGAAGTAAGTAGACAGAGCGAGGCCTCCCAGGCCTGGGCAACGAGGTCAGGCGGAGCTCGAGTGCTCCGAGCCTCCGACTCTCTCTCACTCGCTCACACTCCCTTCTGTGTGTGCAATGGCACGCATGCACGGAGGGGAGGGGGAGCACCGTCCCGGAGCAGAGAGCGGGGCTGATGACCATGACCAATCACTGCACGGCCTTACAATAAAGCCATGCAGTGATTGGCCAATATGCCCTCATGCTCCTGGACATGCCCCCAGTCACAGGCTCTGCCGCGTTCTATGCAGACTCTGCCCAGTGACTTAAGCAGCCAATCCAGGCGCTGCTAAAGCAGCGCTTGGATTGGCCTGGGGCAGGAGACCTCACCGCTCCTTAAGAGGCCGTGGGGCTGCGGCTTCGACCCACCCCCCCCATCTCAATTAACAGGCGAGAGTGGGAAGACCAGTAAGACTGCGCATGTCAGGCTGTCCAGGGAAAGGCACCCGGCCAACCCGACATGCGCATTTTTGCTAAACTGGCTCAGGGGAATGCCGCACGCAAGTTGCTCCTAACACCCCCCCCCCACTGTGAGTGACGTCACTTACTAATGGCATGCCCGCAGCGCGGCTGACTGAGAGAGACAGGTGACTGCTGTGCCGTGCGTGCCGCAGGCTGAAATTTATAAACACTTAAGTGCTGCTACTGGTGGACCCCTGGGGTCAAATAATCAGTGGTGCGACGCCCCAACGCCTCTACAAAGGAACCGCCACACATACCTTCGTTGCAGTAGATGTAGCATTTAGAGATCCATTGGCTTGATGCAGATTCACAACTAGATTGATTTCATGAAAAGGTGGTTCTGAAGCTTAAGCATTTTATTGTGTGTTTTTAAAGAACTATAGGAGATGAATCCTTATGAACAGATAATGGGTATCATCGGATGCAGCTAATATTGTTTTTGTAATTCTTTCTATTGGTTTTTTAAACAAAGCCAATATAAAAAGGTAGGCATTCTGAGAAAGACAGAAGTCAGTCAGAAACCCAACATGTTTGTACATTGAATATTGTCAGACGAAATCTCAGTCCACACTCAATATATATGGTTGATAAATATTACAGGATTTACACACCCAACCGAAAGCAAGAATATTACAATTCGACACCAAAGACTGATATTAAATTGGTGTCAACGAAGGAATGTATTTTCCGAGTACAGGAAATCAATTAATTGATCTGGGAGTATTGGAGACTAAAATCACAAAGTGTGAGTATTTTTTCTCTGAGTTCTTGGACTAAGAGCAAAACATTATATTTATTTACCCGTGTCTTTCTGGATGTTTGACGAAATATAGAGCCAAGCAGCAGGGAACGAGAAACATGCTTAATGAGACCAATTTGGTGTACCATTGTAACCAAAAATATCATAAATACCAATTTTCCAAAGGTAGTAAACGATCAAAACCTTCATTTGACTAACATTAATTTATTCGCTAACTTTCATGATCAAGAAATCAGACAGGCCCAAACGCCTCTAAAGTAGTAAAAGAACTAAGGGGTCTTCATGGCCATCAATCATCAATTTATAACAGATCCAGAAAGCTGCAGAAAGACATGTGCTAAACATCACCTCTTCAAGGCTATGCACTGACTTCCAGTGGCCAGACGGGTCTCATTTAAAGATCTGTGTGTCACACAGGGGCAATCTGTAAAAGAGGAGTTTTCTTCCTTCAATCAAAATTAATGTTGTGCTCACAAAGGAGGGCTCTCAGATCCAGAATGGCAGCACTACTGATCTAGCTCTATATAAAAAAATCTTGCTTGGGATGGTGAATTTCCACTGTACTGACTGGCTTTCACTTCATTTGCCAGTCAGAAGTTTCTACAGAGAGATTAAGAGCAAAATCAAGAGACGAGGAATTTCAAATGTAATAAGACTCCTGTATCAAGTATGTACACTTTTGTAAGGGGACTTGCCTATCCTATTTAAGTCTGAATTGTTATCAGTACCATTCATAACTAGTTCCATTCTGATTTTTTTTAACTGCTTTATTTTGAAGTTTAATCATGTAATACTAATAAGCATCTAAAATGACATAGTCACTGTCAGTAACACATTAACATATAACTTGCAGCTGTGCCAATGCATTGAAATTACAATGTAAAGTGCCATTATTTCAAATCAACTTCATATTATTACCTTGGGACACCAGTCTCCTGGAGGATCCAAGCTCTAGTATCACATCCAGCATGCTGGCTTCTCTTGGCATGGCCAGTAAGCCAGGCCACAATCTTCTTGCTACCCTTGTCAGTGCCACAAATTGTAGGAACTGTCCCAGGCCCACCCCAAACGACTCCTGTGCTTCTTGAAAGGTGAGACAGTTGTCTGCTGGGTATAGGTCACCAAGCAACTCACATCCCCGTCACTTCTCCTGGCCAAGGATAACTCACAGCTAAGGTCTGCAAATTGACTTATCCACAATATCTGGAGCTTTCTGGAAAACGGCGGAACACCTTCCTGATGGCACTCCTCCACGCCCGGGTGACTACAAATCGGTGAGTTTTATTGTGCCATTATCCCACCATCAATATAGACGCAGGTGCGCCACTTCCAGGGCTGGGAAACCCTTGTTGGGTAGCTGTGCACCTTATAAAATCAACCTAACAATAACAGGGCTCCCGCCAGGAGACATTTTTCCCAGTTATGTCCTTCTGTGCACCATCTGACCCCACGCTGCAGCTGTGACACCAGATAATACAGCTCGAGGTCCGGAAGACCCAGCCCACCTCGTGTAGGGTCTAGCTTAAGAATTTGGAGGCCTACCCTGCTGCACTTACCATTCCAGACCAGTGCCACCAGGAGGGATTCAAGCTCTCTGAAGGTTTTCCTATGAATCAAACATTATGAGTTCGGCAGTATATAGAGACATCTCAGGAGTAACACCATTTTAGCCAGTGAGATTCTACCAGCCACGAACAGCGGCAGTGTTTCCCAGAGCACCACTGAGGCTTGCAGTCCAGTTAGCACCCTGCCCATATTGAAGGAATACAGTTTCTCTTCCGCATGCGCGACCTAGATATCTAAATGCCTCTAGCTCCCATGGCAACCCAACCTGCGGCAAGGCTTCTGCTAGGGTGAATATTAGTGATTTTCTCTTATTCACATGGTGGCCGGATGCCTCAGCAAATCCCAACAGCTTCTGCAGAAGGAGTGGTACCGAAAGATCCAGCTGCTGTAGGTAGACGAAGGTGTCGTCCACATATAAAGAGACCAAATGATCCGTCGCTCCCACCCCTATGGCCCATCTCCCCAACTTAGCCCGTATGTGGATTGCAAGGGGTTCCACCACCAGGACGAACAGTAACGGGGAGAGCGGGCAACCCTTCTTTGTACCACACTGTCATGGCCAGGCATCAGATATGTAGCCGCCCGACTTAACCCTTGCCGAAGAGTTCGCATACAGTAGGGAGACCCATTTCAGAAACCCAGGGCTGAATGCCATACCTCTCATTATCTCCTGGAGAAAGACCCAGTCCAGGGCATCAAATACCCTCTCTATATCCAAAGCTATCAAAACCGCACTGGTCATCATGGATCAAGCTTGGGATCACTGCCTTCAGGCGATTAGCTAGTGTCTTTTCTAGCACCTTAGCGTCAGTGTTAATCATGGACAACGGACGATACATGCCCATGAGTTCTAGGTTACGCTCTGGATTAAGCAACATGATAATAAGAGCCTAATAAATAGACTTCGGCAGACCACCCGACTGTCGGGCATCCTGGAACACCTCTAGTAGCCGATCCACCAACAGGTCCGAATAGGTCTGATAGAACTCGGAGGGTATGCCTTCCGTGCCCAGCGACTTCTATATGGGTATACTCTTGAGGGCCTTCAGTAATTCCTCTCTAGTGAGGTCTGCATCCAGGGCCGCCTCCTGCTCCCCGCTGAGGGTCGACACTACAATGCGTCTCAAGAAATTCGTCCCTGCCACATCCCCCGATCATTTGGCCTCTTGGAAAGTGCAGACAGATGGTGTTGCAGTTCGCCATTGTTTGCTACCTGTGTATGTACCAAATCAACCTGACGACCCCGCACTGCCATGATTATGGGCGGGGGCCTCTCGCACCGCAAGAGCCAGGCCAAAAGTCTACCTGGCTTATCACCCTCTCAGTGTCAACTCTTGCTATAGTCCTTCCGAGTGAACTTATCATGTGTGTCCCATATTTCTTCTATGGTCTGCCACACTGTCTGTGTCTCTGCTTTGGAGGATGGGCTGCCAGAAATATCCCTTTGCATGCAAGCTAATTTCTGCTCTTGTACCCTGAGGCCGATTTGCAGTTTGCATTTGACATACACGCCTTTGTGAGACACCCCCCACTCAGGACCACCTTGAGCGCGTTCCATTTCAGTGCTTTTGTAGAGGCCGACCCCCAGTTTTCAGCTAAGTAACCAGTAAGCACATTACTAATATCTGACCTGAATGCAGTATCCCTCAAGTTTCTGGTTGGAGTCGCCAGATAGGAACCGCTGGTTGGGCACCAGCCCAAGTACATGTAAGGAACGCTGCTGCGTGAACCGATAAGTATCTGCCCAGGTATGTCACACCTGTATTTGGTCCCATAGATTCCGGGATACCAGTATACTATCCAGCCTACATGCATATGATGGAACTCTGAGTCTTAAGTAAACTCACTCTTCGTGGGGTAAAGAGTTCTCCAGGTATCAATGCAGTGCACTTGCTCCATGACTTCAGGTAATATGCCTGCCATGCCTGAGTTGACCAACTCCTGCGGAGGATTTCTATCAAGTCCACTATTCAAGATTAAATTAAAATCACCCGCCCAAATCAGAGGGATGCCCATGTAGGTCACGGAGCCTCAAAAAATCTCCCTTGTCGTCATGGTTAGGGGCATAGACGTTCAGTAGGCTCGCCTTCATGGCATCCAAAAGCCTGTAAAGCAGTACATGCCGCCCCTCAACATCAGCCTGGGTCTTTGGATGCTGAAACAGTACTCTCGGGGAAATCCATATAGACTCACCCCTGATGTATGTTGAATAGGTGGAAGAGTACACCTGGCCCGCCATTTTTTCCTAGTTTAGCAGCTTCATCTTCAACCATGTGAGTCTCCTGCAGCATTGCTATGCCCACCCAATATCGTCTTAGGTAGGTAAGAACTCTGTATTGTTTAGAGTAGTCATGCAGGCCCCAGGTTTTCCAGGGGATGAGCTTTACCCTCCCCTGCCATGCAAACAGATGTCCCTGCCTCCACAGCCCCCTTCCACCAGGGCGCTGATCGCTCTCATATGTGTCCCATATGCCTCCTATGGTGCCCCACACTGTCTGTGTCTCTGCTTCGGAGGATGGGCTGCCAGAAGTGTCCCTTTGTATGCAGGCTATTATCTGCTCTTGTACCCTGAGGTCACTTTGCAGTTTGCGTTTCACACCTGTTATCTTCGTGAGACAGTCCCCATGCAGGACCACCTTGAGCAGATTCCATTCCAGTGCTCTTGTAATGGCTGACCTCCAGTTTTCAGCAAAGTAACCAGTAAGCAAGTCACTAATATCTGATCTGAATGCAGTGTCCCTCAAGGTTTCCCGCTGGAGACCCCAGGGAGGAACCGCCAGTCGGCCACGAGCCCAAGTACATGTAAGGAGCACCGTCACGTGATCTGATAAGAATCTGGCCAAGTGTCCACAGATTGTATTCGGTCCCCTAGCTCCCAGGATGCCAGTATCCTATCTAGCCTACTATACATATGATGGACCTCTGAATATTAAGTAAACTCGCTCTAACTGGGGTAGAGAGTTCTCCAGTTATCAATGCAGTCCACCTGCTCCATGACGTCAGTTAATGTGCCCCCATGCCCATCTTGGCCAACTCCCGCGTAGGATTTCTATCAAGTCTACTATCAGGGATACAATTAAAATCACCCGCCCAGATCAGAGGGATGCCCATGTATGGTGTCAAGAGGTCACAAAGCCTCAAAAAATATCCCTTGTGGTCATGTTTAGGGGCATAGACGTTCTGTAGGCACACCTCCATGCCATCCAAAAGCTCATAAAGGAGGACATGCCGGCCCTCGACATCGGCCTGGGTCTCCCTATACTGAAACGGTACTCCTGGGGCAATCCATCTTGACACACCCCTGGCGTATGTCAAATAGGTGAAAGAGTATAACTGTTCTGCCATTTTTTCCTATGTTTAGCAGCTTCATCATCAACCATGTGAGTCTCCTTCCTCATTGCTATGCACACCACATATCGTCTTAGGTAGGTATCAACTCAGTATCGTTTAGTGTAGTCGTGCAGGCCCTTGGTGTACCAAGAGATGAGCTTCAACCCCCCTGCCATGCGACCAGATGTCCTGCCTCCACAGCCCCCTCCCAACAGGGCAGGGATCTCTAGAGCCCCCTACAGCTTGGCACCACGCATGCTCGCCTGTACTTTCATCAAGACCTGTTGCAATGCCTCGGTCACACTGCATATAAAAAAATAACACAACCCCAACCAAACCTCATTCCCCCCCCTGGGTAAACACCTAGATACAACAAAACGGGATGCCTCCCCACACCCATAATGGTCGAACACCTCACACCCTCCCTCACCAGCAATACCACATTATGAAATCCCAACCGCACAATCTAACAACTGAGTTCAATCTGTGACAAGAGAAATTTAAAAGGTACAGTAGCGGGGGAGTCCTGACACAACTCTCCCCCCCCCAGTGCTCCCCGTGGGGTCGCATCTAGGAAGAAAAGGGTCCATCCCCCCCAGCAGCACTTGTATTGTTCCCACAGGGAAGTCAAGGATGGTCAATTGTCACAGTGCACATCCCAGCATCCCCATGGATCCCCTGCTCACCTTACCAAGTCTTTGCAGTGTCCCTGCCTTCAGCTGTCCAGGATCCATTCCGGGATGGGGGCTGTCATTCCCCCCAATCCAGCCAAAATACCCCTGACCCCTTCCCCCCCAGACTGCCCCCAGGCACCAGTTCATCATATGTCCGTGTTCTGTGATGATGACTGTTAGGCGGCTGTTTCTAAGACCATCGAGACGTCCATGGTGCCATCTAACTTCACTTGTTTGCATCGCGCCTCATCATTCTTGGCCATTTCCCATCTCTGTCACTCAGCAAAGCCACTGGGTGTTTCTCTGGGCTGTGCCACTTGTCGGCTTCCTCCTGGGACCTGGCCTGACCCAGAGCCTTCCCTCAGTTCCAGCCAGTGCTAGGTCTCCTCTGGGGAGCCAAAAAAGTGAGAGCGACCCCCATCCGGAACCTTCAACTTGGCCTGATACAGGAGCATATAGCGTAATTTGAGTGGCCGTAGTCCAGAAAAGATTTTATTTCTTTGGGCCTGAACCCTGCACTTGTAGAATGGGAAAATACTTATTGTGTTCCCTTCAAATCTGGGGTTCCCATTCATACTGGCCCATTGTAGGATATTGTCCCATTCCCTATATTTGAGAACCTTAGCAAAAATGGCCCTAGGAGAAGCCCCGGATGGGGACGTCTGACCAGTGCCTGATGCGCTCTTTCAATCACAAAGAAGTTCTATAGAATCCCCGTCCCCAACAGCCCGGTAAGCCAGCATTCAAGAAACAGTTAGGTGGAGTCCCCCTCTGTCTGCTCCGGGAACCCCACAATTTGCAAATTACAAAGTTTAGATCTCCCCTCTGTATCCTCCAGATTGGGTAGCTCACTCTGAAAGTGTACACAGTGTGTCCGTCAAGTCCGTCACCTCCTGCTTAGCGCCTGTACCTTGCCTTCAGTCTCCTTGGTACGTTCAGAAACACCTCAAAGATCAGCGTGCAACAAATTTACTTGTATCGTGATGGCTTCCATTTTGTATTCCAGGACGTTCTTTGAGCTTTCAATTGCTGCCAGGATTTGCGAGCCTAAAGGTTCCAGTGGAGGGGACACACTCCCTCCATCTAGCTGCAGTTATCCAGCACTCCGCACGCCTGCAAAATGTTCCATGCACAGCTGCTGCGACTCCCGAGCAGTCTTCCCGCACACCATCCTGACACCACAGGTCCCCAACTCTCGGGAGAGAAATCACCAGCTAAGGGCCCACCCGGGAGTCAACTCTGATTGCTTCCCAGGACACCAAATTTAGCAGTCTCAGGGGGACCTACTTTCAGGGTCCAGCTGCACCTTTCTTCACCATGTCCTTAGGGAGCAAGGGGAGGCCTCTTCTGAAATAGGTCACCCCCCGGTCGCACTCCGGAGCCCCTTCAGGGAATTATTTCCTTCTGCCTGGGTCCCTATCTCATCAAGCCCCAGAACAGGGTGCAGGCTTTCTGCTGCTCACCTCGGTAAGTGCCTTGCCAAGTTCAAGTGCCCAGTCTGAGTGTCTCTACTGGCGGGCCAGTTGTGTAATTAAAAAATGGGCGTGGGTGAGAAGGCCCCAGTGAGCCTCCTACGATCAGGCTCCAGCCTGCAGTATCTGGCACTAAAGTCTCTGCTTTTGGGGCCGCAGCAGTCTACAACGTTGTTCTTTGCCTCATGGCCACAGCTAGCTGCTCTAGGATGGACTTTCTTAAGAAGCCCCATAGCAGTCCAAAGGGTTATTTAGGACAGCACGTGACTGTTTAGGCCGTACCCCTCCTCATCGTCCATTGCCCCTGGCTGTTCGGCCGTCCTCTGCGCCTCCAAGGCCCCCGCTCCTCACGTCCGAGACAGCTGTCTTCCAGAGTGATCGGGCCCCCTCCATTCCCTTCAGCTGCAACACAACCTGCTGGACCAGACCCCGCTTCTCCCACGGGTTTGGAACTCTCTCCCGCCAAGCCCGGTTGGGCGCTATGCATCAGTAGGAGGCTGCTTGGTGAGCCGCAATCTCCCGAGCCGTGCCCTCTCTGCTCACCGCCTCGCGGGCCGCCCTCCGCAGTCTCACAGCGGTCCCAGGGCTTAGGTCTCCACACAGAATAGCTCCAGGTGTCGCTTCTCAGGCTCCGGCAAGACACCCCACGCCAACAGAGGGCAACACGGTGGTCTGCCAGCTTACGGGCCGTATGCCGCCCAGCCACGCGCTCTGCGCGCCTTCCTGCCTCAGTCAAGTGCCACCGGGCACGCTATCCCTGCCCGCTGGACATGAGGCCATTTGCACCCCCTCATCAGGCTGGAATCCGGGCAATGAAGCAGAGGATCGGGGAACTAGCAGGATGAGGCAGGATTAAGGCGGAGGGCTTAGGAGCTCCCTGCTAGCACGTCTTGTTGGCCATCTTGCTTGACCACGCCCATCTTCTATTCTGAATTATAAAGTATTTACCTCACTGAAATTCTGAAATTTCTCTGGCCACCATACTGCGTTCATGAAACAAAGAAACACCAAGAAGAATCACTAAAGATACTTATAAATCAGACAGCTGTACACTACCAAAATGCTACATTTTGATTGACTTTTAGCCAATCAATATGTACCCAGGGAATTAATTACTTCTATCCGAGACAAGTTTCATTCCAGAATCAACCCAAGAATCACTACACCTTTTCCACCTAAAAGAACTAGAATGTTCACCTAGCTTACAGAATGTGTCACCACTGGGAGACTTGTTTATGGAGAACACAGTTTAGAATCATTCATTTTCCTGTGCAGATGGCCAAACGTTAGTTTCCTGTGCAAAACACAAAACATTTACTTAACATGGTTCTCATCTCTGCTGCTACAAGATCATGAAATAAATGACTGTCTAAAGCATTCCTTTTCATGTTTTTGTATAATACATTTAAAGTGCCCCAGAAAATGGGATAGTTCATAACAATTTCAGTGTATTTTAAAAGTTGCCTCATTTTTCTGTCTGATTACAATGCTACTTATTTTAAAATGATTAACTAATTACCTTTGTGTGTAGTTGTTTATAAGGTATACAAAGACATTTTATAGACTGTAGATTTATATTTCTAAACATGTTTAATAATTTCGTTATATTTAATACACAACAAAATCTTTTTTAAGCCAGTGCACGTTAATGCAGGAAGATACAACTATTGATATGTGCAAGTGGGAGAATAGAAGAAAAAGTTAAGACTTCAAACATTAACAACAGAGTGGATTGATAATATTAAGAACAGATGTAGAAAGGGGATGTACAAAGCAAACACAAGGAGATGATGGACAGAGCGCTGAAACTTTTCAGACACTCACCCCCAGTCACAGATCTGGGTTGAATCCATCATCGTTCTTTAGCTCACTTCGCCACCCCAGTTCAGACCCAGCTATATGCAAATCAGTCTTGACCCTGTGCCTCCTGGGAACAGCCCAGCCCAGCCCGGACTGCCAAGCCAGGTCTTCCCTGGACCAGAACCAAGCATCCTGGGACCGGTTTTGAGGTAACACCCCTCATCAGGCAGGCTAGCTTGAATCCAGTGCAAAGTGAGCAAGGGACCCACATCTGGAGGGGATGTTGGACAGAGAAAGGAATTTCTCTCATTGAAAGAATAATTTTTGCCTTTAAAATAGAGGTTTGCATATTTGGCTACAAATCTTTACTTCCCCTCACATGTTTTTGAAACAGATGGTTTCTTTCTGCATTCACCTCTCACACTCAAATTCAGTTCTCTTGGAAAGAGTTAAATGCAAAAGATTCTGATGGATTCCTCAACTGTAGAAAAATCAGTAGGCGCCAGATTGTTTCCAGAAGTTTTCACAGCAGCCATCTCTTAAGGTTCTCTTAGTTCCTTCGGACGCTATGGAAATCACAATTTCTACATGCTCATTTGTATGATACTCCAGACCAGTAATTTTCTACAGTGCATTTCAATAGGACAAAAATGACAGAGCTGTATCAATAAGAGACCCCCTTTGTTGCAGGGTTTATCGTCATATCTTACTTGTGTGAGCAATAACCGCCATCGTTATATGCTAATAAGATTCCGTTTGGGTTATGTAACATTAATGTTGGGCTATCCAGCAAATGTGTTCTCCCAGAATCTATTGGATCGTTGTCCGTGTGATTCCCGCTCAAAACAATCAATTGTACACATATTATATTTTTTCCATTTTTACGAAATGGAGAGGAAAAACTTTATTATTCCACTCCTGAAGAAATTTTGCTTGCGGAATTACATCACTGCACTGTCTGTTATGTTACAACTAGAGACACCTTATGTATGTTTTGCGGTGGCTTCGTTCTTATGTGCAGCCCTAAAAACTCGTAGATTAGCGAACATGTGATTAAATTCCAAACCTTGCATAATAAGCTTAGAAAAAGTAAACCCAACTGCACTAGGGTATAAATAAATTATCGAGATAATATATGCTGTTTTTAGGATTTTGTGGAAAAGTTTTTAGACACATGTCTTTTATATTAACTTATTGACATGTTTGTATATTTTTGTATGAACTTTTTATGCATTTTGATTTTAAATGCGAAATAAAGTATTGATTGATTGACAGAGCCGTATCAACACCCGTATCAACGCCCAGCTGGTTTGTTTCTTGTAACATTGCACCTAAATAGTACCATTAAAAACACACCGTTTAACAAATTGTGTGAATTTTAGCCAAAAACACAGATGAGCTCCCATCAGCAACCACTCACCTCACCCCTGCCACATGCACCAGCAGACCAGGCATTTGCACCAGCCACTGTAAGAGATGTGTTATTGGCATGCCCCTGATGAATGTGAATGATCTCACTCAGTTCATCTGCAAACCAGGGTGCCTCTCCATAGAGATCCAAAAATCTTTTCCTCCCAGAATCCCTATCAGTTTCTTGGGAGAAAGTCCTGGCATCCATTGCAGGCATCCTATTTTTCTCCTTGCTTCAATTGTGTTACGCTCTTTATGTTCTGATTTCTGTTTATGAGCAATATATAAACATGATTCATATGGAATATATATGTGTGTTGACTTGTATTGGATTATCCTGTACTCCTTTGCTATGTTTAAATCCATTCCTCTTGATGTCTTTGTGTCAGTCTCAAAAAAGGGCCTCATTTATGAGGCCCCTTGCTGCACTTTTGCACCACCTGAACTTCACTTTTTTGACGTTCTGGTGGTGCAATGTGCCGGGGCATATTTACAAGGCCACGTAAAGCCACTTTATGTGGCTTTTCATGGCCTTGTAAATATGTGCCCCTTTCACGCCGAACACTGCGTGAAAGAGGAGTTCGATGGGTGTTGCTGTGGGTGTTCCCACGCAACACCCATGGAATCTGAAGCATTCCCAGATTTTCCCCTATGCTGGTGCACAATGGGCTGCCTCGCGCCAACGCAGGCACCCTTGCACCATGGTGCAAGGGTGCCTGCAATGCAGGGCTCATTGATTTTGTGCAGGAAGGGACCCCTTCCTGCACAAAATCAATCAATTCAGGCGATTTCCTCTTACTATGTGTGCTGCAGAATGGAAAAAGGAAAAAACGAGGAGAAATGAAAACATTTCTCCTCGTTCTGCCTCTCTAACGCCACCCATGGGGTGGCGTTAGCCACTTCTGGGGTGGCGTTAGAATCTGACGCATTCCCAGGTTTACGATTTCTCGTAAATCTGGGAATGCTTCAGATTGCATGGATGTTGCGTGGGAACACACACAGCAGCACCCATGGAACACCCCTTTCATGCAGTGTTCTGCGTAAAAGGGGCACATATTTACAAGGCCATGAAAATCCATGTAAAGTGGCTTTACGTCGCCTTGTAAATGTGCCCCGGCACATTGCACCACAAGAACATCAAAAATGTGACGTTCCAGCAGCGCAAAAGTGCCGCAAGGGGCCTTATAAATGAGGTCTCTAGAGTCTATGTGGCTCCTAATGTATACATTACAGTGAACCGGATTCATTCCCTCTGTTGCTTACCTGATTTGTGCTTGCTGTGGAACTGCTGGGAGGGACAGGTTTGTATATCTTTGTCTTCCTTCCTCCCTCCTCCACCCTTTTGGACTTCCACCAACACACGCCTTCCAGATAAATTTGTCTGCAGACGTCTCACACCTTCTTCTATATTACACTGCTATGAAATGACAGGAGCACCTCTCTGATCACTCATGCACATCAAAATGCTTGCCACACATGGTCACTACAAATGCTACACTCAGCTAATCATGCACTCCCCCTATGGTGGAGCATTTCTACCCGTCTGATAACGGACTGTGGCTCTCACACTGCGATAAGAGGCACTACATAGATGCAACTATACAATACAGTACACATCACCAATGCACAGTTTTCAGCCCAACCTACTTCCTATCAATGTGCATAGTTTTTTTTTCTAATTATCTTATTTTTATATTCGTAGGTTGTATGCCAGTCATGTCTATGCCTGAGGAATTTGGGCGAAAGTGGTATGTGAATTTTATTTACTTTAAAACTCTGAAAGCATTCCTATCGCGTTTCACGACGTAAGACATGTATAAACATGAAAAAATCTTTGATACCTAAAACCTATTTTCCACGAGGGGGCAACGAGGAAGGCTGGTTGCGTAAGTTCTACCAGGAAATGCTTTCTGAAACAGGCCTGTACATTCAGGTATATGTCACAACTTAAATTAAAAAGCTCTCTTCCTTTGAAAGCCCTGACCTAACTATAGATACACCCTAGCAATGCTATAGTTAGGTCAGTCCATACAAAAGGTATTTTTGTTTCTTTAATAACTTTACCACTATTTGAAGAATCAGCACAAATGTTTCCCAAAAAAAGTTCCTCCACTTTGGCTGATCCGTCAACCCGGGGTCACGATAAATGTAGGTGGGTTTCAAAAAGTATGATATTGCATTCTAATTCCCATAACGAACGTTACTGTCTGGTGCATACAAAAACAGCTGAATGTGGTAAAAAGTTACAACGTTATTCAAATAGCTAACTTTTCGTTATTTGGTGTAAATCTGTTCAGCTTTTTTGAGAAATTAGCATTTAAATAGGTGCTCTGGGGAGGGCATAAAGGGATTATCTCTGGTAAAAAGTTTGGACAGTTTGGGTCAAGATATGTTCTGATGGGGCATTCGAAATGAAAGAGCGCATCCTAATTGGCTTGCCACAATATAGAGACTATGTTGTTGCAACCATTACAGGATTCCTGGAAAAAATATTAAAGGCCACATAAGGGGGCAGAGTGGGCACATGCTGAACACCAGGGCCATGGGGTGGGGCCCAGAGGCTTGAAGAGACCCCTCCTGGTGATTACAGTGGGCCACCAAGAGCAAAAGGACACCAAAAGTGTCTAAAACTGTCCACTGTGGGGGGGTGGAGGGGTCGGGAAATGCTGAAAGAAGTTCGGTCCACAGGAGGACTGGGTGTCCTCCCATGCTTTCTATACAATGTCCTTGGGAGCCCCCTCCCACTCTCCCTGGGGGCAGACGATAAGGCTTAACCAAAAAGGTCAGGAACAAGGTGAGAGCCACCATGCTCGCTTTTAACCGGGCCCCAAAGGCCTGCAACTCCCTAGGGATGTAGCAGGTGGTCTTGAGGCACCAGGGCAGCCAGAGCCTCTGGAGCATGCTTCCCCAAGCCTCCTCTGACTGTGTCTGCAGGGGAAATGACACACCCGATCAGCTGTTTCTGCCTGCGTGAAGCATGGGCAGGAAAAGAGAGAACTGCTGGCTCCCAGCCATGTGGAGTCCAGCTGAGCATGAGGGAGCCAGAAGGGGATGTGGGGAGTCCCCTCACAGCCTCCAAGTAAAGTAATACATGTGGGTGCCCCGACTAGTACCAGTGCACTCTTTAAAAAAAAGAAAAAAAAAAAAATTTGAAAAAGGAAATGCACTTTTATCTTTATCTCATGGTACTCTCATCAAAGGGTTGCCAAGGGCTCTGATCGGCTGGGCCTGGAGTGCCCAATATGCCATTGCAAGGGTGTTTTAAAATTTGTATGTGGTTCTCCAGGTGCATCATGAAGGGCAAGGGGGCAGCAGCAATCTAAAACCAAGCTTGTGTGTGTGGGGTTGCCAGGATTTCGGCAGTCCCCAATGAAGCCTCAATAAAAAAAATCTTAAAGTCACCCTAAGTCTCCTAGGGGGTTAAACTGGTGATCTCAAGAGAGTTTTCACTGAGTTGTATGCATTTTTAGAACTTGGGCTTTTGATAAGAGTTGTGGGGACCCCTGTTGGTGTATCCCAAGGCTGCGTACAGTACGTTGAATGTAGAAGAAAGACTCATATTCATATTTAATTACTATTGTAATGTTTCATTTACTATGACAAAATTGAATATTTTATCCATTATCATCAGGTTAAAAGGTGAATCTTTCCATTTTCTAATGCAGTGGGTCTTAAGCTGTGGTCTGAGGACAACTGTTTTACAAAAATAAATAATATTAAGATTATTAGATTAAAATGAATAAAGTACATGGAAATAAAGAATACAAATTGAAAATGTGAAAACTTTTTCTATATTTGATTATGAATTAAGCAAAATATTTCCATATTTTAGAATTTGTTTGGTGTATACTTATCTCTATATTTTTTTGTATTGTTTTGAGGTTCAAATCACAGAAATTGCATAGACCGATGGTCCCTGGCTTTCAATAATGACTCAGTGTGTGTGGGGGGGGGGGTCCCAGATTCCAGTAATGAGTCAATGGGGGTCCTAGGAATTCAAAAGGTCAATAAGTGCTGTTCTAATAAATGTCATTGTAAGATGGTATCACCCTAGCCTAGGACGGTGTCCAGATAGGTATTCCAACCTGCCTACTTGTACATATTTGTAAATTAATGGATGGTATTAAGTAGTTTGCCCCATAAGCCCTTGTAAGGGTGTTTTAAATGTTGCATTTCTGCTTGTGGTACCGCAATAGAAAGGGCAGGAGCTCCGCCAACACTGTCATAAATGTTTGTGGAGTTGCAAGGAGTGTAGCATTCCCCACAGGAACCCCCACTATACCTCTTTTTTAAAGTCTCCTCGGAGGTTAAATTGTTGACCACAGGTGAGTTTTCACACAGTTTCGAGCACTTCTAGAGCTTCGTTTTTTTCTCATGGGCTCTGGGGTATGGATTGGTGGGTCTTAAGTCTGCACTTGTACCATATTCAAAATAGGAGAAAAACCTGTGCTCATGTCTTATTTAAATTTTGTGCTTTAATGACAAAGATAAAAATGAACAGTGACTCATTATGTTTTATTAAAATTTAAAGACATGTTTTATTGACAGTAACAAAGTTAACACTGACTCTTTACATGTTTTAATAAAAGCCTTTTGAAATGCTTAACAATAATAAGGTTAACAGTGAAACCTTACATACTCCAGTGAATTTCATTGTAAGAGGAAATCAACCATAGTGATTGTAATGATGTTGCATTGGTCTATTATGACATATTTCAGTTTTTTTAATGTGGGACACCCTGACAAAGCGAGTAGGCCTGCCTTTTGATAGCTACCCCCCTTATGTTGTATTTAAGATATGTGGGTGGTATTGTGGTTATAGGTTCAGGTCTCGCTAGGGGTGTGAACTGTTAGGAGGGTGTCACCATACATATTTCCACCTGTCTTCTTCTACGTATTTGTAAATCAATATGTAGTATTCAGCAGAGTGTGTGTAGTAACGTAGTTTTCCTTTTTATGAGTAAATGCACTGACTGGACAAGGATTTATTAGGTGTTTTTGTTGCATGCCTTTTAACTGGGGTACTAGCCCATAACACCTGGTCTGAGTAGGCCTTGAACTGCTCTCCCTCGCTACCCTGACTGAGGGAAGTGCTACAATAGGGTACTTGGTTTCCAGTAGACAGAAGGCTGCAGACTTATTACTTGAGAAGGACTCACATCCTCCTCAACGAATAACCCACTTTCTTACAAATATATGAATATTTTATATATCTATTACCCAGTTGCAGTCTTCACTAGGTAATTATAGTTAGGACCACGTTTCCATAGGAAATTGATTTTTTATTTTGCTATTAACTTTGTCGCTGTTTGACGTATCTTCACAAAACTTTCCAAACAAAACTCCCATCCACCTCCGACCTTACTGGATAGTTTTGGGGTGATCCGCCAAGCAGGGGATGGGAGCAAAAACACATTTTCCCCATGCAATTTCCAGTAGGAAAACTGAACAGCGATACACAAAAAACGGCTGAATAGAATTACACCAAATTTGGCAGAAAGCTAGATCTTTACTCAGAAAGCATGTTTTTCGTGGTTTGGTGTAAATCCGTTCCATAGAGTTAGAGAAATGAAGGTTCCAAATTTATAGATATCTGGGGTAGCTGAGTGATTTGATTGACAGGCGACCAATTGTTTTGCTAATAACTTTAACGCCGTTTGACGAATGTTCACGAAACTTTCCAAAAACAAAGTTCACCCACCTCCGCGCCTTCCTGGAAAGTTTTTGGGCGATCCATTAAGCAAGGGCCAAGAGGAGGGCCCAAAACGCAATTTCCATAGGGAAATGACTGAATGAAATTACACCAAAGTTGGCAGAAAGCTAGATCGTTAACCCAGAAAGTAAGCTGTTTGTGATTTGGTCTTTATCTGTTCAGTAGATTTTGAGAAAGTAAGGTTCAAAATTTATAAGTATCTGGACTGTTTGGTACGCAAGAGTCTCTCAAGATTTCTGTAGGCACGCAACTTCAAATAATGGAGTGATCTTATTGACCGCAAGGTCCTTTTTTCCCGTCTGCCTTTTCACTTTTGCAGGAGTGACAGACTTCCACAAGAGCACTTGCTCTGATTGAATTGCCCGCTACACAAACAGAAATGTTGCATTTGCCATTACAGAACTCAGGAACTCATGCTCTCACCAAGCACTGCCCTCACATATTACATCACTCATGAAATGTTCTATGACATCATTGATAACATCACTAATAACACCGGAAATTACATCATTCATGGCAACACCGGGCATGCCATGGACGTGAGTTATTGTTTCTTCAGTTTTGCAGCGTGAATCTTTTCTGGATTCACATGCTGTGCATTATTCCTCTATTTAGTGGTTGGGTCTGGAATTGTTGTATTTGTCGTTTTTCTTTTATTTTTTTGTTAGTGGGCATCGACACACCACAATTTAGTGTCCTCTTGTGAGGTCGACGGGCTTCCTCCGGAAGCTCCCACCTATAGTCACCATCTTCAGATTCTTTTTTTCCGTTGTTGGGTCTGGATCGATACGGAAGGAGCTCCAAGATTTGGAGTGAAGAATCGATGAAAAATAGGGAAAAAACTTCAAGAACGATGATTCAAGGTACCGGACTTTGAATTGAGGTGCCGGACGGCACAGAGAGTGGAAACAACAACCTCATCGACGATTAAAAGGATAATGCGTGTACAGGGGGCTCCCTGTGCATGGTAATGGACAAAACACCATTGACGTTTTGCCAAAATTGTCATCACAAGTACGCCCAGAAGGACCAACATCTAGTCTGCAACTTCTGCTTACCGGTGGATCACCGAAGTGAAGATTGCAACGCATGTTTGGCGTTCACCCCGAAAACATTGAGGGTAAGAGACAGGCAGAGAAGAGCCAATTACAACATGCAGGGCCAGAGCGCAGCACCATCACTACGAGACCTGGGCCTCTCCAGCGAGGAAGAGGACAATGTTACAAAAGGTCCAGAAGGCGACACAGACATGGACATCCAAGTCGTCGAGGTCGAAAAGAAAACTTTGAGAGAGGTAAGAGAACCGTCGTCTTCGAAGATAATAGACGAGTCCAGAAAAACGGACTCAATGGCCTCGAAGGGAGCATTGACGTCGAAGCACTCTACGTCTGCAGTTGCGTCCCAAAAGAAACACTACGTAGGATCCTTAGACAAGGACTCTGTAACGGCTAAGACCCTCAAAAAATCCAAGATGTCGAAAGACGGTCAAGGAAAGGACGCATCGACGTCGAGACAAGAGAGGTCAAAACCTGAAAAACATGCCCCGACACCCGCATCGGCGGAAAAGGCGCTGTTGACCGCGAAGAAAAGGGCAGAATGTCTCGACGCCGAAACGCACGCTTCGGAGATCGAGAAGAAAAAGAAGAGACTGGAGGCAGAAATGGCCAGTATTTTGCAGCGCAAAAAGGAGTTCAATGACCGCTTGAAGCAATTCAAGATATTGCCGAAAAGCTCGACGGAAAAAGGGAAGATCGTCGAACATTTAGAGCGTCCGGTGATGCCCGAATCTTTAGAGGAACAAGAAGAAGAGGTCTTTTTCGAAGAGGAGGAAGAACAAACCTGCCTGGGATCTGAAACCTCAGAGGTTCAAGAACTACAATGGCAAGACCTCAACACAGACTCCCCGGAGGAGACTGTCGACTCCTATCCTTCAAGGCCTTCCCCACCAGACGACATTGGTATGTATAACCAAGTCATCAAGAAGGCAGCAGAAACCTATGGAGTGCAGCTGGAAGAAGAAAAACCACACATGTTTTTTACTCAAGACTTTAATGCCTACACAATCAAGGAACCAATTCCTTCCTATGCTGCCAAGTGTGCTAGACGAGGGAAAGGAGGCATTTAAGGAGCCTCCCACATGTAAGGCAGTCACGCCTAGGGGAGAGAAAAAATATAAACACTCCTCCAAAGACCCTATTTACATCAAGGGGTCGGTGACAGCTGGCTCCATCATAACAGCCACGGCCAGGAAAAGGGCTAATGTACCTACCACTACCGGCCCCCCACTGGACAAGGAAAGCAAAAGAATGGACCTTATGGGGAGAAAGGTCGAAAGAAGTGTGGCAAACCAATGGTGCATCTCCAATTCCAATGCATTGCTTAATAGACATTCATACCAACACTGGGAGGAGGTAGGGGATATACTGAAATACCTACCGGAACAATACCAAAAGAGAGCAAGCCATTTGGTAGAGGAGGGGAAGAATATAGCAAATACATACTTAAAATCTGCCCTAGATGCTGCAGAAACATCAAGCATACAAATGATGATCGGCATCACAGAAAGAAGACATGCATGGCCGCCGATCTCAGGATTCAAGCCAGAGGTGCAGAAAAACATACTGAATGCACCGTTTATTGGGGAACAGCTCTTTGGAAGCGTTGTGGACGACATGCTTAACCAATTAAAGAAAGACAACAAAACAGAAAGATCTATGGGGGCTCTACAATTCAGAGGTGGCATGCATAGAGGAACCACCCCCTCAAGGAGGTCAGCGGGTAGAGGGAACCATCACCCCACAACTTCGCATCAAACATACCAGCAAGGTTACCAAGGGGGAAACCAAGGTCAACAACAAGGACAGCAACAAAATTGGCAATACCAACAAGGAAGACAATCCTTTCGAGGATGCCCCCGTGGAAGAGGCCTTCCACAAAGAGGGAGAGCGCCCACAGCATCTAAATGACTGCATTCCAAACGCAACCAGAAACATCACGGAGTGTGCACGCAAGGAGACAAAGACATCAAACAAACAAACAGTTCCTCCAACATTCTACATCAGTAGGGTGCAGACTAAAGAACTTCCTCTAAAAATGGAAAGAGATCACTTCAGACAGATGGATCTTAAACATAATACAGTACAGTTACTGCGTAGAACTAGTCAAAACGCCTCCAAACAAAAGCCCAAGGAGGAAATTACATTCGAAGGGAGAAACTACTCTGTTACTCCAAGAAGTACAAGAACTACAAGCGAAAGAAGCTATAGAACACGTACCACACAAGGAAAGAAACAAGGGAAATTAGTCTACGTACTTCCTAATTCCGAAGATAGATGGAACACTGCGTCCTATCTTAGATCTCAGATTCCTCAACAAGTTCATAAAGACTCAAAAGTTCAAGATGATGACCCTGCAAGAGGTAATACCTCAGTTGCAAAAAGGGGACTACATGGCTACTACAAACAACAAACACAAAAAGCTATTAAGATTTGTGGTCAATGACATGCACTACCAATTCAAAGTGCTAGCATTCGGTCTAAAGTCAGCACCAAGAGTGTTCACAAAGTGACTAGCAGCAGTAGCCGCACACTTAAGAAGACAGGGAATCCATGTATACCCGTACTTAGATGACTGGTTAGTAAGGGCAAACTCGTACAGAGTCTGCAAACAGCCTATACACCAAGTAATAGATGCACTGCTCCAGCTCAGCTTTTCCATACACAAGGCGAAATCTTCATCGGAGCCAGAGCAAGAAAAACTGTTCTTGGGGATGAGAATAAATGCAGTAGTGGGAAAAGTGTTCCCAAGCGAGAAATGAACAATAGCCCTACTGAAAGAGACACAGCTATATGGGAAGGGGCAAGCTCTGACAGTGAGGACAGTGGGGAAGCTACTATGGATGATGGCTTCATGCATTCACTTAATCCCAAACATTCGCCTACACATGAGATCATTCCAAGAATGGCTTCGAACACAATGGTCACAAGCAACAGGGAGTTGGGAGGATCTAGTGGTTGTCACACAAAAAATACAGGAGGAAATAGCATGGTGGAACAAAGAGAACATTTCACAAGGGAGACCTTTCATGCAGCCAACTCCAACAGTGACCATAACAACGGATGCCTCACAGATGGGATGGGGAGCTCACATGAACAACCTCAAAGTGAGGGGACTGGGGACACACCAGGAAGCTCTACAGCACATCAACATCCTAGAATTAAAGACAGTGTTCCTAGCCTTAAAAGCCTTTCAAAAATAGCTATACCGGAAAACAAATCTAATACAAACGGACAACACAACCACCATGTTTTACATAAACAAACAAGGCGGAACGCATTCAGTGGCACTTTCGACTCCAGCTCAGCAACTCTGGACGTGGGCAATCCAACGGAACATAAACATAATAGCAAACCACCTGCCAGGAAAGGACAAGGTAGAAGTGGACAGACTGAGCAGACAAGCTTCATCATCCCACGAGTGGGAGATGAATCAATACGAACTCAACAAGATTTTTCACAAATGGGGAACTCCAGAGGTCGACCTCTTTGCAACACCCTACAATGCAAAATGTCAATGCTTCACATCCAGGCAACCTTGCAATCAGTCCCTAGAGAATACACTATGGATAAACTGGTCAGGGATATTTGCTTACTCTTTTCCACCAATACCACTACTCCGCAAAGTGATCAACAAATGCAAGATAAGCCACATGACAATGATTCTCATTGCCCCACAGTGGGCGAGGCAGACCTGGTTCTCAGAGAAAATGGAGATATCTCAAGGGTTAATTCACAAATTGCCAAACAGAAAAGACTTACTAACCATGCAAGAGGGAAGAGTGCTCCACCCAGACCCGGAAACCCTGAGCCTCGCTGCATGGCTCCTGAGGACATAGAATTCGCACACCTAAAACTACCAGAAAGTACAATGGCAGTCCTAAGGGAAGTGAGAAAGCCGACCACTAGGAAATGTTACACGGCAAAATGGAAAAGATACTCTCTATGATGCCTCAAAGAAGGTCTTTCCCAAAAAATCACAAAGGAAAAGACAGTTCTGAAGTACTTATTGTATCTACTTCATAGTAAACTAACCTACACATCACTGAAAGTTCACTTAACAGCAATTGTAGCATATACAAGAGGACACACAGGGAAGAGCTTCTTCACTTCTCACGTGGTCAAAAGGTTCCTAGAAGGAGCAAAAAGAATCGCCCCACCAAAAAAGGTGCCAGCACCCACATAACCCAAATATAGTACTCGTTCAGCTGATGAAAGCACCATTTGAGCCACTACACAAGGCGACGCCACAAATGCTCACACTGAAGACGGCATTTTTAGTAGCAATAACATCACTACGTAGAGTTAGTGAGTTGCAGGCACTAACATTACAGGAACCCTACTTCCAAATACATAATGACAGAATCTTCGTGAGAACAGATCCACATTTCATGCCAAAGGTGGTATCACGATTCCACATAAACCAATCCATACAAATACCAAGTTTCTTTCAAAATCCAAAGACACAAGCAAAAAGGGTGTTGCAAACTCTGGACGCTAGAAGAGCAGTCATGTATTACATTGAAAAGACAAAGGAATACAGAAAGACAAAACAACTCTTTGTATCTTTTGCAAACCGTTTCTTGGGAAGACCAGTAACCAAGAACACAATTGCAAGATGGATTGCACAAGCTATACAATTGTGCCACAAATAAGCAGGACAAACATTACAAAGAGCTCCACGGGCTCACTCAGCAAGAAAGAAAGGGGCAACGATAGCCTTTCTAGCCAGTACTCCAATTCAAGACATTTGCATGGCTGCAACATGGTCTTCAGTGCACAAGTTCACAAAACACTACTGCGTGGACATCCAAATGAATAAAGAAGCACAAGTAGGACAAAAAGTCTTGCAACATCTATTCCCAACCAACGCTCATCTTCCACCCAGCCACCACAGAACTAACAAACCGCTACAAAATCTCTGCTGAGCATGTGAATCCAGAAAAGATTCACGCTGCAAAACGTATAGTTTCTTACCTGTCGGTGTAGTTTTGTAGCTTGAGGAATTTTCTAGATTCAATAGCAAACCCACCCTCCTCCACCAAGGAAGATGAGACAGAGGGAAAATAAAAAAAGAATCCGAAGATGGCGACCAAAGGTGGGAGCTTCCAGAGGGATCACGTCGACGTCACAAGAGGTCACCAAACTGTGGTATGTCGACGCACACTAACAAAAAAAACAAAAAACAAGGACAAATACAACAATTCCGGACCCAACCACTAGATGGTGGAATAATCCATATACCCTTAGGAGATAAGAAAACTGCTGATCATAGAAATAGGACTGCACTGTAACGATACCAACAAGCTCAATATATCAGCCTGGGAAATAAGTTCAATTTATCTCCCTAATTCTACCTCCTGCCACAAGACAATCACTACATCTCTTCAAACTCTACAAAATGGAGATGCCTCCGACCCCACACTATATTGTCCCTCAACATTGCTTATGTATCTGTTCTGTGAATCTTATGTGACCTTTCCTGCATTCCCTTTCCAACTCTGTCCTTCCTCGCCCTCGCAAGTATTGTCGTTGCCTCTACTGACTGTCAACTCTTCCTCTTACTCTAACTTTTTACCGCTTATTATTTTGCTTTGCTTCAGATATTCCCTTTCTAATTGTTTCTATTGATTGTGGATTCTATTCCTCTTACTCAAACTTTTTTACCGTGTAGTATTTTCTTAGCTCATTGATTTATTCATATGTCCCTCTAACTCTTTCTATATTTTTAATTCTGTATTACCCTCTCTTCCGGTATTCCCTCTCTAATTTTAACATTCCACACCCTCGCAAGCATTGGTGCTGTCTTCTACTGATCTGCGCGTACTTGCCGATTGTTTATCTACGTGTTTGCAAACTTTGATGCTGATATACTGATCTGCCCCACTTGTGCCGACTGCTTATATATTTGATTTGCTCCATGCTGTCGATATAATTTGTTTATCTAATTGATCTGCCCCTTGTTGCCGATTTTATAATTCTTCGCCTGTCCACCCTATTCCTTGTCTAGCCCCCCATATTTCTACCCCCACTCTCCCAGTGCCCCCTTGGTTCCCAATCCTCATCTCCTATTCGACCCCCATTTCCTTAACCTCCCTCTCGCCACTCTCTCTTCCTCTCACGTCTACCCAACATGCCCCCTCACAACATTGACCATCACCCCCAGGACCCTACTCTCTCCAAACATGGCCCCAACTCATGGACCATTCTCTACCCCCAATCTCTCCAAACATGCCAAGAAAAACTTCAAACATAAACTCCTTATCCGTAACCCTGAAACACTCATTGTTGATAACTACCTCAGCCTCACCTCCCCCATTATAACCAACTACATCTTTTACTCCAAACGTCCTTCCAAATGGAAAAGCATGTTCCTACAACACCTCCCAATCTCTAAATCAACTAAAATACCATATGGATTCAAAATATCCACCACTCCCTCCCCAGCCTTTCCTGGTGATATTGATATCTCCATCTTCAAAACAGGTAACATCCTCATACAAGCCACGGTATCCCACCTTTCTATCTTCGAACACCACTTCAGCATTATGTCCCTCCTCCTTGACCACTCTGCGCCTAACACTCCCTCCCCCCTACTGAATAACGCCCCTCCAACCTCTCCCTCCCCCCTCCCCTCATTCCACCTCCACCCTCAACCAGCCAACTAACACCATCCTCCAAAAATCGACTTCACCATCACCCTCCCTGGACCTCTCTACAGCAAATGACATCCCCCAACCACCGCTACCTATCTCTCATCCCCCACTAATTTCCCTCTCCCCCTAACCCCCGGAACTCACACTCCTCGAACCCCTCCACTAAAAACAGTTGCCCCCAATCCCTGCCATCTACTTATCATTCCCCTCCCATAACCCCGCCTCTGCCTGACCCCCCAACCTCTCTCCCCCCTACCCAACTATTCACGTACTCCATCGTCCTTGCCCCTCAATCCCCTAACACAACTCCTCACCCCCCTCCTCCTACCCTTCCCGTACACCCTCGTCTCCTCCCCATCCCCCCTATCCTGCCCCTTCAGGCCCTCCTAACTCCTAACTCCGCCTCCCAATCCTTTATCCCAACCCCCGACAAATACACAACCCCTCCACCCCAATTTATCTGCTCTCCACTCACTATATGCCCTTTTATCCTCTCTGACCACATCTCCTGAAGTTCTTAACCTCCTGGCTAACCTAGCCCAACCCCTCACACCTAACAGCACCGTCACCCCTCACTCCACACCCACTACCCTATCTCCCCCCTCACACTTCAGTCCACCCTCCGCAACTAACCTAGACCATTCCCTACCTCCAGGTCATTCTATTCCCCCCGCCCATGCCCCTTCAGTACCTCCCCTTACCCTAATTGCCCCGAACCTACACAACCGTGAACTCGACCTATCTAATTTGATTACCGAACCCCTCTCATCCAACAGCCACGTCACCCCTCACTACACTCCCACTACCCTATCTTCCCCCTCACACATCAGTCCACCCTCTGCAACTAACCCAGATCATTCCCTACACCCCGCCCACGCCCCTTCAGTACCCCCCTCCACCCCAATTGACACAAGCCTACTTAACACTGAACTTGACCTATCCAATTTGATTACTGAACCCCTCACACCTAACAGCCCCATCACCCCTCACTCCACACCCACTTCCCTATCTCCCCCCTCACACATCAGTCCACCCTCCGTAACTAACCCAGACCACCCCCCCTCGGTACCTCCCCTCACCTTAATTGCCCAGAGTGTACACAACATCGAACTTGACCTATCTAATTTGATTACTAAACTCTCTCAACTCAGGAAAGACTTCATTTTCCCCAGCTCCAGAACCCTCCCTCACCATAAAATCCCCACACAGCCCCACCCAAAAATCCCCCCAAAAGTCCCTCCCAAAAATCCCCCCCGAAAATCCCTAACACCAAACACAATCTTTGGAGATCGACTCCTCTCCGCTGCCGTATACATAGACCTCGCCGCACCTCGAACCATCTCTCCCCGTCCGACCTTTCCGACCTATGCAACTCTTACCTTCCTAGCTTACCAACCACCAACCCTCTACTCCCCTACTCCCACATCCCTGTTATCTTGGGGACTAATAAAATCCCCTCCTCCCCCGCTTCCCCCAGACCAACGCCCCAACTCACATCGATCCACACTGGCCCACCCACCATATGCGACCCAACACCACTTACATGCATGCTTGTCAACTGTCGCTCCGCAGTCCAACATGCCACAGAAATTTCGGAGACTATCCTGAGTGAATCCATTGACATTGCATTCCTCACAGAAACCTGGCTCGAAGACCACTCAACGAGCATACTTGACCTACTCTCCCCACCGGGATACTCTATTCTTAGAAAAGATAGACCTGACAGAGTTGGGGGTGGTCTAGCCATTATCTTTAAAAATGAACTTCAGCTATCCCTTGTCAATAATTCTGGCTACTCATCCTGCGAATACCTGGAAGCTGAACTGACAACTCAAAATTCCCACCCAATTCGTCTTCACAACATCTATCGCCCTCCGGGCCCCCCCAGCCCTTCATCGAGGATATATCTGAGCTCCTGACACAATCCTCATTATCCAACTCAAAAATCTCTTTCTGGGGGATCTTAACCTCCATTGGAATGATCCCGATGATCCCACTATCTCCCTCCTCACTAATCTACTTGAGATCAATGAACTCAAACAAATATGCATGTCCCCGACACACACCAAAGGAGCCATCCTTGACCCCATTCTTTCCAACGAAGATCTGGCCTCCGTGACCAATATCGTCCCCATTGACTGGTCTGACCATCACCTTATACTGTTCACCATTGCTACCAATGCAAATCTCCCCACTTCCAAAATTAACAGACCTAAGAAACTGACCAGAAATCTAAAACATATCCCTCCGGGTGTTCTTGAGTCTAAACTCCAAGCTCAACTTCGTCTCATTCCCCCCTCACAAAATGCTAATGAGCTCACTGAACACTTTAACAAGACTGTCACTGGTATTCTTGATCAACTAGCCCCGCCTAAACTCAAAAACCAAAGAATCACCCCCTCCAACTCTTGGTTTAATACCGAGCTTAATAACGAACGACGATCACTCAGACTGTCGGAAAGAACCTGGAGACACCATCCCTCTCCCTCCCATCTTGCACTCCTCAGACATGCTAGATCCACGTAAGAAGTGTGGCTCAATGGTTAGAGCGGCAGACCCTGATGCAGAGATCTGGCCCGGGACCAGGGTTCAATTCCCGCCTCGGCGGGTCTTGGGCTCAATTTCCTCGGACCTGATAATTCTCGCCTCGGTGCCTATTCTAATCATGGGTCCCACTCTGCAACTCTGGGCAATAGCTTGCTTAATCTCCACAACGGCCCCAACAGCGCTGGGATGCCTGGCTTCACCCTGGGGGTGCCCAGGAGTGGACATTTTCACAGGGAAAAAGCAAGGAAGGGTTCCACAGCGGTATGCGTACAGCGCCTGGACACCCCTTTGGGGGTATGGGTGCGCTTTACAAGTACAAATTTCATTTCATTCATTCATTTCACGTACAAAAAACACATCTTCAAGGAAAAGGCATCCTTCTTCCGCACACAACTTGATTGTGCCAAAAACAGACCTAGGGAACTCTTCAAAATCATTCGTAACCAAACTTCCCCCGTACCTCCAAATCTGATCGCCTCCTCAGCCAGATGCGAAGAAATTTCCCACTTCTTCTCGGAAAAAATAGCCAAAATTGATCAATCCTTCCGTTCCACACAGCTCCCCTCCACATCCCTATGCATGCCCGTCCTCACCTCTAATGCCTACTCCACATCCCCTCGACCAGCTGACCCCTCCTCTCGTCCGCCCTCTATTCTACCGCTCTCTAGTGACTCTCCTGTCCCGCCTACTTCCTCACCCCCCCCTAATCACTCCCCACACCTACCCACTGCCACTCCTCCGGAAACCAACTCCCCTAACTCACAATTAAAGAACAATGCCTCCTTGCTCAACTTCCTCCCCGTGACTGAGCTAGAAGTCCTTAAAATAATTGGTAATCTTAAACCGTCCTCCCACACAAAAGACCCCTTACCCTCTAACCTTGTCCCTGCCCTTAAGCACATCATCACCCCATACTGGACCACAATCATCAACACCTCTCTCTCCACTGGCTGTGTCCCCACCTCCCTTCAACTTGGACAAATCTCTCCCATAATCAAAAACCCCAATGCTGACCCCAATGACCTAAACAATCTCCGCCCCATCACTAACCTCCCCCTTCTCTCAAAGGTCCTTGAAAAATGTGTCCTACTACAACTAGACAAACACATCGAAAACTTCAACCTACTCGATCCCTTTCAATCAGGCTTCAAGAAAGGCTGCAGCACCGAAACGGCAATGCTAAATGTTGTCGATGACATCCACCACTCACTTGACGATGGCAAGACCTGCCTTCTTATCCTCCTTGATCTCTCCGCTGCGTTCGATACAGTCAACCATTCAGCTCTACTTAATGTGCTTAGGACCCGTTTCGGCCTCAACGATACTGCCTACAAATGGTTCGTCTCCTACCTACAACACCGAACTCAGCAAATCAAAATTCAAAATTGTCTTTCCAACCCCACTCCTGTCTCCCTTGGAGTCCCCCAAGGGTCTATTCTCTCTCCTGCCCTCTTTAACCTCTTTATGGAACCCCTCACCCTCATTCTTAAACAAGCAGGCATCAACTACCACCTCTACGCCGATGACACCCAAATCTATTACAAGGTTAAAACTCATGCTGACATCTTTCACCTGAACAACACCCTCACCAAGATCCAATCCTGGTTCCACTCAAATCATCTCAAACTTAACCCTAATAAAACTGAAATCATTCTCTTCTCCCCTAAAAACAACCCCCTCCCCGTTCAATCATGGATCACTGACCTTAACGCACTCAACTGCTCACTCACCCTGTCCAACTCTGTCAAATCTCTTGGTATCTCTATCGACAACGCCCTAACCCTTAACGTCCACATCAAAAACTCTGCTAAAGGAGCCCTCTTCACTCTCCGTCACCTCAAGAAAATCAAACCCTTTATACCTACCGATGATTTTAAACTTGTAGTTCAGGCACTTGTTCTTTCACGTATTGATTATGGTAACGCCATCCTCAACGGAATCCCCAAGGTCCACCTAGCTCCTATCAAAGCTGTGCTCAACCTTGCAGCCAGGCTCATTACAGACTGCAGACGCTTCGATCACATATCCCCGGCTCTCAAATCTCTTAAATGGCTCCCTATTGAAGGCAGATCTGCCTACAAAACTGCCTGCATCACTCACAAAGCCCTCCACCAAAACACCCCGCAGTACCTCTCCAAGAAACTCATCATTGCGGGCACCACACGACCTCTGAGAAGCACCAACTCCCTCCTCCTTATACCACCACTGCATAAAAAGAAAGCTACACAATCACGCTCCTTCTCTGGTAATGCCCCTATCATCTGGAATGCCCTCCCAAAAAACCTGCGCTGCAACCCCTCCTATTTCAGCTTCAAAAAAGACCTCGAAAAACACCTCCACAACTATTATTGGGGATCCTCACCTGTGACCTGCACCTGATCTCAAAGTTCACCATTTCATATTAGTCCAGAAATACTTGTACATTTCCTGAACATCATCTGCCTAATTACCTGATATGTATAGCTCCTGCCCATGTTTATCTATTTGATTTGTTTATCTATTTGTTTGATTTGTTTAACTATTTCATTTGTATATTTCACATGCTGTTGTCTTTATCTTAAATCTACTTATACGCCATGTTTGGCACAATTATTATCGGGGTCCTAACCTGTGTCCTGCACCTGATCTCCAATCCCCATGTTACATTTTGTTCAGTAATATCTGTCCATTTTCCCGAACATCATATACCTAGTTACTTGAAGTGTATAGCTCTTGTACCTGTATATTTATCTTTGTTATGTATATCTCACACGTTGCTTCATTATCTTTTTTATCTATTTGTATGCCATGTTTGCTTTATATTATCCTCACATGTAAAGCGCTCTGATACCTCTGGGTCTAGCCAGCGCTATATAAAACTTTAAAAATAAAAAATAAATAAATAAATAAAATAAAGAGTGACATACTATGATCTGGATAATACTTCATTAAAATATGTCAGATCTTGTATTCAAGGACCAACATGTTGCAGACTGTTAATAACTTATAGCAAAGAATGCAACCCAGAGACAGCCAATGTGTAGATCTGAACTTGAATGTGTAAAGTGACTAATTCAAATTAGTCTTTATTTCGATCCTTTCAATCATTAAAGACACAAAAAGGACAGTACAATACAGATAAAAACCTTGTTCTTCCAGAATACATACAATATCATAGCAGCAAAATGTTGCTAAGACTTAGTAAAAAGTTGATAAAAATATAAAAAGATAAAAAGTTAAAAAATGTAAGATTGGTTATATGCTGCAATCAGATTTCTCAATAACATAGAATTATCTGCCTTTGTGATACACTTTTCCATGATCTCGTTTTCTTATCCATATAACAGTGAGACACAATTCTGATACCTACAAACAAGTCCCCAGTGGACAGTATGTAATATATACTTAGACGTTTCTAAAAGACAGGGTTCCCGCTCATTACAACTCGCTTCTTCAAATTACTTGTTCGGATACCCCACATCCAGCTAAAAAATGTGGCCGTGGCTATTGCTATGTGTTCATGCGTATTAGTCTTTAGTATACGAAGTGCCGTATTACTTGATCTTGTACCCAAGTTGGAACAGATCGGCTTAAGCCATTTGTCTCTGGGGTACTTGTATGCTGGACACACGAACAGTATATGAGGGATAGACTCATCCTGCACTTGGCATGATGCACATTTGATATCCGTTGTGCTATGCCATTTTAGCGTGAATGATTTTATCGGAAGTGAGCCTACCCTGAATTGATGATACAATTTTCTATCACATGGTTTGGATATAAAATTCCAATAGGCCTCAAACTGGGTATCGTACTTGTGCTCCAAGAAAATGCCTGACAGGGAGGTGTTCTGAATGGATGACATACACTTTATTTTAACCATATTCCAGTAGGCTTTCTTAAAAACTTTTTTAGATGGAAACGTACTGCCTACTGTATCCTCCCACAGGTAGCTGAACCCCATATCCATCAATGTACACTTGATTTTTTGTAACCATACAATCTTACATGATGGATCAGCTTCTCTTACATATTTGAGTGCGTTTGCATAAGGTAACAGCTCCGGAGTAGTCCAGAGCCTTCTCCAGTAAGCTATAGGCCTAAACCGGGCTATCTCCTCAAATGCGCAACAACCCAGGTCTAAGTAAAGGGGTTTAAGTGGGGTGGATTGCGGAAGACCTGTTAGAGTTCTCAAGAACTTGTTCTGGGCTATCGTTAAGGATGTTACATTTTCGAAGCCCCAAAGCTCGGCACCATATAGTATTGAGGCCCTGACCTTAGCATTATAGATCGTTAGTGCAGGGCCAACCGGCTTTGTTTGGGACAGCCTATGCTCTTTTAATAGGACACCTGCAAGTTGGGCATGCCTTAGGGCCCTTATATCAATCTGGGGTTTCCAAGTTAACTTCTTTCCCAGGGTAACCCCCAAGTACGTAAAAACATTGGTTTGTTCCAATTGAACATTGTTCATGGATACTCTCCCTTTCACTACTTTGTGTTTATGTAAAACCATGAATTTTGTTTTATCTACATTAACTAAGAGCTCATGATCGCTACAAAAGACCTCAAATCTATTTAGAGCTCGTTGCAGCCCTTTCTGTGTTTTGGATAAGATAAGGGTATCATCAGCAAACATTAATAGGGGTACAATCATGCCAGCAAGTGAGGGTGCATCAGTGGGATATGTGGAAAAATAATTGACAACCCTGTTTATAAACAATGTAAAAAGGGTAGGAGCCAGGACGCACCCTTGGCGGTCCCCTTTAGTTACCGAGAACCTGTCCGTGACCTTTCCCTGTGAACCCCAGCATACCTGTGCGTAATTTGACTCATGCAATTTGATAATTAAAGCAAGGAGTTCTAGTGGCATCCCTGATTCTTTTAATGCTTCCCATAACTTATTGCGGGGCACCAAATCAAACGCAGATTTGAGATCGATAAAAGCTGCGTAGATGGTTCCCCCCCGCAATAATTACGGTACGCCAGTAGATCAACATGAACCTAAAAACCTGGTCAATGGTGCTGACATGTGAACAGAAACCAGCCTGTAATGTTGATAAAATATCATTTTCACATATCCAAGTTTGGGTTCTACTCAACAGAAGCCTGGCCATGATCTTTTGAATCGAATCTATTAGGCTTATTGGCCTGTAGTTACTTGGGCATGTGCGGTCCCCCTTTTTGTAAATTGGTATAATTCCCGCACCACGCCAGGATTCTGGGATGGGAGCCCCACTGGCTATTGCATTAGCAAGTATATGAATATACTTGAGCCAGTTAGCTCTATCATGCCGAAATAAATCGGCCGGGATGCAATCAGGGGCAGGGGCTCTTCCCTTTGGAATCGCATCCAGGGCAATTTCAACCTCCCCTATCCCAAAAGTCATTGTAGTGTCAGACTTGGATGTTAGATGCTGATTTGTGCTAACAGTTGTGGCGGCGAATTGTGCCTGAAAGTAAGAAACCCACTGATCGGGTGCTACATTATTGTCTGGGACTTGTCTAGTTTCACCACTACCCCATTTTACTGTCTGCCAAAATTTCTGCATGCCTTTTTCGTTACTTGTGTGCAGAAGGTCATTCCATCGTTTTTCATCTGCTCCTTTTTAGCTGTATGTTGAGTTTTTTTGTACATTTTCCGTGCGTGTTTAATCTCCTCCATCGATTTAGTTCTTATAGCTTGGGACAATTTCTTATAGGCTGCTCTGCAGTCCTTGTTGTACCAGTTTGCTGACTTAGAGATATCTCTGCTACTAGGTTTATTGGTCTTGATAAAAAAAGATTTAAGCTTCACGAACAATTCTTCGTGTGCTTGCAAAATAACGGCATTAATATCGTCCTGGGTGTTTAATATGGAAAGGGCCGTTAAGGTATTTTCCACCACTGCCTTCATCTGCTCTAATGTGTTATCTTTTTCAATTAACGTTGCCCACTTAACCCTACGCAGGTCATTTGTCAGGATAACATCTGCAGTCACCCTCTCAATTATCTGGGGCTGTGTCACTAACCCCTGCATCTGCAGGGTTAACAGAAGTGGATTGTGATCACTCTCACTTCTCTCTTGAAACAACATGTCGACGAGGCAGGGCCACAGCTCCAAATTAATAAGAAAATAATCAATTCTACTACTTCTTATCCCATTACTATAGATATGTGAGCCCTTACAATCGGAGGGTGTCCTCCCGTTTGCTGCCCTAATGCCCCTCTCCATACACAAACTTTTTAATTGGAGGGCGGCCTCTGTCCATTTCCTTATCGGTAGTAGGGTTAGAGATGGAATACCCCATTGCGAGTCTTCATCAATACAGAGGCCGCCATCTTCGTGATCAAGAGGCTCGAAGGTACAATTATAGTCGCCAGCAATCACCATGTTATTACTGCCTCTATGTTTCTCTATTAAGGCATCTAATAGGGAAACTGTGCTGGAGAGTTTCCCACCCACCATCCCTCTGGCATATATATTGATCACTAATATATCTCGATCATGCTTCAGACGAAGAAGAATGGCCAGGATATCAGGGCTGTCCGTTGGTATCTCCTCGACCCTATAACCTGGATGTTGCCTGACCCATATGGTGAGCCCGCCTGATGGTCTACCTTTTTGACCAGCAATGGCTGATTTAGCAAAGTTCAGGTACCCTGGACGAAAAATGTGGCTCTGTGACCAGGTTTCCTGGAAAGCCCATATATCATGATCCTCTATAAAGGATGACCAGTCAGCTGACGCTATCTTCGATTGTAACCCCGCTATATTCCAGGAAGCAAAGGCTAGCATCGAATTTGTCAATTGAAAGTTAGTAGTATTAGTGTCTGCCTGGTTACTGATTCCCTGGACGTTTAGCGGGTCATTGCGTTCCCTCCCTGATGCTAACACATCCGCATGCGGCATTGGGGTGGAGACTGGCATTAAACATCAATTTACCTTATCTAAGGACGAGCCCTCATTACATTTTGAAGCAGTTTTGTAAAGGTTGTTGCTATTGTTTGGTACAGGGGGGTTATATTTTATCCTGATATTAGATGAAATCATGTGAGATGTTCTTAAATCAAATGACACCAGATTATCTACAAGATCCACAGTTTTTAACTTTAGACATACATAATCTGTGCTTAAGCCGTGGGACACACATCTTTTTGCTGAAAGTATGTCTTCTCTTATTACAGATCTACACTTCCTCGTGTGCCGTAGCCAATGGATGCTTTTGTTAATCAGTGATTGTTCATCTTCCCAAGTTGAATTTGATAGTATTTTGGGAATATTGGTCAAGAAGATTTGTGCCTTTGATGGGCTAATCGAAGATGAGTTTAAAATTCTATAGTCCTTAAGTGAAGAAGGGCCTATGCTTCTCGATGTATTAGGGAGTGAATTTGCCGAATGACCATTCTTCATATGCTGCTGCCAAAGACTATTCTGATTAACATTATTTGGGTGGGTTTCTAAGTACAATCTATCTTTATTTGACTGAAACCTTTCATTGATGGTTAGTTGAATACCTGCCGAAGAGTCGACAGGTACAACATTCTTTCTGCCCATGCTGCTAGGATTGATCGTATGAGTAACACTGTCGTTTGGACACCTGGACATGGCCGGTCTGATGGGATCTGGGACAATATTATGCATTTGCGTTTTCATGGTGTCTATCAACTTGTCGACCAGGGCCTTCAAGGTATTGACAAGTTCGATGAGCAAATTTGTCTGTGCCCCTGGACTCTCGGTAGACTGGCCTGTACAAAAACAGCTACATGCCTTTGCAGGAGCGACAACTTTTACGGTCCCTGCTGTCCCTATATGATCTATTTGATCAATTAACTGAGGGGGCAGAATGTCCTCGACTACACCCATCAAAGGCGCAAATCTGTTGCTACACTCAAGCACATATTCTACGTTAGTTTCTAAGTTAGCACACGAAGGTGAATGTGCTGTCTGCTCTAAAGGTAGTTCGGTCCCCTGAGTCGATGGGAGGGGCACATTCTGTGTACATTTTTTAAACATATCTGGAATAGATTTAACAACCTGGGGGATTGGAGGCGCTTGGTTGGGTGGATAACGGAGGTCACACTGTCAATACCCAAGGGAGTAGTTAAAATCTCCTCGCAGTCGCTAATGATGTTATCTATAGGTGTCATAACACAATTACTTTTTGCGTGCGTAGGGTGTTTATCCGATCTTTTAGGCTTCTTGCCCTTCCCCGCTGCTCCTCCCCCCGTTGCTTCCACTGCCTTCCTTTTACCCATGCTGCTGCGGTCAGGTACACAGTGATCAGAAGATATCACAATGAGTAAACAGGCAACAAGCAGCGGTACACTACAGAAGTCCAATCGAATAGAGTTTTCAAAGTTGTCGGGGTTCCCGAAGACCAGATGAACTCTAAAGCGTACTTGTGTGAACCGCTATGTTCCGCGTTGGCCTTTAAACACAATACTACAATGACTGATAAGTTCTATTGGCTGCTACCATTGAGAGCCCAGACAAACCAGGAACAGTACCTTAAAGTTGACCCAGTTCTGCAGCCAGTATAAGGGGGTTTGCCCAGCCCAGCCTCTTCCTGACAATGACGGGCCCGCTTTTTGAGCGCGTCGGTGGCAGAGTGCTCCTCCCTCTGGGGAGAGCAAGGGTTCCTGGGACTAGGAGTCCCCCAGCAACTGGCGAGCAGAAAGACAGCAATACCAGGCGTGTTCCGCGCCGCGTTGATGATCAGCGCTTTTTGAGCGCGTCGGTGGCAGAGTGCTCCTCCCTCCGGGGAGAGCAAGGGTTCCTGGGACTAGGAGTCCCCCAGCAACTGGCAAGCAGAAAGACAGCAATACCAGGCGCGTCCCGCGCCGAGTTGATGATCAGCGCTTTTTGAGCGCATCAGTGGCAGAGTGCTCCTCCCTCCGGGGAGAGCAAGGGTTCCTGGGACTAGGCGTCCCCCAGCAACTGGCGAGCAGAAAGACAGCAATACCAGGCGCGTCCCCTGTGACTAATACTAGCACACGTAGGCGGAGATCAGCACCACCACTGTGGAGATATCCATCAAGGTGGCGATTTCCACCACTGAGACGGAAATTTCCATATGGTAAATTATATGGAAAATTCATACAATTTATTTTGTAATCATTAAAAATATTTTAATGATTGTTCTTAACCAAGAACTAATACAATAAAATGTTAAAACACATTAACTCATCTTATTAAATGTTTAATAAATATTTAAAATATATTCATTTAATTGATAAATATTACTTTTAAACAACTTAAAAAAACATTTTAATATTTAAGTAATATATGGGGTTAATAATGTAATTTAAAAGTGTTATGAAAAGTTTAATTTTATTATTTTTTTTAAATGATATATATTTAATTTTTAATTTAATATTCCCTTTAACACTAAACCTATATACACATACACACACACATCAAAATATATTATAGTCTTCAAACGAAAGAGAAGCACTCACTGGGGAAAGCTGCCACCAATTTATTCTGTGAGGAATACCGTCAATAAATTGGTGGCAACTTTCCCCAGCGAGAGCTTCTCTTTCATTTAACAATTGTAATATTATTTTCAGGGACGCTGTCATATTGACTGATGTCATAAGTGAAGTCATCAATGATGTAATTTAACATGTCATGACTGATGTAATAAGTGAGATCATAAGCAGTGCATGATGGGGCACAAGTTGTAGTCACTTCACCAAACTATAACTGGCGCATTTCAGTGTTTCGTTTTTTTAAATATTGTTTTTTCATCTCATTTCAGCACCTAACTATATTACCTTGATGTTTGTTTAAACCTTTTTTTCAGTGAATTTCAGATTATTTGTTTTTAGCATAAGCTAAAATCTTATTACCGTACCTAACTAAAACATCATATTAACCTTTGGTTTCTTCAGTGAATTTCTGTGCTTTTTATAATATTAAAAAATGTGGACATGCCCAACCTCCTCTGGCCATTTGGAGCCAACCCCCTGTGGGCACCTAATCCCACACTTTGCACAGCCTTCATTAATGGTGATGTAATAAGCATTGTGCCTGGCGCTCAAGTTATGGTTTGCATTGTTGTGATGCGAGTATTGGATTGTACTATATATTACACAATGGAGGTTGCCACTGTGTAGTTATGACAAATTGAGAACAAGTGACAGTGGTAATATAGATCAGGTCAGCACCTCCGCAGTGTCTTCCAATAAGTATAAATGTGCAAGTAAAAGTTTGCTCAATGTAAAACACTGTGCCACTTAACCAGTGTTATCCTGTGTAGAGAATACTTTCTCTATACATTAAGAAACAAAATATAGGGTACAGAGCACAACAACAAATCAGTTCAGTATTCAACCTAGTTGTCAGATGGTTTTATGAACATAGCACCATGCAATGTGTACAATAAATCAAATAACAGTCCAAATATAATAGGCAAAAGAAGTTCTTGATTGTGTTGACATGAAGTAGATAGCTTAGACGCAGACAGCCGACACGTGTTTCGTCGTGTAGACGACTTTCTCAAGGCTTGGCAGCAAAGTAGTAAAAACCGTTGAGTAAATTCAAAGATTCCCTTTGTTGTATGGGAGATGGCAACAGCAAGTGGCTGTAGTCCAAACTTCCAATTTATGTATAATAACAATGCTTCAGAGCACTTTCAATGATGCAGTGTCATGTAATCCTAAAAAAATCCTAATGCTGAAATTCCTGCCATAAAGTCCTGGTTCAGCTGCCTCAATACTGCTCTCTTCTCTGATGCTATGACTGTCCAGTTCACAGTTACACTTCTGGGTTTAATAGTGTGAACAGACCACTCCACAACTTTGTATGCTATTTATGGAATGTCTCTCTCCCATTGCTTGATCGCTATCTTTTACTTTTGTGTAATCCGGTGTTTAATAGGATTGGCAGGCTATAATCCTAATGGTACTGTGTACACTGCCTATTCTTCTCTATTATTGGATCTGTCCGGTCTTGTTTTTAAATGTTCTGAATCATGTTGTTGTCATGCTCTCATTTTGAACCTATTGGTAACGTTTGTCTTGAACCTATTTGTAATGTTTGTTCTTGTCACACTTTATTATCCTACCTACCTCAACTGTGAAGCGCTCTGATACCCTCCTGGGTCTTGTTCGCGCTATACAAAACTTTATAAAAATAAATAATCGGCGCGTTTATGGAAGATATGAGGTTCTTATGTGCATCCAATTTTCAAAAGAGCATGAACAATAGTAATCTTATGAGGCGTGGAGAAATAATCTGCTCGTTATGGTAAATGAAGCCTCAGAGCAAAATTTCTAAGCCTAATACTACAGCATCCTTAATAACGGCTGTGATAGACCTGTCAAGTAGCAACGCGTCTCATTGCAAATGTAGAAAAACTCGAGATATTGTTCATACTCTTTTGAAACTTTTATCACTGTTTCATGTGCAAATAATGTTGTTGTTTTTTTTTTTTTTTTTACAGTTTTAGATCCTTAGATTGAATGCAATCTAAAAAAGCCTCCTCTGGACTCCCAGGAAAATTGACCTTGCCTTAAAACTTCCAACTGTTGCCTCTCCTATTCCTTCAATGACCCTCCACTTACTTTCCATCCTTTGCATGCCTCCACTCCCTGATCACAGGTTGTTTTTTTCAGTGAATATATGTACATAAAATGAAACATTTTGAACAAAAAAAAACACTGAAATTCACTGACATTTATCAGTTATATTTAACGTATAGTTTCTTACCTGTCGGTGTAGTTTTGCAGCTTGAATAATTTTTGGGATTCATATGCTGTGCATTTATTTTATTTTTTTATTTTTTATTTTTAAAGTTTTATATAGCGCTGGCTAGACCCAGAGGTATCAGAGCGCTTTCCATGTGAGGATAATATAAAGCAAACATGGCATACAAATAGATAAAAAAGATAATGAAACAACGTGTGAGATATACATAACAAAGATAAATATACAGGTACAAGAGCTATACACTTCAAGTAACTAGGTATATGATGTTCGGGAAAATGGAACAGATATTACTGAACAAAATGTAACATGGGGATTGGAGATCAGGTGCAGGACACAGGTTAGGACCCCCGATAATAATTGTGCCAAGTAGATTTAAGATAAAGACAACAGCATGTGAAATATACAAATGAAATAGTTAAACAAATCAAACAAATAGATAAACAAATCAAATAGATAAACATGGCCAGGAGCTATACATATCAGGTAATTAGGCAGATGATGTTCAGGAAATGTACAAGTATTTCTGGACTAATATGAAATGGTGAACTTTGAGATCAGGTGCAGGTCACAGGTGAGGATCCCCAATAATAGTTGAGGAGGTGTATTTTGAGGTCTTTTTGAAGCTGAAATAGGAGGGTTGCAGCGCAGGTTTTTGGGAGGGCATTCCAGATGATAGGGCATTACCAGAGAAGGAGCGTGATTGTGTAGCTTTCTTTTTATGCAGTGGTGGTATAAGGAGGAGGGAGTTGGTGCTTCTCAGAGGTCGTATGGTGCCCGCAATGATGAGTTTCTTGGAGAGGTACTGCGGGGTGTTTTGGTGGAGGGCTTTGTGAGTGATGCAGGCAGTTTTGTAGGCAGATCTGCCTTCAATAGGGAGCCATTTAAGAGATTTGAGAGCCGGGGATATGTGATCGAAGCGTCTGCAGTCTGTAATGAGCCTGGCTGCAAGGTTGAGCACAGCTTTGATAGGAGCTAGGTGGACCTTGGGGATTCCGTTGAGGATGGCGTTACCATAATCAATACGTGAAAGAACAAGTGCCTGAACTACAAGTTTAAAATCATCGGTAGGTATAAAGGGTTTGATTTTCTTGAGGTGACGGAGAGTGAAGAGGGCTCCTTTAGCAGAGTTTTTGATGTGGACGTTAAGGGTTAGGGCGTTGTCGATAGAGATACCAAGAGATTTGACAGAGTTGGACAGGGTGAGTGAGCAGTTGAGTGCGTTAAGGTCAGTGATCCATGATTGAACGGGGAGGGGGTTGTTTTTAGGGGAGAAGAGAATGATTTCAGTTTTATTAGGGTTAAGTTTGAGATGATTTGAGTGGAACCAGGATTGGATCTTGGTGAGGGTGTTGTTCAGGTGTAAGATGTCAGCATGAGTTTTAACCTTGTAATAGATTTGGGTGTCATCGGCGTAGAGGTGGTAGTTGATGCCTGCTTGTTTAAGAATGAGGGTGAGGGGTTCCATAAAGAGGTTAAAGAGGGCAGGAGAGAGAATAGACCCTTGGGGGACTCCAAGGGAGACAGGAGTGGGGTTGGAAAGACAATTTTGAATTTTGATTTGCTGAGTTCGGTGTTGTAGGTAGGAGACGAACCATTTGTAGGCAGTATCGTTGAGGCCGAAACGGGTCCTAAGCACATTAAGTAGAGCTGAATGGTTGACTGTATCGAACGCAGCGGAGAGATCAAGGAGGATAAGAAGGCAGGTCTCGCCATCGTCAAGTGAGTGGTGGATGTCATCGACAACATTTAACATTGCCGTTTCGGTGCTGCAGCCTTTCTTGAAGCCTGATTGAAAGGGATCGAGTAGGTTGAAGTTTTCGATGTGTTTGTCTAGTTGTAGTAGGACAAATTTTTCAAGGACCTTTGAGAGAAGGGGGAGGTTAGTGATGGGGCGGAGATTGTTTAGGTCATTGGGGTCAGCATTGGGGTTTTTGATTATGGGAGAGATTTGTCCAAGTTGAAGGGAGGTGGGGACACAGCCAGTGGAGAGAGAGGTGTTGATGATTGTGGTCCAGTATGGGGTGATGATGTGCTTAAGGGCAGGGACAAGGTTAGAGGGTAAGGGGTCTTTTGTGTGGGAGGACGGTTTAAGATTACCAATTATTTTAAGGACTTCTAGCTCAGTCACGGGAGGAAGTTGAGCAAGGAGGCATTGTTCTTTAATTGTGAGTTAGGGAGTTGGTTTCCGGAGGAGTGGCAGTGGGTAGGTGTGGGGAGTGATTAGGGGGTGAGGAAGTAGGCGGGACAGGAGAGTCACTAGAGAGCGGTACAATAGAGGGCGGACGAGAGGAGGGGTCAGCTGGTCGAGGGGATGTGGAGTAGGCATTAGAGGTGAGGACGGGCATGCATAGGGATGTGGAGGGAGCTGTGTGGAACGGAAGGATTGATCAATTTTGGCTATTTTTTCCGAGAAGAAGTGGGAAATTTCTTCGCATCTGGCTGAGGAGGCGATCAGATTTGGAGGTACGGGGGAAGTTTGGTTACGAATGATTTTGAAGAGTTCCCTAGGTCTGTTTTTGGCACAATCAAGTTGTGTGCGGAAGAAGGATGCCTTTTCCTTGAAGATGTGTTTTTGTACGTGGATCTAGCATGTCTGAGGAGTGCAAGATGGGAGGAAGAGGGATGGTGTCTCCAGGTTCTTTCCGACAGTCTGAGTGATCGTCGTTCGTTATTAAGCTCGGTATTAAACCAAGAGTTGGAGGGGTGATTCTTTGGTTTTTGAGTTTAGGCGGGGCTAGTTGATCAAGAATACCAGTGACAGTCTTGTTAAAGTGTTCAGTGAGCTCATTAGCATTTTGTGAGGGGGAATGAGACGAAGTTGAGCTTGGAGTTTAGACTCAAGAACACCCGGAGGGATATGTTTTAGATTTCTGGTCAGTTTCTTAGGTCTGTTAATTTTGGAAGTGGGGAGATTTGTCTCTAAACCTTTTAACTGAAGAACACACTGACATAAAAAAAAAAAATTGGGCCAACTGCTAACACATTCCTGACTAATGGGAATTCTGCAAATGCAAAAACAACAGTTGATGGACAGAATGCAGAACAATGTCATACATTCACCCCAGTACAGAGATCTGGGCCTAAATCCATCGTTTTTTGCTCACCATGCCATTCCAGTTTGAACCCAGCCATATGCAAATCAGTCTTGACCCTGTGCCTCATGGGAACAGTCCAGCCCGAACTGCCAAGCCAGGTCCTCCCTGGACTGGAAACAAGCACCCTAGGACCGGTTTCGGGGTTTCACCCCTCTTCAGCCAGGATAGCTTGATTCCAGTGGCCTGGAGAGCACGGGACCCACGTCTGGGCATACTCGTCCCACTCGGGGTGACAAATGCAAAAACAACAGTTGATGGACAGAATGCAGAACAATGTCATACATTCACCCCAGTACAGGGATCTGGGCCTAAATCCATCGTTTTTTTGCTCACCATGCCATTCCAGTTTGAACCCAGCCATATGCAAATCAGTCTTGACCCTGTGCCTCATGGGAACAGTCCAGCCCGAACTGCCAAGCCAGGTCCTCCCTGGACTGGAAACAAGCATCCTAGGACCGGTTTCGGGGTTTCACCCTCTTCAGCCAGGATAGCTTGATTCCAGTGGCCTGGAGAGCACGGGACCCACGTCTGGGCATACCCGTCCCACTCGGGGTGACAAATGCAAAAACAACAGTTGATGGACAGAATGCAGAACAATGTCATACATTCACCCCAGTACAGAGATCTGGGCCTAAATCCATCGTTTTTTGCTCACCATGCCATTCCAGTTTGAACCCAGCCATATGCAAATCAGTCTTGACCCTGTGCCTCATGGGAAAAGTCCAGCCCGAACTGCCAAGCCAGGTCCTCCCTGGACTGGAAACAAGCATCCTAGGACCGGTTTCGGGGTTTCACCCCTCTTCAGCCAGGATAGCTTGATTCCAGTGGCCTGGAGAGCACGGGACCCACGTCTGGGCATACCCGTCCCACTCAGGGTGACAAATGCAAAAACAACAGTTGATGGACAGAATGCAGAACAATGTCATACATTCACCCCAGTACAGGGATCTGGCCCTAAATCCATCGTTTTTTTGCTCACCATGCCATTCCAGTTTGAACCCAGCCATATGCAAATCAGTCTTGACCCTGTGCCTCATGGGAACAGTCCAGCCCGAACTGCCAAGCCAGGTCCTCCCTGGACTGGAAACAAGCATCCTAGGACCGGTTTCGGGGTTTCACCCTCTTCAGCCAGGATAGCTTGATTCCAGTGGCCTGGAGAGCACGGGACCCACGTCTGGGCATACCCGTCCCACTCGGGGTGACAAATGCAAAAACAACAGTTGATGGACAGAATGCAGAACAATGTCATACATTCACCCCAGTACAGAGATCTGGGCCTAAATCCATCGTTTTTTTGCTCACCATGCCATTCCAGTTTGAACCCAGCCATATGCAAATCAGTCTTGACCCTGTGCCTCATGGGAACAGTCCAGCCCGAACTGCCAAGCCAGGTCCTCCCTGGACTGGAAACAAGCATCCTAGGACCGGTTTCGGGGTTTCACCCCTCTTCAGCCAGGATAGCTTGATTCCAGTGGCCTGGAGAGCACGGGACCCACGTCTGGGCATACCCGTCCCACTCGGGGTGACAAATGCAAAAACAACAGTTGATGGACAGAATGCAGAACAATGTCATACATTCACCCCAGTACAGAGATCTGGGCCTAAATCCCTCGTTTTTTTGCTCACCATGCCATTCCAGTTTGAACCCAGCCATATGCAAATCAGTCTTGACCCTGTGCCTCATGGGAACAGTCCAGCCCGAACTGGCAAGCCAGGTCCTCCCTGGACTGGAAACAAGCATCCTAGGACCGGTTTCGGGGTTTCACCCCTCTTCAGCCAGGATAGCTTGATTCCAGTGGCCTGGAGAGCACGGGACCCACGTCTGGGCATACTCGTCCCACTCGGGGTGACAAATGCAAAAACAACAGTTGATGGACAGAATGCAGAACAATGTCATACATTCACCCCAGTACATAGATCTGGGCCTAAATCCATCGTTTTTTTGCTCACCATGCCATTCCAGTTTGAACCCAGCCATATGCAAATCAGTCTTGACCCTGTGCCTCATGGGAACAGTCCAGCCCGAACTGCCAAGCCAGGTACTCCCTGGACTGGAAACAAGCATCCTAGGACCGGTTTCGGGGTTTCACCCCTCTTCAGCCAGGATAGCTTGATTCCAGTGGCCTGGAGAGCACGGGACCCACGTCTGGGCATACCCGTCCCACTCGGGGTGACAAATGCAAAAACAACAGTTGATGGACAGAATGCAGAACAATGTCATACATTCACCCCAGTACAGAGATCTGGGCCTAAATCCATCGTTTTTTTGCTCACCATGCCATTCCAGTTTGAACCCAGCCATATGCAAATCAGTCTTGACCCTGTGCCTCATGGGAACAGTCCAGCCCGAACTGCCAAGCCAGGTCCTCCTGGACTGGAAACAAGCATCCTAGGACCGGTTTCGGGGTTTCACCCCTCTTCAGCCAGGATAGCTTGATTCCAGTGGCCTGGAGAGCACGGTACCCACGTCTGGGCATACCCGTCCCACTCGGGGTGACAAATGCAAAAACAACAGTTGATGGACAGAATGCAGAACAATGTCATACATTCACCCCAGTACAGAGATCTGGGCCTAAATCCATCGTTTTTTGCTCACCATGCCATTCCAGTTTGAACCCAGCCATATGCAAATCAGTCTTGACCCTGTGCCTCATGGGAACAGTCCAGCCCGAACTGCCAAGCCAGGTACTCCCTGGACTGGAAACAAGCATCCTAGGACCGGTTTCGGGGTTTCACCCCTCTTCAGCCAGGATAGCTTGATTCCAGTGGCCTGGAGAGCACGGGACCCACGTCTGGGCATACCCGTCCCACTCGGGGTGACAAATGCAAAAACAACAGTTGATGGACAGAATGCAGAACAATGTCATACATTCACCCCAGTACAGAGATCTGGGCCTAAATCCATCGTTTTTTGCTCACCATGCCATTCCAGTTTGAACCCAGCCATATGCAAATCAGTCTTGACCCTGTGCCTCATGGGAACAGTCCAGCCCGAACTGCCAAGCCAGGTACTCCCTGGACTGGAAACAAGCATCCTAGGACCGGTTTCGGGGTTTCACCCCTCTTCAGCCAGGATAGCTTGATTCCAGTGGCCTGGAGAGCACGGGACCCACGTCTGGGCATACCCGTCCCACTCGGGGTGACAAATGCAAAAACAACAGTTGATGGACAGAATGCAGAACAATGTCATACATTCACCCCAGTACAGAGATCTGGGCCTAAATCCATCGTTTTTTTGCTCACCATGCCATTCCAGTTTGAACCCAGCCATATGCAAATCAGTCTTGACCCTGTGCCTCATGGGAACAGTCCAGCCCGAACTGCCAAGCCAGGTCCTCCCTGGCCTGGAAACAAGCATCCTAGGACCGGTTTCGGGGTTTCACCCCTCTTCAGCCAGGATAGCTTGATTCCAGTGGCCTGAGAGCACGGGACCCACGTCTGGGCATACCCGTCCCACTCGGGGTGACAAATGCAAAAACAACAGTTGATGGACAGAATGCAGAACAATGTCATACATTCACCCCAGTACAGAGATCTGGGCCTAAATCCATCGTTTTTGCTCACCATGCCATTCCAGTTTGAACCCAGCCATATGCAAATCAGTCTTGACCCTGTGCCTCATGGGAACAGTGCAGCCCGAACTGCCAAGCCAGGTCCTCCCTGGACTGGAAACAAGCATCCTAGGACCGGTTTCGGGGTTTCACCCCTCTTCAGCCAGGATAGCTTGATTCCAGTGGCCTGGAGAGCACGGGACCCACGTCTGGGCATACCCGTCCCACTCGGGGTGACAAATGCAAAAACAACAGTTGATGGACAGAATGCAGAACAATGTCATACATTCACCCCAGTACAGAGATCTGGGCCTAAATCCATCGTTTTTTTGCTCACCATGCCATTCCAGTTTGAACCCAGCCATATGCAAATCAGTCTTGACCCTGTGCCTCATGGGAACAGTCCAGCCCGAACTGCCAAGCCAGGTCCTCCCTGGACTGGAAACAAGCATCCTAGGACCGGTTTCGGGGTTTCACCCCTCTTCAGCCAGGATAGCTTGATTCCAGTGGCCTGGAGAGCACGGGACCCACGTCTGGGCATACCCGTCCCACTCGGGGTGACAAATGCAAAAACAACAGTTGATGGACAGAATGCAGAACAATGTCATACATTCACCCCAGTACAGAGATCTGGGCCTAAATCCATCGTTTTTGCTCACCATGCCATTCCAGTTTGAACCCAGCCATATGCAAATCAGTCTTGACCCTGTGCCTCATGGGAAAAGTCCAGCCCGAACTGCCAAGCCAGGTCCTCCCTGGACTGGAAACAAGCATCCTAGGACCGGTTTCGGGGTTTCACCCCTCTTCAGCCAGGATAGCTTGATTCCAGTGGCCTGGAGAGCACGGGACCCACGTCTGGGCATACCCGTCCCACTCGGGGTGACAAATGCAAAAACAACAGTTGATGGACAGAATGCAGAACAATGTCATACATTCACCCCAGTACAGGGATCTGGGCCTAAATCCATCGTTTTTTTGCTCACCATGCCATTCCAGTTTGAACCCAGCCATATGCAAATCAGTCTTGACCCTGTGCCTCATGGGAACAGTCCAGCCCGAACTGGCAAGCCAGGTCCTCCCTGGACTGGAAACAAGCATCCTAGGACCGGTTTCGGGGTTTCACCCCTCTTCAGCCAGGATAGCTTGATTCCAGTGGCCTGGAGAGCACGGGACCCACGTCTGGGCATACCCGTCCCACTCGGGGTGACAAATGCAAAAACAACAGTTGATGGACAGAATGCAGAACAATGTCATACATTCACCCCAGTACAGAGATCTGGGCCTAAATCCATCGTTTTTTTGCTCACCATGCCATTCCAGTTTGAACCCAGCCATATGCAAATCAGTCTTGACCCTGTGTCTCATGGGAACAGTCCAGCCCGAACTGCCAAGCCAGGTCCTCCCTGGACTGGAAACAAGCATCCTAGACCGGTTTCGGGGTTTCGCCCCTCTTCAGCCAGGATAGCTTGATTCCAGTGGCCTGGAGAGCACGGGACCCACGTCTGGGCATACCCCTCCCACTTGGGGTGACAAATGCAAAAACAACAGTTGATGGACAGAATGCAGAACAATGTCATACATTCACCCCAGTACAGGGATCTGGGCCTAAATCCATCGTTTTTTGCTCACCATGCCATTCCAGTTTGAACCCAGCCATATGCAAATCAGTCTTGACCCTGTGCCTCATGGGAACAGTCCAGCCCGAACTGCCAAGCCAGGTCCTCCCTGGACTGGAAACAAGCATCCTAGGACCGGTTTCGGGGTTTCACCCCTCTTCAGCCAGGATAGCTTGATTCCAGTGGCCTGGAGAGCACGGGACCCACGTCTGGGCATACCCGTCCCACTCGGGGTGACAAATGCAAAAACAACAGTTGATGGACAGAATGCAGAACAATGTCATACATTCACCCCAGTACAGAGATCTGGGCCTAAATCCATCGTTTTTTTGCTCACCATGCCATTCCAGTTTGAACCCAGCCATATGCAAATCAGTCTTGACCCTGTGCCTCATGGGAACAGTCCAGCCCGAACTGCCAAGCCAGGTCCTCCCTGGACTGGAAACAAGCATCCTAGGACCGGTTTCGGGGTTTCACCCCTCTTCAGCCAGGATAGCTTAATTCCAGTGGCCTGGAGAGCACGGGACACACGTCTGGGCATACCCGTCCCACTCGGGGTGACAAATGCAAAAACAACAGTTGATGGACAGAATGCAGAACAATGTCATACATTCACCCCAGTACAGAGATCTGGGCCTAAATCCATCGTTTTTTTGCTCACCATGCCATTCCAGTTTGAACCCAGCCATATGTGAATTCTGCAGCCATTTTGTAATTAAATGGAATGTTTTTATAATGTTGGATTTTCCTCTGCGAAAGAAGCAGCTGTATATCATCTGACTGTTCTTGATGGAGAGACTCTGCATTTGCCTCACAAAATAACAAAATAAAGTTGCCTTTCAGTATAGACTATTTACAGGCCACCCTGGGATAATTTCACATTCAATTATTTATCAGTCAGGAATATCACAACTCATCATAATAAATACATAATCACAGTTTTACAATATAACGTAAGGAAATAGGTACAGCACCAGATCTGTATGGCCATTGATATTGTTTGACTTGTGTTTCTTCACTGTGTGCAGTTGTGGGATGGTAGAGCCCACTGCACATAGATCACAAACTGAAAACAAAATGAGAGGCTTAAATTAGAAAAAGGGAATGGATACACTGTGAAAACATCTTCTTGGTGTTATTGGGTGAGTTATCTTTCATGGTGGTCAACTTTGAGAGGCAATATATTTTTTACATCCAGCATTTGTGAATCAGGAGCACTGATCACACACACAGCGTGTGGTGCCCACAGTGTGTGCAATGGCACTTAATCCCAGAGCCCATTGAATTACCTGAATCCATGAGGGCCAGATTAGGTCCCCGGAGGAACCACATAGAATGTTAGATAGAATCCTGGAAGAATAGGTAAAAACTGATGGCACAATTACGCTGTTTCAGAGTGATCGCTTTGTGGATTAGCCAGTGACAACTAGGCAACATAGAGACAGCACGAAAAGTTTGGATTATGAGTCTTAGTTACCATAAAACACCACAGGCATTATTGTGCTATGCTGTGAACACGTGCGTGAGAAGTAGAGTGAGGTAAGCAGAGGCCCAGTTGGACAATCCCAAAGGTGACACTGGTTTGTTTTTTTGAGGGGGGACTTCGAGAAGGCACGGTAAAATGACACACCCCGGCCAAACAAGCAACAGGAGAAAAGGCAGAGGAAAGCTAAAGCTGAAGACTCTTGAGTGCCCAAACAATAGAAATAAGCAAACATGTTTTTTTATGTAAAGATGAGTGAGGAAATGACACTTTGTAGAGGTTCCATGAATGTGAGTTTTTTTCCAGCCATTACGGATCAAATGAGGCATAACACTAAGGCCCCGATTACGATGCGCTTAGGAAAGCATTCCCACCTAGGGCCCGATTACGATGCGGTTAGGAAGGCCTCCTAACGGCATTTGCTCCTTCTGAATTGGATCGGGAACTTATCTTCCCGACCGATGGCCAGATCACGATGCGGTTAGGAACATAGGCTCCCATAGAAGTCAATGGGAGTCCAACCAAATCATATCTGGAAGCATCCAGATGCATCATACTCGGTCGGCCGGACTCTCCCAATCCGAGTCGGTCGGAAACCATTTCCAAACCGATTAGTTCGGGAAGATTTCCTAACTGCATCGTAATCGGGCCCTAAGAAGTGGTTTGCACTTGAGGATAAAATGTGGACACCCATCTCTTTTCTCCCTCCATTTTGCCTTCACCGCATAAATATAAGGTACCTATGGGGGAATCTTAAAGTGTTTGCTTGCAATAGGTTGAAGTTGCAGCCTCTTACTATGACTGATATGTGGTACTATGCAAGACTAAGGGGGAGATTTACTACTTTTTCACACAGTGCAGTGCAGCAGCCGTAAATGCTGCACTGCGCGAAAAGGAGAGAGGAGGAGAGTGCCAAATTTACTAAAATAAGGCACTCTCCTCCCCTCCCCCTAGCGCCGGTGCTGAAATTAGCTGCCGTGCGCCACAGAGACACCTTTGCGCCAGGGTGCAAGGGTGTCTCCGTGAGTCTAGCATAGATTTTCTACTGGAAGTGTACCCTTCCAGTACAAAATACTATGCTGATACTCACTTCAAAACTTTTCCTCTTTGTATGCGTGCTGTACAGTGCAGCACACATGCAAAGTTGGAAAAGGAAGGAGAAATGAAAGCATTTCTCCTTCCTTGCGCCTACTTTAAAGGTTGCAGTTTTCTGACGCTGAGCCCAGTCTACTTTGTTTAGTAAATTGGGTTTAGCGTCAGAAACCTTAGGTCTAGCACTGGAAAGTAAATAGTGAAAAAAAGATTTTGCGCTGATTTGCGTCACTTTTGTGACGCAAACACAGTGTAAATCTTAGTAAGTCTCCCCCACGTATTGTCAGCATAGTTTTCTTCATTATACATCAATATCAAGGTGTATAAATTAGTGTGAACTTCAGCGCCCCATGCTCGAGGGGGGACTTGGTGTGCCAGACCTAGAACTGTACTTCGCAGCGGCCCAACTGCAATGACCCATGCGATGGCTGGCCAGGGACAGGACTGGGAGGGGTAGACTAGTTCAGGCAGACCTGAGGGGTGAGGACGCGCTGGAGTGGCTGCTCTCGATGGGAGGTCCAGCCAAAGGCCTGGGCACGCTCACACGCATTGCTAAGCTCGTTTGGACCCGATATGTGTAGCCCAGGCATGCACTGGTCCCTTATGCACCGTAGCTGCCCCTTTGGAGCGTGCCTGTTATGAATAGCTTGCTAGGGGTCCATGAGCCTACCCTATGGCAAGAAGCGAGGATTGCCCAACTGGGCGACCTATATAGCGATGGTGTTCTGCTCTCCTTCTAGGCTCTGCGAGAACTTTAAGGTCTTGGAGCTGACCCCTTTCTGGCACACAACTCACTTATTGCGGCGATTGGTGACACATGGTCACCAGGACAAACCGAACCAACACTGCACCTTGGCTTGCGCTGCTTCTTAACACACTGGCGGTGTCGGTGCTGTATGCAGCGCTACAGGCAGGACACATGAGGGCATATTTACAACAAAATGTCTGAGTCTGGAGCGGCACCAAATTTGGCAGCGCAGCGCTCCGACATTTCCAAAATGCAGGGATGCGCCGTATTTACTACAATACGGCGCGCCCCTGTGTTTTCCTTAGTGCTGGCGCTAAAATTAGCTGTGTAGCACCAGCGCAGGCATCCTTGCACCATAGTGCAAGGGTGCCTGTGTTGCAAGGAATGATTGTTTATGTGCAGGAAGGTGTCCCTTCCTGCACATAAACAATCCATAATGGCGATTTGTTACTTCTATGTGTGCTGTAGAATGCAGCACACATAGAAGTAGCAAATCGTCATTATTTAATGATTGTTTATGTGCAGGAAGAGACACCTTCCTGCACATAAACAATCATTAATGGCATTTTGCTCTTTCTATGTGTGCTGCAAAATGCAACACACATATAAAAAGCAAAAACGAGGAGAAATAAAAGCATTTCTCCTTGTTTCGCCATTCTAACGCCTGCTGTTGCATGGCTTTAGTTTTTGACGCTGCCTCAGATTTACACCTCCTTGTAAATCTGGGGCAGTGTAAAAAAGCAATGGGTGTTGCGGTGGAACGCCCACAGCAACACTCATTGCACACCCCTTTCACTCTAAGTGATGCATGTAAAGGGCCGTATTTACAAGGCCGTTTTAAGCGGCTTAATGCCGCTTTGTAAATATGAAGACAGGCATAGCGCCACAGAATGTCGCTAAAATTGACGTTCTGGTAGCACTAATCCCTTGTAAATATGCCCCATGGAATTTTTATCCCGGGACCAGCCCAAACGGGACGATTCCCTGGGTACAGAATTTACCACCAAGCAATGGTCTATGGCCCTAGAACGGGTACAGCGAATTTCGCGCAACACCCGTTTGAAATCAACTCAATTTAATGATTTACATCAGGCATATCTTACACCACACCGCCTACATAAAATATTTCCGACGGTGTCTCTGGCCTGCCCGAGATGTGGCCACACCAATGCCATGTTCATACACATAGTCTGGAAGTGCCCACTGCTGATGCGCACGTGGACCCAGGTGATGGAACATGTGTCAACAGTGATAGATGTGCAGTTACATCCAGATCCACTTCTCTGCCTCTTGGGGATCACTAAACTCAACAAACATTATCTAAAGCTGGTTGATCTTGCATATTTAAGTGCGTAATTGCCATGGCTTGGAAGGCTCCACACCCAACCTCAGTCAGGTGCTGGTTCCAGGTGACCCACAAGTGAGCTCTGGCGGAAGCGGACGCCATGACCCATGTCCGTAGATTGCGGGGAGACGATGGCGTAGCTACGCTGTGGGGCATATGTTCTCAAATTGTTTGACTGTTTGAATGCACCTTCCCCTTACGGTGAAGACCTGCTGCAGTATGCCTTATGGTTGACTAGACTGAGTTACTAAGGGACCCACTCCTTTACACACGCACGCTTGTTAGGCTTCACAGGGGACCCTGCGTGATTTGCATGGGGATCTTCCCTGACCTCCTCCCCCCTGCTTCGTGCGACCCCTCCGCTTATATATCCCATATTTGTAACGTATTTCTAACACACATACTACCGCACTCAATGTCAGCTGCATATAGCGGCTCAAGCCAGAGGGTTTCAACAGTTACTGGTTTGTTTATCTTGTTTCACACAGAATGGCTACTCGCCCACAGGACAGGGTGCACTAAGATTACATATACTTTTATTCTATCCTCTTTGAGTGCCCTGCTACCCTTCGTATTATTGCATGATCTGCTAAAACGCTATTGTCACTATCAGTGTGGTGGGACATGTTTGATCATCGACTTTGTGATAATGCTTATTGTTATATTCTGTGCAATTTATGGTGATTTTGAATAAATGACAATAAAAACAAATGTAAAAATAAAAAATTCATTTGTGTGAACTTGTCCCCTGCTGGTTGTTATGTGAATCGAAGATGAAGTAGGCGTTTTGAGTTCCTATTCTTGGATGTGGAGATCAATTAATCAAGGATCCCACCACCAAAATAGTGCTTAATTTAAAGTCGGGCACCATGCTGAATTATAGAACTGTTGAATAGTTCCCTGATGCTTTTTGTAAAAGGTATTGCTTTCCTTTCAGTCTGCTTATAGATTAAATTATTTGTTGTCTTCCTGCCAGTTCATAGTATGTGGAACAAAAGAAAGTTGCAGATAGGCATTTACTCTCTTTACTCTGATGTTGCAGCTTTTTTGTTTTAAAGGTTTGTGCTCCTCGTGTTTTTTCACCAACACCCTTGTTGCATGGTTTTCTCATTAGGAAACACTAAGGCTGACCTAGTTGAAATGAATATCCTACCCCCGCTGCTTGTTCTCCTTGACTCTGACAATAAAGAGGTCCAGCAAGCTTCCATTACTCTCCTGTGCTCATTGTCTCAACATCCGTCAAATCAGGTAAGAGTATGCCGACCCTTTGATGTACTGTATGGGCGCTTTCTCTCTTTAGAACATTATTATAATAGCCACTGAAGATAAAGCTCATGTTGTAATTTATGAATATTTAGAGTGCAGAACTCACGCCAAGTCAGTGTTGCTGCCTGCACTTGAATTACAAATATTCCTCTTTAAAAGCACTAATATATGCTTTTCTGGTATGCATTCTTTGTCTTTAGATAGACAAAATGTCATTGTTTGCTTACTATACAGGTGTATATATTATCTCTGGATAGACCTCACTTTATTCTGATAGGCTACAAATGCAGAGCAATTTTTACATGGCTTGCATTGTGCATGCCACAAATCGAGAATTTCAGTGGTTTTATGCAATTGAGACATTTTGTACTGAATTTCAACTTTTTTTTTTATATAACACTATGTGCAGATCAGGGTTTGGCCTCACAGCCTGGCCAGTAAATAAGCCCTGTGTCCATCCCACCACAGGCGGCCATCTTCCACTGCGGTCAGGACCTGAACCTAGGGTCCATGCCAGTCCCTTCCTTACCTGCTCTGATGCCAACTTCACAGGCATGTGTACCATGTGTACTGATGACGGTCTCTGACCCCAAAACAAAGTTGCCTATGCCAGACCTATGTTGTGCTCCTAAATCTTTAAGGCACAGCCCACCATGTCTTAGCCAGACTTTCAGCCTCTCCCTTAACAACATGCACCTCCTTGTGTGGAGATAAAACAGTGGCATCTAAGCAGTTTTGATTTGCTGTCAGAATTAGCAGATGTAATCCTTGTGGTCAGTATCTTTCGACCAAGTCAATCTCTTCTGGACAAAGGGAACAATTCTTGGCCTAGTGTAGGGACAATTAACTTTTCCCCCACAGATACATTTAGTTGTAGATTCCTTACCTTAGAATTACCCCCAGGTGTCAAACTGATCCAGTGAATTTTTTCTTAGCAGTACCCCTGCGTGTCGGTAGGTGGCGTCGGTCGACTAGCCATCGTGGATGCCGGGATAACGTCCCGGTGCCTACTTAGACGCCGCCCCTGCGCGCTGACGTCAGTTCTTTCTTTTTCCGTGCCATCCTAGCGCAGATCCGGAGAGAGTTACTCCTTTGTCATTTTTTGACTAACCCTTTGTCGATGTTTTGTCGACTTCTTTTTCGAGTATTCGACTCCTGGTGCGTGAGGGATATCCCAATGCCGGACCGGGTTCAAGCCTTGCGACTCTTGTCACAAGCTGATGTCTGTGACGGATCCGCACCTCGTGTGTCTTTGGTGTCTGGAGTGCAACCACGACCCGAAGTGGTGCTCTGACTGCCGGGCCATGAATCCAAAGTCTTTGCGGGAGCGGTCCCAAAAGTTATCGGAGGCCCGGCGGTTGGCTCCTCGTTGTTCCCGGTCTCGTTCGAGAGGAAGGTCTTGAGGCCGCTCGTGGAGCCCCCACACCTCGTCGCACTCCAAGTCTTCGAGGTCTTCGGGTAAGTCCAAGAAGAAGAAGGCGTAGAAGCACCGGCACTCTTCACCTTCTTCCCGACAGTCGGCTGACGCTACGCGGGACTTGGAGCATCGTCGCTGTAAGGCTCCGTTTCCGGTGCCTACTTCAGGGATGACTCCGCGCCTCCCCTGTTTCCGGCAGCCGGAGCGTCCCCTGCCCACCTCCGCAAATTCTACGAGGCCCTCCACCTCGTCTTTGGGCAGCCCAACTCTGCCGACACGCCTTTGGGCCCTGCGGAGCCGGTCTGGGGCCCTGGGCCTTAGGTCGCGGCGGCTCCGGCCCCGGCGCCAGAGGGCCCCCGCAGATCCAGGCCTGGATCCAGATCGATGCCGGTCAATCTCACTCGACCTTCCCCGGCTCCAATCCTGGCAATGCCGGTGCTGGTCGTGCCCCCGGCCGGCCCCATCCACATTCCCGAGATGGACCCAGAGCCGGACCGATGTCGGTCGACGTTGGATCTGACGCCAGAGGGTATTTTTGTTCCACTGTTCATTCCTGGTGTTCCCTACAACCCAGAAGGTGCCTTGAGCTCCCTTCAGTGGCAGTCAGGACTAACCTCCTGACAGAGGTGCATCAGCCTGCGGCATCCTCCTCTGAACCCATTCTGCCCTTGAACGAAGCCCTCACCGATGTCCTCCTGGGCACCTGGTCCAAGCCCAGCACAAGGACACCTGTGGAAAGGACGATTGCCCGCCGCCATCGCCTGGCCCCGGGCGACCCAGTTTTCCTCAACCAACACCCTTCCCCCGAGAACTTGGTGGTCCAAGCCTCTTCTTCAAAGGGCGCATTCCCTTCTGCTCCTCCAGATAGAAAATCCAAGAAGCTGGATCACCTTGGGACGCGCATGTTTTCTTCCTCCAGCTTGGCACTTCGGTCTGTGAATACCACGTGCGTCTTGGGCCGATACTCCCACACCATATGGGATACGGTTGCGCAGGTGCTGCCTCAGTGCCCGGAGGAGGCCCAGGCCATTCTCTCCCAGGCAGTGGCGGAGACACAGCCAAATTCACAATAAGATGTGGGCTGGATACCACCGACTCACTGGGCCCCTTTTTGCATAGCCAGCCCCCACTTTTTTATGCCGGATTTCTGATGCACTTTGACTGAATGCGCACTGGGTCCCTGCTAATAAGGTTCCCAGTGCCTGTGTTCTTTCCCAAAACTGTACCTTTGTTTCCACAATTGGCACACCTCTGGCACACATATAAGTCCCTTGTAAAAAGTACCACTGGTACCAAGGGCCTTGTGACCAGCGAGGGGATCTAAGGGCTACAGCATGTATTGTGCCACCCTCAGAGACCCCTCACCAAACACATACCAACTGCTATTGCAGACTGTGTGATTTGGTGCAGCTAATACTGAAGAGTCGACATCGCACACATCCCTGTGTGCCATGCCTACACACCACTGCCTGTGGCATAGGTAGGTCACCCCTCTAGCTGGCCTCATAGCCCTATGGCAGGGTGCACTGTACCACAGGTGAGGGCATAACTGCATGAGCAATAGGTCCCTATAGTGTCTAAGTCCATTGTTAGACATTGTAAGTGCAGTGAAGCCATATTGGTTACATGGACAGGGAGTTTGTCATTACGAACTCCACAGCTCCATGATGGCTTTACTGAATGCTAGGAAGTAGGAACTTCTCGGCATAATAAAACCACACTGATGCCAGTGTTGGAATTATTGTAAAATGCACTCAGAGGGCATCTTAGAGATGCCCCCTGAAAAACGACCAACTCTCTGGTGTGCAGCTGACTGGTCTGCACCAGTCTGCCGCTTTAAGACATGTTTCTGACCCCCTGAGGTTGGAGCCTTGTGCTATTGTCGGTCAGAAACAAAGCCTGCTTGGGGTGAAGGTGTTTCTCACCTACCCCCAGGCAGGAACAGCATTCAGGGCGGTGTGCCTCAAAGGCTTCTTGCCCTTTGTTATGCTAGCCAGGGCCTCTCCAGCTAGTGGAGGTGCCCGTCCCCCTGACCAAGCCCCACGATTGGCGGCAAGGTCGGCTGGAAAATTAGTAAGCAGGAGAGGTGTGTCCCCTCTCAGCCAGGACCACCCCTAAGGTGTCCTGAGCTGAAGTGACCTCCTCCTTAGAAAATCCTCCGTTTTGGATGGAAAGAATTTAGCCAATAGGATTAAGGGATGCCCCCTCCCCAAAGGGAGGGGACCTACTAAGGGTGTAGTCACCCTAAAAGGTAAGTAGCCATTTGCTACTACCTCCCAGTACCTGTAACACCCTTAAATTGAGTATTTAGGGGCACCCCTGAACCTTGATCCTTAGATTCCTGGTGACCTAAAGAAGAAGAAGGACCGAAGAGCCATGCAGTTGTGAAGACTCCAGACATCAACTGACTTGGCCCCAGCCCTACCAGCCTGTCTGCAGCCCTCGAAGAAACCTGCTTGAAGAAGCGACTCGTCCTGCAGGCCCAGCAACTTCCACAACCCTGGGAGGATTGCCTGCATTCCTTAAAGACCAGGAACTCCCAAGGACAGTGGCCCTGTCCACAAAGAAACCAACACCAACACCAAGCACTCCCTTGCCTTCTGGATCTGCGAGTCCTGCCCACTCTGCAACCGATGCCCACGGCCCGAGTCTGACTGGCCCACAGGTCCAGCGGAGTCTCTCCAGCGATCCTGACCTCAAAGCCATTGGTGTCTGAATTCTGCTGGACCCCACAAAGACACCTGCAGGCTCAGCACGAAGGGTCCCCCTTACCACGACCGAATCCGGTAAAGATTTTCCGTTGTCTAAAGGCACCCCTGCATATTCAGCCCCCCGACTTTGGGGCGCCCAGCCAACGGTACCCAGGCATCCACCGACATCCCAACTTACCTGCCCATTAGTTGGTCACCTTCGTACAGCCTGCTGGTCCGAGCCTGCAGCCTCTTTGTAAACCTGAGTGCCTGCGTCTGCTTGCATTGGGTGCCCGACACTGTCTATGCCCCCTGCATCCGGCCGCCCCTGTGCCGCTGGTGGTGTATGATTGGTGCTTCCTTGTGTCCCCTTCCCATGCTTGCTTAAACCCCCAGGGCCTGTGATCTGAAACTGCGGGTACCTATCTGCAACCGGCACCTCTTTGCGTGCCCCGGTCTCCATTGACTAACATAGGGCCCAGTGGCCGAATTTGACCTCTGCACCCGGCTGCCACAGTGCTGCTGGTGGTGCAGTCTCTACACTTACCTGACCCTTGCCCACTGGTGGTCCAAACCCCTGAAGACTAGATTTGTAAGTCGTGTACTTACCTGTGAAACTGTGTGATTGTTTTCCTCCTATAGGTTAACATTGACTTGCTTGAAAAATGCACTGTGTCCTCTTTTTAAACTTAAAGACTGTGACATTGCAACACGTATTTTACTGCAACGAAGTATCTTTGGTTCTAAGTAATAAACATATAAAAAGTAATATTTTTACAAACAATTGGTCTCAGATTTAGTCATTGATTTTTGTAATCATTCCTTGCCTCAGTGAGTACAACAAATACTTAACACAGCCCTCTGATAAGCCTAACTGCTCGACCACACTACCGCAAGAGAGCATTTAGTATTATCTAGTTTAGCCTATGGGGATCCACTGGTCTCTGTGCCAGTGCTTTAAATGGGCCGGTACTCACCGGTACTGAGTACCGGCACTTTTCATTTTTTGCCTTGTGAGTACCGGAACTTCTCCAGGCCTGAGGAGAGTACCGGTACTCACTTGGGCCTGTCCTGTTTTGGGAAAAACGGTCACATGACCATGCACCTGTACCCCTAGCTACCATGACCATTTTCCAGTGAGCAGCCTCTGCTTTGAATGTGTCCGTGGCGTCACCCTCAACGCTACAGGGTGGCAGAAACGAGGGGAATCCATCTAGTGGGAGCTGTTCGCTATGGCTTCCCCTTCCTTCTTTGCCAACTGCACCTGTTAGCGCCCATGTTGTCAGAAAAGAGAGGACCGCAAATTTCCAGTCAGGACCCAGGGAGGAATACTGAATTGGATGTCGAGGAGGCCATCATGTTCTCTGCAGGTGGCCGCCGCTCGGTAGCAGGGCCATTCTTTGCCTCAAACTGGAAGTGAGGTACGGGTATAAAGGGAAAAAGGGGTAATGTAAGAAACTTAAGGAAGGGAACAGGAGCGGACTATAGCCACCGCCATCTTTGCTAGACAGAAAATACTGGAACAGCCAAGAGCTTGGAAGTGAAAAACAATTCTTGTAAAATTTTCAGGACAGTTTTATTAAATGACAGTTATCTGTTTGTTTTGATAATCATTCGGAAACATTTTAGACAGCCCTCGAAGACATTTTGACAGATTTCTTCATTTAGTTGCAGGTTTAGGTCTTAGCAGGGAAAAACTATTGTGTTTCTCTGGTTTTCCCAGTATTTCTACCGGCCAGCATCTAAAAATGCAGCAAACACGGCCATGTGGCTCTGGTGCATGAGTCTGGCTCCTGTCTTTCTTGTGGAGTAAATTAGGAGGGTGGCTTCAATCCTTCTGGTGAGATCAGGAGACCGGCACCGATTTTCTCTGGTGCAGTGAGATGAGGTGACTTTTTTTTCTTCCTGGTATAGGGAAATGAAGGGACTGCTCCTATTCCGCCTTGTGCAATAGGATGCTCACCTTACTTAGGAAGGCCAGCAGTCTGCCAAGATCGGTGTGTGACATTCAAATCCTGGTGAAGATGTTTCAGCAGTTAATCCTTCCAAGGTCCATAGACTAGATATCAAGTTCAAATCAGTATTAAGAATTTCATATAATGTTTCATGTAAAGAGTTTAGTGAAAGGGGTATAAATTAAATGATTTTTGTTTTAGCGTATGGAAATGTCCTTCCTTTAGTCACAGGCCCACGGAGTAAGATTAAAAAAAGGTGCTGTGGGTTAAGCAGAGTGCTGACTTGCTGAATCCCATGAAAAACTCAGGGAGTGTGGACTCTGCACAGATTTAGGATAACCCCTCAGTTATCTGCTTAAAATGGCACAGCACGTACATAGCTAGAATCTGCTTGACCTCCACATTCTAAAAAAAGATGAAAAGGTATCTCATCAAGGTGGGTGTAAATCTTATACTTTAAGAACAATAAAGAGCACTGCCTTGAGGCCGAAACCAGTAAGAAAAAGTGAAAGGTACTGGTGACTCTGAACTCAGATTTGCATTCTCACAGTGGCGAGCATGTTCTGTGTGTTTGTGGAATCCATGTGTGGCACAGTACTCGGACATCTCCAAAAATGATTTAAAAATCAATTTGGTAGGGAAGCTCAGTGCACCCATCTGAAGTAAGCCGCTCTGGGTCAGGCTCCAGTTTGCCCATGCCTTAAGTCTGCCCTGCTCTGTAGACTCAAGTTTGTGTGTGATTTTATTTGTGTTATTTTCTTTGAGAAGATTCCAGACTGCTTAAATTGGTGAATTATTTGTTATTACTGGGCATTAACATATACTTGTGAACTCTGAATTGAGAACTGTCAGAAAATCTGGATCCCTTTAAATGTTTGCCTCTAGCTCCACCCCCAAGCCACACCCCCTGGCCCGCCCCCTCGCCCACAGCCTAACTTGGTGAGTACCTGCATTTATTTTTTTCCATTTAAAGCACTGTTCTGTGCACACTATACCTTACTTTGGTGTAGTATACACAGAGCCAGCTTCCTACATTGGTGGATCAGCTGTGGGGTCTACGACTTTGCATTTGCTGGACTACTCTGACAATAATTGAGCAAACGGCTACAATCCAAAATTGCCTTTACAATTCAACTGTATTTTTGAATTGACAATTTTTCCAGATTTTTAAGAAATCTTGTTATGGTCTTGGTTAAGTCCCTTTAGTATTTTTAGACGTTTAAAAGCTTACTTTAATTGCTTAGAAGTTTTTTTAGTCCTTTTAAAAAGGCCCCAACTATTAGTAAAATAATGGAAGATACAGAGAATGTGGTTGTGGAACTCAACCTGAACCCTTACCTCCATCTTGGCTAGACGGAGCTAAGGACCCTCTGCAAACTTAAAAAAAATCAAAACTGGTTCCAATCCTACCAAGGTTACGCTCCAGGAGCTCTTGGAAGAATATGCTAAGGAACACCCTTCTAAAGAGGAGGACTTCCTTGAAGGAGGAGAGAGTAGTGATGAGGAGGTCAATTCCCAACCCTCTCACCTACATAGAGAAGATGTGGCCCCTGCACCCATCTTTCAAAAAGTAGTGGTTAGGGTACCTAGCTCCCACACACGTGGAACAGGCACCCCAAACAACATTGAGGACAGCCTCAATGAGGAGGAAATCCTTTTAGCAAGGTTGACTCACAGACTAGCCCTGGAGGATAGACTCCTTGCTATAGAAAGGGAAAGAGCAGAAATGGATCTAGCACCCTTAAATGGTAGCCACAATTTAATACCTAGGGACAGAAAGAATTCTTATGACCCTTATATCCCCAAAGGGATTGCCCCCGAATACGGGGAAGGTGATGATATCACAAAATGGTTCACAGCCTTTGAGAGGGCCTTGCATGGAGACAAGTGAAGACGTCACACTTTTCACTGTTATGCCCTTTGGCCTAAGGAATGCCCCTGCCACCTTCCAAAGGTTGGTGAATCAAGTCCTTGTTGGGTTGGAGACCTTTAGTGCAGCATATCTTGATGATATTGCTGTCTTTAGCTCCTCCTGGCAGGATCACCTGGTCCACCTGGGGAAGGTTTTACAGGCCCTGCAATCTACAGGCTTAACTATCAAGGCATCCAAATACCAGATAGTGCATGGTACTGTTGTATACTTGGGCTACCTTGTACCCTTACAACCCAAGATCCAGACAATTCTGGACTGGGAAGCTCCAACAACAGGGCATTCCTTGGCTTGACTGGGTACTATTGAAGGTTTGTGAAGGGGTATTGATCCATTGTGACACCCCTCACAGAACTCACCTCCACAAAGATGCCCAAGAAAGTAAACTGGACAGTTAGTTGTCAAAAGGCTTTTGACACCCTGAAAGAGGCACCAATTCTCAAAGCTCCAGACTATTCTAAGCAGTTCTTTGTGCAGACTGATGCATCTGAGCTAGGGATAGGAGCAGTCCTATCCCAAACAAACGATGATGGCCAAGACCAGCCTGTTGCTTCTATTAGCAGGAGGTTACTCCCCAGGAACAGCATTGGAGTGCCATTTAGAGGGAGGCCTTTGCTGTGGTCTGGTCCCTGAAGATGTTGAGACCACTTCCTTATTCAAACTGACCACAGACCTCTCAGATCGCTTATGCAGATGAAAGGTGAGAACCCAAAACTTTTGAGATGGTCCATCTCCCTACAGGGAATGGACTTTACAGTGGAACACAGACCTGGGACTGCTCATGCCAATGCAGATGGTCTTTCCAGGTTCTTCCACTTAAACAATTAAGACTCTCTTGGGAAATGTTAATCCCATCCTCTTTCATTTGGGGAGAGGGTTGTGTAGGTAAGTGCCCCTTTTTGCATGGTTACCCCCCACATTTTGCCTGATTTCTGATGCACTTTGACTGAATGTGCATTGGGTCCCTACTAATCAGATTCACAGTGCCCGTGTTCTTTCCCAAAACTGTACCTTTTTTTCCACAGTTGGCCCACCTCTGGCACACATACAAGTCCCTTGTAAACGGTACCACTGGTACCAAGGGCCTTGTGACCATAGAGGGTCTCTAAGGGCTGCAGCATGTATTGTGACACCCCTCACCAAACACATACCCACTGCCATTGCAGACTGTGTGTTTTGGTGCAGCTAAAACTGAAGAGTCGACATGGCACACTTCCCTATGTGCCATGCCTACACACCACTGCCTGTTGCATAGGTAAGTCCCCTTCTAGCAGGCCTCACAGCCCTACAGCAGGGTGCACTATACCACAGGGTGAGGGCATAGTTGCATGAGCAATATGCCCCTACAGTGTCTAAGTCCATTCTTAGACATTGTGTGTGCAATGAAGCCATATTGATTGCATGGGCTGGGAGTTTGTCATTACGAACTCCACAGCTCCATGATGGCTTTACTGAATGCTAGGAAGTTTTATATCAAACTTGTCAGCATAATAAACTCACACTGATGCCAGTGTTGGATTTATTATAAAATGCACTTAGAGATGCCCCCTGAAAAACGACCAACTCTCTGGTGTTCAGATGACTGTTCTGCACTAGCCTGCTGCTTTCAGACATGTTTCTGACCCCCTGAGGTGCGAGCCTTGTGCTCTTGTGGGTCAGAAACAAAGCCTGCTTGGGGTGGAGGTGCTTCTCACCTACCCCCCTAGCAGGAATACCTTTCAGGGCGGTGAGCCTCAAAGGCTTCCTGCCCTTTGTTATGCTAGCCAGTGCCACTCCAGCTAGTGGAGATCTCCGCCACCCTGACCAAGCCCCACTTTTGGTCGGCAGGTCGGCAGAAAAATTAGTAAGCAGGAACAGTATGTCCATTCTCAGCCAGCACCCACCCCTAAGGTGTCCTTAGCTGAAGTGACCCACCTCCTTAGAAAATTCTTATTGTTGGATGTAAGGAATGTAGCCAGTAGGATTAGGGGATTCCCCCTCCCCAAAGGTAGGGGACCTACAAATGGGGTAGTAACCCTAAAAGGTAAGTAGCCCATTGGCTACTACCTGTCAGCACCTGTAACGCCCATAATTGAGTATTTAGGGGCACCCCTGAACCTTGTTCCTTAGGTTCCTGGTGACCTAAAGAAGAAGAAGGACCGAAGACCCGTGCATCAGTGAAGACTGCAGATGACAACTGACTTGGCCCCAGCCCTACTGGCCTGTCTGCAGCCCTCGAAGAAACCTGTTTGAAAAAGCGACTCGTCCTGCAGGCCCAGCAACCTCCACAACCCTGGGAGGACTGCCTGCCTTCCCTAAAGACCAAGAACTCCAGAGGACAGCAGCCCTGTCCACAAAGAAACCAACACCAAGGACTCCCTTGCCTTCTGGATCCGCTAGTCCTGCCCACCCTGCACCCGACGCCGACAGCCCGAGTGGCCCACCGATCCAGCGAAGTCTCCCCAGCGATTCTGACCTCGAAGCCATCAGTGGCTGACCTCTCCTGGACCCCACGAAGACAGCTGCAGCCTCAGCACGAAGGGTCCCCCTGACTGCGACCGGCTCCGGAAAAGATTTTCCGATGTCTAAAGCCACACCTGCATCCTCAGCCCCCTGACTTAGGGGAGCCCAGCCGACGGTGCCCAGGCGTCCACGACAGCCCAACTTACCTGCCCAGTTGTTGGTCACCTTCGTCCAGCCTCCTGGTCTGAGCCTGCAGCTTCTTTCTACTGAAATCTCCAGGTGAAAATAAACAGATTCACGATGTTTCCGCAGATCTTCATACGTGACCACTCACAGTGAGGACCATAGAGTCTTTTGGCAAACCATAATTAATCGCGACTAAAAAAAAAAAACAAGTATCTGTAACGTTGGATCACTATTAAAAATACTGACCATGGGCCTTTGCTTCGTTTGAAATTCAAACAAAGGGTTCTTCAGGGAATGTTATGTTGCTTGCCCATAGCTCTTGTAAAACCTTCTTTGGATGACATACAGTTTTTGGGAGCGATAAAGCGACTTTGGACAACTTAAGTTTTTCATCAAGAATACATAGGCTGCTTTTCAGTTCATCACATGTTACTTGCTGGGTACAGATGTTTCGGGCTTCGTGTGTTGCCTGAACAGGGAGTTGAGCAGCTACTGTAGATGAGGATTGAAAAGAAAGCTACTCCAGTTTCTTTATAACATGCATCAGCATGAATCAGCTGGTTTCTGACTGGACCTGGAATTGGATACTTTCAATACATAGGTAACCAGAAATTCATGTTAATTTGTTTCACATTATTTTATCATGGATTATGCAGGTATTGGAGACAGGACTTGCGTCCTGTGCAATGCAAGCGGGCCAAGAAAATTGAAGCCAATGGGTCCACTTCACACAATTTGCACATTGGTGTGTTCTCTAGGATGTGTGCATGTTCAAAATGTGATGTGTGGGCCTATTATCATCTAGTCTGTGTCGAGTTTGTGCATGGGGTGTGCCAAGAGATATGGCGGAGCAGATTCCAGCATGTCATGCATTCACAGAGGGAAGACCTGAAACTTATGCCTGGCGCATTTCCTTGTAGTCCGTTCTGGCTACCTGGAGCAAGAACAGGACAGTCGCAGGGGAAGTAGGGGAAGGGGACAGAAGGGTCATTGACTCTCCTTGTCCATTGCAGGGCAGGTACTCCACTGCTCTTAAAATACATGAGAGCTGAAGTCAAGATTTTTGTTTCCAATCAGGAGTAGGGATGATAATATAAGCAATGATAGCCTTTTAAAAAGTATGTACATCAGCAGGCTTTCTTCGCCATGCCCGCGTGGCTAATGAGAGGCAATGCATAACAAAACAGTGAGTACATTCCAGCAGCTTTCCTAAAGGTGGAGGGCTGGGTGAAACTGTGAGGTAAGTGCTTGGGCCTTGACCACTTGCTGTACATGCAGTCAGATTCAGACCTTGAGCCTCCTGGCTCTATAGTCAACAACCTGGCCACAAGATGACGTCATCTTCACATTTATCTTTCTGGCTGCAAAGCATTGTTTCTTTTCTTGGAATACTTTTTATTGCACTTTTGTCACCAAAAAAACACTAACATTTGTAGCAAAAATACATTGTGACACTTTTGCGCCGAGGTCATTTCCCATCAACTAGCATATACATGTCGCTTTTCAATGAGGTTCAACCAGTTAAGTTACTATCTTAACATCCCATGGTTTTTGTGAGCCACAGTCTCAGATACAAGGATTCGAGTCTGATCTACAGGCCTGTATTACTAAAATTTCTTTGGCACCTGCTCAGCTGCCATGCGCTGATTAATCTGGCTGTGCTTCCTTGTCTGCGTCAGACAAACATAGGGGCATATTTACAAAAAAATGTTAGAGCGCGGTGTTACGCCAAATTTGGCAACACCACGCTCTGACATTTTTTAAATGCAGGGATGCGCGGTATTTACAAAAATACGGCGCACCCCTGCGTTCCCCCTAGCGCCTGCGCTAATAAAACTGCTGAGCGCTAGCGCAGGCACACTTGTGCCATGTTGCAAGGGTGCCTGTGCTGCAGGGGCAATTGTTTATGTGCAGGAAGGCACACCATCCTACACAAACAATCTTGAAAGATGATTTGCTCTTTCAGTGTACGTGGAAAGAGCGAAACACGATGAGAAATTAATTATTTCTCCTCGTATCGCCATTCTAAGACCAGGGGCTGCATTATACATGCAGCGCATACTCCTTCATTGCGCTGGGTGCACCTTTTAAACGGCGCGCCCAGCGCATTGAAGGAAAATGTGCCGCATTTTGATGAATGCGCTAGCCCCAGGGCAGCCACGAACTCGCGCTGCTTTAGGGGCAGCGCATTCTTGTGAAAAATGAAGCGGCTGCTTTGAAACAGCTCTGTGTTTTCACAGTGCAGGCAGCAACCCACCTGCCCTTTCAAAGAGGATTAGGGATCCCCTTGCAGGTGGGTGCAGTCAGTGACTACACCCGCCTGAAAGGGGATGTCGGGGGCAGGACCCCCTTTCCCCCCTCCAGAAGGCTGCTCTCCCGGGGCGCACTGACAGTGCGACACCTTTTAGGTGGCGCACTGTCAGTGCATCTCCTGAGAGCTTCTTTGCCTCTGGGCCCGCGTCTGTAATACGGCGCGGGCACAGAGGCACAGGAATTCCCTCATATCCATGGGGCATGCCCCATGCAAATGAGGGAACGCCCCCTGAAGATAGCGCTGGCGCTTTATGTGCGCCAGCACTATCGGTATTACAGAAGATGCCTCACAAGCGTCTGTGGCCTCTTTTGTAATAGCAAAGTGCCCCGGGGGTGCGCAAAGCGGGTGCAAATGCCCATTGCGCCCCCCGGGCACTGTGTGTAATATGGACCCAGGTATTCCCTGGTCTTATTTTTTGGCGCTGCCCCAGCCTTGTAAATATGGGGCAGAGTCAAAAAGCAATGGGTGTTGCATTGGAATGCCAACTGCAACACCCATTGCACACCCCTTTCACGCTAAGTGAAGCGTGAAAAGGGGTCTTATTAAGTGACTTAACACCGCTTTGTAAATAAGAAGGGGATATCGCCACCAGAATGTCCCTACAAGAGACGTTCTGGTGGCGATGTCCCCTTGTACATATGGCCCATAGTTTCCCCGCTCTCGTGCGAGATCTTGTTTGGCAATTTTGTACCTGAAGGAGCAGAGTGTAAGCTTGAGCCTAGGTAGGTCGATATTATTGGGCATACCAAGGATAATGAACTGCAGAGTCATTGGAGGTCTAATGTCTGTTAGCAACGATCGTCCCAGCATTCTCCTTGCATAATAATTCCGCAAAACCCTGCATTCCCAGTTTGTGTGTAGAAACATGCCTCTCTCTTTCACACATTTCACTAACTTATCATTTACAACTGGACCAGTTTGCTCTTATTATAGTAGGCCCTGTGGAGTATCTAATGTTGCAAAGTATCATTGATAAAAAGTAATAATATAGTCTTTCTACTACAGCAAGTGCAATCTCTACTTGATCTCATGGGTTTACTTCTATGGATTTCAGACAGCACTCATGTGTGAAGAGGTGCTGGAGAGCCTGGGGACTCTGTTACAAACTCAGAATACCAACACAGTGATAGTGAGCCACACTGCTTGTATTATTGAGAACCTGAGCCTTTCAGAGAACATCCAGGTGTGTAGCATGATTGTCCTTTATCCACTGATATTGGTTTAATGATCAATGAGAAATCCCCAGTGTGTGATCATGTTTCTAGTATCCAGTCTCCAAGGTGTGGTCCCGTCAGCCCAGCGTTATCTTCGGCTGTCATGTGGTAAACCGACTGTAACTGTGCATCGCTTTTATCTGGCTTAATGTTTTTCACATCATTTGTTGTTTGTCACTTTCTCATATCATCTTGTATGCTCATGTATTTCTCATGTTTGACCAAGGAAACAGCTGCAAATATTTTATGAGCACTGTGCATTGAAAACAAGCAAAGGCAATGCAAAAGGTCTGGCTTATAAGTGAAAAGGGCTAGCTTATAAGTGAAAAGGTCTCTTTATTTACTGGTGAGTTGAGGCATTCTCTTAGTCATCAAACATGCCCCCTGTTGCCCATTCTTGCACTCATGCATTCATCTATCTACTAATTGACTAATTCATGCTCTCGCACACTTACCCCTCCACAATAAAACACACAGAGAGGCAAGTACATGAAGAACAAACTAAAAGAATATAAGTAGAAAAAAGAAAATGTTCAACCACCTAAATATGGCAGACTTGTGCTTACAATAAAAAATAAAATTAAACAGAGCAGCGGGCTTTCCGTCTTGCAATAGTATTATACACAGTGTATCATTTTTTTAATGTTCCAACATGGTCACAATATTAAGAAGCAACATGTTGGCCACTTTTAAACAGTAAAACAACAATTCACTATGGGCAATACCATTCAAATATGGCCATCCAGTTTAAAAGCAGTGGTCCTGTGGTATATGGCAAACTGCCAATTTAATGTGCAGCAGACGAGCAGCCTGATAGCACTCTCTGTCGAGCCGCAGTATGTGCTTAAAAAACGAAAAAGAAGATAAGAAATTAAAAGGAACCTACCAAAAGAGAAAATGGACATCTAAACCTATGTCCCACCAGCCCTTTCACTGAAGCACACTCAATTTTCAGATGAGGATGTGCCTGGGATAGGGCAATAGAAACAGTGGCCGAAGCGGGCACCCATTGCCCCATGTTGTATGCTGTCATGGATGGAACAGAGTGTGAATGGCACTCGAGGCTAATTGCTTCCTATATTACACTTTCCAGAGGAATAGGGATATGAATTACGAGGGTCACCCCTATTCAGCTGGTGAGGGCGGTGGGGTATTCTGAAGGGATGTACCTGCAGGGAGTTCTAGGGGGGCAGAATTTTACTCTTCTTAATATTCATGGGCCACACTTTGACATGCTATGTATGGATCTGTATAGAACTGTGGGGAATCAGTCTTGTTCTTCGTACTGTCATATGGGGTGGGACTTCAATACAACATTCTACACTGACATGAGCAGTCAGGGACTTATCCTAAGGGTTTGTCTGCTTCAATTATGGCAATTCTTCAGATAATGGTTAATGGCAGTCTAGTAGGCATATGGAGACATAGGTGCTCCGTGGAGACAGACTATACCTTTTGTTCGTTGGTGCATGGTATGCCCTCCTCCATAGATTGTTGGTTGACGTTGAGGGATGTCTGCGAGTGGGCACAGAAATGTCTGACATTCTTGCATACCCTGTTGGATTATTCCCCTATTATTCTTGACCTCAAACTGCCATCAAAGGGGCATTGTGTCTGTATGTGGTGCTTTCCTTCAGAGGCCCTGATGGATGCAGTTTTTAAGACTGAGATCAGAACTAAAGTTATTGTCTACTTTTGCATCAACTTTGGCTCAGTGTCTATTAGTAGTATTCTGTGGAAGGCAAAAGGTCTGGCTTATATCTGTGGCATATGCATTGCCACGCAATACATGGTTCTCGGTTCCATCCGAGGTAGTGTGAACAGGACCGCCAGAGGGTGGAGTTACTCCACATTGCTACTGGTGACAGTCAGGTGGTCATAGATATTCATGCCAAGGTATTTGAATTTAAGGAATTGGCAGACTGAGGTTAAATATTTTGGCAAATATGCTATGGCCAGCGCCTATTGTGAGGGTGAGTGGCACACTAGCTAAGTTGCTGCGGCTGGCTTTGGGCAGAGGGATTAGTTAACGCCAGTGAGTATAGGAATGGATGCATACATTATGAGTCTTCTAACATTCTAAATTGCTGTTGGGACTATTATGAGACACTATACTCATCTCAGCTAGGTTCCTATGAATATGGAGCACTGCAATATTTTGAGAAGATGACTCTTGAATGGCTCAAAAACTCAGATATGAAACTAGTAATGCTGCCCATTACAATGAAATAAATAAAGAATGCAGGGATAGACATACCTAATGGCTGAGAACCTGGCACAGACTGCCTAACAGCAGACTTTTATAAAGAATATATTGATGACCTTTCCTGCATATGCTTGAAATGTTGGCTATAGCGCATGATCGCAAAATTATTCCACTGCCCCTCAGAGAAGCAATAATTGTTATTCTTTTGACGCCAGGAAAACCTGAGCCCTGTTATTTGTCGTGCAAACCGCCTTTGCTCCTGAACCCCGACACTAAGATTCTACCCAAAATCCTACCCAATCGACTTATCCCTTATATTCCGGGACTGGTCATAAATGCCCAGGCAGGATTCATGCCTGGCTATTCGACAATGCACAATTTACATACTTTTCACTACTATAGAGAAACTAAGCCCTGAGATAAAAGCTGCTTCTGTCTTCCTCAATATAGAGAAAGCTTTTGATTCGCTAATGTGGGGCTACATAATGGCAGGTATGAAGAGAATGGTACTGGGAGCTGCATTGCGGTGTCTTAGATTTCTCGGTTATATTCAACCTTCTAACCGAATTAGTCAGCGGTATGATATCCCAATCACTTGCACAGCGGCCTAAGATTCCCTATCTGAGAATGACATTTTACTGTATGTGAGGGACCCTGAGGTTAACTTATCCCGGATGTTGCGTGAGATCATTACATTTGGCGTTCCCGGTCTAAAGATCAGTTGGAATAAATGTTTAGTATTCCCCTCAACTGTCAGCATGACTGAGTGTGTCAGGGACATCACAGAGTGCTAAGATTAATTGGGAAACATAGTGGGATTGGCTTTGTTAGACGACCAGTGAAGGTATTACTGTTAAAAGACAAGTAAATAATTATTTGTTTGTTTCAATTAGTTAAAATTGTTACAAAATGTTGCAATGTAAAGTACAGATGAAACCACATTCATCACCCATTAAATACAGTAAGATATAATCCTGCCGACGGCCAGCAGAAAGCACATTGTCTCTAAAGAGCAGAGTGCTGATGATAAAACATAGTTTGTGCTTTTAAGTTGTCAGATGACTGGCGGAGAGCACAGTGGTGCTAAAGGGCTGGTGTGTCAAGAATGTCAGGCGGGGTAAGGAATGTCAAAAGGAACCTGTGAGGTGGGGCCCGTGCTTGCCACAATTTCGGGCTGTTAAAAGATGAAAAGGAACTTGCTGAATAGCAGGCATTAATTTTTGCATTTTAAATTTATTCAACACTACTATTATACACCTGCGCGACTCAGGACACTTGGACTCGACTCAAAGCACTTGGATTGGTCACAGAACCTACGCGCATCAGATACTCCCACAAAAAGTATGATTTTCAGCCGGTCATGTACATCGGTGGCAGGATAAGAGAAGAAATTTATGTTGAACTGGGGCAATGATGCAACATGAATTAGACTCTTCCCCTCACACCCCACTCCGGGTGAGGCTCCTGGGATATTTTAGGGAGGCCTCACCTAGATGATTCACAGCTTTAGCTCAATGGAGGATGGTGATATGTTGGGCCAGGAGTCCTACTCCCAGGGCAGCAGACTAGGTTAAAGATCTTATTTTTTGCAGTGACACATTTTATATATTTATGAATCATTCCTTCCCCTGACACACCCAGACATATGGATTCCTCTAAGACAATACCTGCAGTTTCTTGGACCTGCAGCTCCCAACCTACAGACTAAACACTTGGGCCTGGATTTACAAGTATTTCAAGCAGCGCAGCAAGTGAAGTTGCTGCACTGCATTGCGTGAAAGGGAGAGAGTCAAACCGCTCCATATACTTTAAAAGAAATGGTGCAGATATGCTCCTTCCTTGCGCTGGCACGCTTTGGGCTGCCTAGCACCAACGCAGGTATCCTTGCCTCAGTGCAAATGTGCCTGCTTTATGGTCAGGATAGTTTTTACACAGGAATGATTACCTTCCTACACATAAAATATCACCGGAGGCCTTTTCTATTATGTATGTGTGCTGCAGAATGTACTGCTCAGTGGCATCAAGAGTTCTGCAAAGTATGGTCATTTTGCTGTGAACAACCAGCAACAATGAAAGAGCAGTTAGAAAGTCATAAAAATGTCCTTTGCTAAAATAAACTACAAATGGAAAGATGAGTCTGCGCACGGTGTATTACTTAGTTAAAGACTTCCATAAATCAACTATGCACTTAGCAAGATCAGAGGAGCATTTCAAAGGGGAAGTAAAACAACATGAACGATCTCTGCAGAAAGCCAACTCAGACCTGTGTGAATGGTGAGAAAACCACAAAGGACTAGTAAAAGATAACTTAAATAAAGTTTCACATCCTGTTCTTGAGAAAGGAGACTAGACCATATGATGAAGTCACTTGAATTACTTAGTTCCTCTAATCTCAAGCAGTAGCAATCCCATAGGTCTGCTACTGTGTTCCATACCAACAGTGCCATGAGCTAGTAAGGTACATCTCCATACAGCCCTGTGTGCTTTTGAATCCAAGCTCTTGTATGGCAGTTTGTTGAATTGGTTTTGCCTCTTAGGAGTTTCTGTTCCTCATGCTCCTCACGCTCCTCAGACTTTCTCCTATTCATTCTTTGTGGATGCAAAAATTGTCCATTATTGGTCCATGACACCCTGAGCCATGCATTATTTTCTGGAGGAGATACATTTAGGCAAGTAAAAAGGAAGTCCCTTCTATTTTCCTCTTTGTTTTTTAATTGTGGTTTAGAATCATTCCCCTAATGTTTAGGGCTTTCAAGTTTATCCCTGCTCCAGTGAAACCAGTGCTGCAGCCCTTTGGAAGGTCATCATTCAAGTTCTACAAATTACAAATGATACATTATAGTGTCTGTGCAAATACTTAAAAACTGAAATTAAAAAATGTTTTATTTAACCCCTTGACCGCGATCGGAATTCCGCTCGTGTGCTGGACATTCCGATCGCGGGTGTGGTCGTGACGAGCTCAGCTCGTCATGCGCACAGCGCTACCGCGCAGCATGTCGAGCTGAGCTCGTCACGAGCATCGAAGGGGTAAACACACAGTTCAGTTATTAATACATATTGCATCTGCTAAAGGAGACATTCAGAAATAGTAATATGTTGTGATGTTCCACATGAAATATTTATGTTATTGGGATGAATTTATGTTTTGATAAGGCAGCTTACATATCCATACCAGCAGAAAACTCCAGATGCCATTGTTTATCCAGTATTGGGGTATTTTTCATAGATTCACATGCTTGAATCATTCCCCGTCGTCGAGATGGGAGTCTCACGGTAAAATAATCAAGCAGTATTTAACAAGTATCATAGGCTATAATGGCCCTAGGCCATGTTATCGATAGCCTTTCTATTTCCTTTTAAAAAAAGGACCTAATGTTGAAACCCCGCCAATCCGCTGTCAGCACCCTCTAGAACACTCCCAGCAGAGGCCGATTCCCTCAGATTTTCACCGCACATCGTGTGGAAGGGAGTCTCCCTGAGTGCTACTCAGTTTCTACAACCTTTGGAATTTTCTACAGTTTTGACACCATGTCTGACAAAAGAGGCCTTTTCCGCCCATGTAAAACCTGTGGCAGGAAAAGGGTCCATGTGGATGATCCACACAAGGAGTGTAAATATTGCCTCTATCCTAAACATGAGGTTAGGGAATACAAGATCTGCAGTTCCTTTCCTCAAAAACTCGCAAGGATAGAAAGGGAAGGCTGCTTTTGTGGCTCCAGACCACTAAGCATCAAACAATTTCATCTGATGAAGAGAGTGAGAGATCCTCCATGTCTCACAAGAGGGCCAGGTCAAAGGACAGTTCCTCTGGAGAAGGTAGGAAACACCATAAACCTTCTCATGACACCAAAGGCTCTAAGAGGGAAAAAGTTGTGTAGTAATTCTCAGATCCTACCTTGTCTCTGCCCTCCATGCCTTCCAGAAAGGACAAAGACCGTCCAAGCACCTCCTCCTCAGATCCTGGGAGGCAGAAAACTGGCAAAAAAAACATTGTCTGCAACATTACTACGCTCATCGACGACAATAAATGTGACATCATCAGCACCATCGATGACAGCAATACTGGCTTCTATACCGTCTACGAGAATTTCACTCTCTAAGAGCCCGTCGTAATTGGGATCTTCATCGACGACCTTCGACGTGCTCCCGCCGACAAAGAAATCATCCACGAAGATGTCGTCGGCAAAGATACCGTAGTCAAAGATACCGTAGACTAGCACCCCGTCGACGACCACGTCAATGACACTACCATCAACAGCAATACCATCGACAACGCCGTTGATGGTGACAATGTCGACGATGACACCATTGACGAGGGAATCTGCCCTTCCTGGTAGGACTGTTCCATCGATGTCACCATCGACGAGGGTTACTCAGGTAACAAAGGTTACCAAGATTTTCTTTCATCCCACCATGGCTGAGTACATTAAGGTGTCACCGTTGATCCCATCACATCTCTTAGACTTACAGGACCCTGATGAAGATGATGATGGTGGTGTTTTTGGTGTAGCTCATAGTCCATCAGAGCTGCACGTGAAATGTCAGGAAGACGAGGATGAGTATTACTATGCTGAAAGTCAGTACTATCAGCAGAGTTATGTGGTTCCACCTCGTCATTATCGTCAATATGGTTTTCAACCGGAACTGCGTCCCAGAGGCATGGCCCACCTATAGCCTTCTCTGATACAAGACCTGCAGGTGATGTTGGCGGATTACAGACATCGGTTTCCGCCGCAAGGAACTGAGCCTGAGAGACCGCTGCCTCAGGTAAATCCACCAGGTACGCCAGTTTTGCCACCTCCGTTCACACCTGCGATTTCTCCTTGCCCCTTACCAACAGGCCCTGTCGCAGCGGATACTTCTGCTTCGGATGAAAAGAGAGAAGAGGGTGAGCTCCCGGATCCTACCTCTGCACTAGACCCTTGGGAGGACTATATCATACCAACACCCTCCCCTCCTCCACACCTAGCATCAGATTCTCCCCCAGGGGACATTGGAGGATTTCATAATCTGATGGAGAGAGCATCCACCAAATTTCATTTATCAATGACGGTCAAACAGACCGATTGCTTCCTGTACGATTTTAAGGAGGACACCAGGAATTCTGTGCGCTCCATACCTATCATAGATTATATATGGCAAGAAGGTATCAAGATTATGAGGACACCAGCCACCATACCTCCGGTACTCCCTCGTATTGAGAAGAAGTACAGGGCTCTGGAGGATTCTCCTTCTTGTCTCATAGGACATCCCAGGCCAGATTTGGTCATCTCCCATGCAGCGCAAAGGAGATCCAAGAACCCTGCCTCCCCAATCACTACTTCACCTGATACGGAGGGACGCAGGATGGACATTCTTGGAAAGCACTTCTCCTCTATGGCCCCTTTTACTATCAGGACGGCTAATGCATTAGCCATCATCGGCCTCTATGACCGCCATATGTGGTCGGATATGGGAGCTCTGGTGGATCTAATACCAGAGAATAGAAGGCAGGAGGCAAGAAATATCCTGCTAGAAGGAGAACACGCAGTGTCGGAAACCATCGACTGCGCCCTCGACGTAGCCAACACTGGCTTACGACAGTTGGCGGGTGCCGCCGTGCTCAGGCGACCACCTTTAGGCCAGAGGTGCAGACGAAAATCTTGGATTTGACTTTCGACTGGGATTCCCTGTTTGGAAAGCATATCGACGAGGCACTTTTGGTGATCAAGACGGATACAGACACGGCGAACTCATTAGGCACGCTGCAATACTGTAAAGTGCCATTCAAAGGAGCTAGAGGACGAGGTTTTACCTCATATAAAGGAGGTTACCAGAGAACCCAACAGTATCAGCCTTATCAGCCTCAATACCGGCAAAGTTACAACCCCCATCTTACCCCCAGTCTTCGACGGCTGGTTTCTATCAACAAGGAGGCCGCAAAAGAATGCCTTCACGAGGACATGACTCCAGCAGGAAACAATGATCTCATCCGGGTACCAGATTCCCTTCCCTCCCAACATGTGGGTGCGAAAATTTCCAACCATGTACAACAGTGGCGCTATAGAACGACAGATCGGTGGGTGCTAGACCGCATCACCTTTGGACACACCCTGGAATTCACAGCACCCACCGAATACTCCACCCAGAGGAGTCCCCCACCCTCATCTTCACTTACTGCGCAAGGAAGCTCAGGTCATGCTCTCCAAAGGAGCGATAGACGAGGTCCTTTTATCACAAAGAGGAAAAGGTTTCCATTCCTGTTTTTTTTAAATAAAAAAGAAATCAGGGGAATGGAGATCAATACTGGATCTCAGGGATCTCAACAAGTTCCTCAGGAAACAGACGTTCAGAATGGTAACTCATTCGCAGATTCTACATCGTCTCAACAAAGGAGACCACATGACCTCGCTCGACATGGAAGACGCATATTTTCACATCCCTATCCATCAGAAACATCGAAGATTTCTGAGATTTACGGTAGCTGGTACCCACTACCAATTCAAAGTACTCCAGTTTGGCCTCAAGTTGGCGCCAATAATCTTTACCAAGTGCCTTGCCCCGGTAGCTGCAGTTCTTTGATCTCAAGGTCTCCAGGTATTTCCATACCTGGACGACTGGCTGCTCAAAGCACCAACAACGCTGAAGGCCAAGCAAACTACAAAGGCCTGCCTTCCGTTGTTCCAGTCTCTAGGCCTCACTGTAAACAAACAAAAATTCCCCCCTTTTTCCCAGTCAAGTCATGTCGTTTCTGAGAGCTACAATCAACACCATCCACTGCAAAGCTTTCCTATCGCAAGAGAGGCAGATATGGTTGCAACAGCTAGCAAGAAATATGTCAAAAAAGGGTCTGTTTCAGTTCAGACATACAAATCGCTTCTTACAATTCGCTTCTTGGAATGTGTTAATCAGCGATATATCTAGTGCCTCTAGCCAGGCTAAAAATGAGGCCTCTTGAGGAAGAACTACAGAGGCAATGGCTGCAGGCCTCGGGATCCTTCGAGGATAGAATACAGATCACAACACGCATGAAAGAATCCCTGCAATGGTAGTTTCACAAACCAAATCTCTCAAACAGACTTACTTTCCTTCAATCCTTCCCAGATTTTATCTTAACCACAGACACCTCTATGAATGGCTGGGGAGGCCATCTAGAGGATTTACAAATCCAGGAAAAATGGTCCAGTGTGTAAAAGCTACAGCTTAGAGCTCAAAGCCATCTTTCTATCTCTTCAAGCTTTCTTGCCAAGGATAGCAGGTTCCTCCGTGCTGATTCGTACGGACAATACAATCAGCATGTACTACGTCAACAAGCAAGGAGGAACCAGGTCCATCATGCTATCACAGGAAGCACAAGAGCTGTGGGACTGGACGACGCAACACAGAATCTCGCTCAGAGCCGAGCATGTCCGATGGCTCCACAAAACACTGGCGGATACGTTAAGCAGAACGCAGTCCAGTTGCCACGAATGGGAATTATAACAGTACCAGCTCAACAAGGTGTTCCAGGTGTGGGGGAAGCCAGCTTTAGACATGTTTGCCACGAGAGAGAACGCCCTATGCCAGTCCTATGCCAGCAGGTTTCCTCTCCCAGGGTTGTGGGGGAATGCCCTTTAATTGCGATGATCAGGGATAAATTCTTACGCCTTTTCCCCCATCCCATTAATTCCCAGGGTTCTGACCAAGATGAAAATGGAATGCTGCAGTCTCTTTCTCATAGCACCACGATGGCCCAGGCAACACTGGTTTTCAGAACTCCTGTTGTCGGAATCGAGACCCATACGCCTACAACTATCTCCATCTCTCCTAACCAGGGACAAGGGCCAGGTATGTCACCAAGACCCAGAGTCTTTTCATTTGCATGCATGGCTCCTGAGTTCTTGGAGTTTAAAGACTTGAATATCTCACAGGAGTGCAGAGATATCATTGCAAAATCCAGAGCCGAAAGTACTAACAAAATGTACCACCTAAAGTGGAAGCGGTTCTGCTGCTGGTGCCAAAGGAACACCTTACATGCGTTTCAAACGCCTCCGCAACAGATTTTGCCATATCTTCTCTTTTTGGCAAAATCAGGTCTCACATTCTCTTCGGTGAAGGTGCACCTCGCCTCGATTTCCTGATACAGAAGATCTCCTCAAGTTCCATCTCTCTGTGCATCTAGTCTTGTGAACTATTCATGAGGAGCCTCTTCCGTGCCTTCCCCTCGGTGTGTGCACCCCCTCTGGAATGGGAGCTGAATTTGGTCCTGGCACAGCTGTTGAGGCAGCCCTTAGAACCAATTCACAAAGCTGAACTGAAGCTTCTAACTTGGAAAGTAGCTTTCCTACTGGCTCTCACTTCTACAAGGAGAGTTAGCAGAAATCCAGGCTTTTACAGTCAAAGAACAATTTCTTCATTTCACTGAGAATTATGTGGCTCTGAGGACAAACCCAACTTTTATTCCAAAAGTCCAGACGCAGTTCCAGTAATACTTCAGTCTTTTTTCCCAAATCCGTCTACTCCAGCAGAGCAAGCGTTGCACACGCTAGATGTAAAAAGATGTTTAAAATTCTACCTGCATAAGACAAAAGACAGAAAGACTGATCAGCTACTGGTGGCTTACAGACAGGGCTGGGAAGGAACAGCAGTTACTAAAGCAACTGTCGCCAGATGGGTCTCTTCGGCAAAACAATTCTGCCATTACAAGGCTAACAAGCCCTTAACAAGGAGAACTAAAGCACATTCCACTAGGGCAGTGTCCACGTTGGCAGCTCTTTTCGCTGGAGTGACGCTGGAGAAAATTTGCTGTGCTGCAACATGGACAAGTGTCCACACTTTCACGCAGCACTACTGTCTGCAATCTACGCAGCGTGAAGATGCAGCTGTGGGTCAAGCGGTTCTGCGTCATTTCTTCAATTAAGGTGGGCCTCTTTCTAGAAAAGAGGAATTTTATGCTTTATTGAAATTGCATGGCATTGCTTAATATCATTTGCTAATGCTATTTCTAACAAGTTTAAAAAAAAAGTAACCGGGGGGCGTGGCTTGCAGCAGCGGAAGATGGCCGCAGGCTAACTAAGCTGCGCTAAGAGCCGGTGATTTTAGCCCGTAATCCGCCATTATCCGACCAGCAGCAGGGCACCCGGCCACACCAAGGGGCATCGGAGGAGTTCAGCTGCGGTTTGCGGCGAGAAGACAGCCCTCTCCCCGAGCGGAGGCGACGGTGGAGCCTGATGTGCCTGGCGGCCTGAGCCCGCAAGATGGCGGCCGCGGCGGAGCGGTGAGCAGTGACCCTCGGACACGGAGGGAGACACGGCTGAGCGGCCGCGGCACGGTGGGGTGAGTCGTCCCCTGCCGGATCGTTTGAATAGAGGCGGTGCTTGGGGCCTCCCTCAGCGGTGAAAGTCGGCGCGTGACTGGCGCCGGACTGCAAAAGCGCCGTGTGGAGTCTCGCGCTCGGGCGCGGGGCCAAGCTGGTGCGGCGCTGAGGGAGCACGTCCACGAAGAGAGCCGCAGCAACGAGGGGGCCGTCCGCGGCCCAGTGGGGACCGGCATACTTTTTCGCCTGTGAAGCCCAGCAGACTCGCTAGAGGTGGGTGGCCATCATCCTGTCTACCAGCAGCTCCCACGTGAGGACCGGGCCGGGGAGAGTGGGACGACCCATACGCTGGCTGGAGACCAGGGAGACCAGGGAGACCCGTGAGGATCCAGGGCTGGCGGTCGGCGGGCGGGCCCTGGGGCCCCCTGGGGCTGGTCAATTCCATCTCTGACCGTCCAGGGCTATCTAAGGGCTCTGAGGGGCATGGTAGAGTGTGGACTTCCACCCGGGATCCGTACACACCACTGGAGTGAGGAGAGAGGGGCCCTACCCTCCGCCGTAACCCGAGGCCTGCTCTGAGAGGACAGAGGCCTGAACAGTCAGCGGGGTAGCCTCCCGGGAGAGGGGGCCCAGAGTGAGGGAGAAGCCGGCCGGGGGGTCGTGCCACGTGGAGGGGCCTCTTTGTCCCACAATGGGCCGCACTAGGCCACTGGGCCCCAGCCAGACCAACCAAATAGATAAATATACTGTCGCTATGGGCCGAGATGAAGGAGCGGCGGGGGGGGGGCCAGCAAGTTGTTTCGGAGGACAGCGACCCTGACCCGTCCCTTAAGGATATCATGATGGCCATCAGAGATCTCAGGGGTACCCTGGAGCCTAAGCTGGACTCGGTGACCGAGGAGGTAAATCTGCTGCGTGCGGATTTCAGGAAGATGTCCGACAAAGTCGCTGAAGCAGAGACGGGCATTGGGAGCCTTTAGTCAAAAACCAAACGGCTGGAGGAGCAGGTCGCCTCTCTCACTAAAAACCAGGCCGAAATCTATGCCCGGCTGGAGGATCAGGAGGGACGGGCCAGGCGCAATAACGTCCGCGTCGTGGGAGTGCCGGAGGGAATGAAGGGGCAGTCGGTGGACTTGTTCATAGAGGACCTAGTGCTCAAGCACTTACAACCGAAGCGTCTGTCCAATTTTTTCTCCGTGGAGAGGGCACACAGGGCGCTGGGTGGCAAACCGAGACCTGGAGCGCCACCGCGCACGATCATTGCCCGTATCCTGAACTACAGGGACAGGGACGCAATCCTCCAGGCTGCATGCCTGAAGGGAGATCTGCACATTGAGAATGCCACCATTCGTCTCTTTCCCGACTTCACCCTGCGTGTTCAGCGTCAACGTCGCTCCTTTGATGGAGTAAAGAGGGCCCTTCGCGATCAAGGGGTTAAGTACATGATGCTGTTCCCGGCCCGACTAAAGATCCTGGATGATGGGAAGGCGTATTTTTTTGAGAAGCCGGAGGAGGCCAATGACTGGTTGGAGGGCTGGCGTGCAGTTGGTCGCAGGGGCCGGCAGCAGCGCCCAGAGTCCCATCACCAAAGCGCAGAGGATGAGTCCGAGAACTGGAGGGCTCCAGGTGGCCGGAGAGCGGACCAACTAACAGATAAGTGACCCTGATGTCAGGCGAGCCGCAGCTTGGTGGACTGGGTGCAGCACATGCTGCGATGGTGCTTCCTCCTGGACATGGGTGGGTGGTTGTTGTGGAGTCACGGGGGCGGGCTGAGGGGATCCTCACCGCTGCGCGAAACAATGGCTTAGGCGTCCCTCAGTCAGGGAACTGGAGGGTATACAAACTGTACGAAGTAGGTGCCTACGAGGTGGGGTGGCCTGCTGTAGTCTTGGTCAATGGGCACTGTCAGTAGTTTTCTCATTGTGCATCTTTACGCTGGCTGTAGATTCGCAGCCCCCTTTTCAATGTTGATGTTCAGAGACATGGGGCGACAGGCACTCTGCCAGTTTCATGGGTGGGAGGTTGGGGTCCCACTTAGCAGGGTTGCAGGGAGGGGGGTGTTGGGGGGGTTTGGGGTGTTGGTGGGTGGGTGGAGGGGGGTAGTTGCTCAGGACCACATTATTCAGCTTGTGTTGCAGCCTAACCCGGAGAGCATGGTGGGGGCATGGGTTGGGGGTTCGTTGTCAGTACCCTTCCGTGATAATGGGTGATCCAGCTAGACTACGGGTCTGGACCTGGAATGTGCACGGGCTGGGGAACAAAATCAAGCGTACTCTCGTCCTGCAGCACCTGAAACGTCATGCTCCGGACGTGATTCTCCTACAGGAGACCCATTTACGCGGTAACAGGTGCAGGGCTATGGATCGCTTTGGATATAAGATGGTGGCCCATGCGGGGTTCACGGCGGGGGCCCGGGGGGTGGGAATCTTGGTGCGCACCGCATTGCCTATGGTGGTATCAAACACTTGGACAGACGATACTGGCTGTTTTGCTTCGCTGGAGGGTAGCTGGGAGGGTCGCTCCTTGATATTATGCTCTTGTTATCTTCCACCCGGCCTGCACTCCACAACGCTCCCAAAGCTGGGTTCTTTCCTGGCAGACCTCCTGCCGGGGGTTCTCCTCATTGGTGGGGATACGAACGCAGTCATGGACCAGTCCCTTGATCGCTCCAACGAGCGGTTGAACGCCCCGGGGGAACGGGGGTTGGCAAACTTTGTCACGGTGCTAGGCCTGTGTGATGTCTGGCGAGAGCACCACCCAGAACTTAGGCAGTACACATTCTATTCGGCAAGACATGGGTCGTTCTCGCGGATAGATCGTTTCCTTGCACGGCGCGATCATATGGGAGACTTCCTAGAGCCTAGCCATATGGCGAGGGGCATATCGGATCATTCACCGGTGAGTGTTGTCCTCCAGGGCCCGGTTATTAACAGGGCGGTGTACCCACGGATAGATCCCTGGCGTCTCAACGATCCAGAGATAGGGGACAAGATTCGGGAGGGCTCCAAATTGTTCTTTGAGGAGAACCAGGGATCTGTGGACTCACAGAGGACTCTATGGGAGGCCTATAAGACGGTCCTTCGGGGGCAGGCGCAGGCTCTCATTGGGGGCAGAAGGAAGGAAGAGTCCCTACAGATGCGCTCCTTGGAAAAGGAGGTGGAAACTATTGAGAGGGACCCGGCGCTGCCCGCATCGGCCGAGCTCAGGCACACCCTGGTCTTAAAACAGAAAGATCTCAGGGCTCTAGCGGAGGGAGAGGCGCGGGCCTATGCCCTGGCCACACAACATCGATTGTATGACGTTGGGGACAAGGGACTGAAGTTACTGGCGTGGTTGGAGCGCCGTGATAGGGAGCGCTCCTGGGTGCCCAGACTGTGGAATGGGAATGGGGCCTGGTGCTCCACCAGTGGAGACATTGCTGAAGCCTTCGCTTCATATTATGAGAAGATTTATTCCCCGGTATGTACAAGGACGGAATCGGACTGCGAGGAGTTCTTGCGCGACTTTGAGTTGCCCACGCTCTCTGAGGAGGCGAGGGGTCGCCTCGAGGCAGATATTACGACGGAGGAGCTCGGACTAGCTCTGAACTCCTTGCAGTCGGGGAAAGCAGCCGGGCCCAATGGGCTTCCGGTGGAGATCTATAAGAGGCAGGCAGCGGTTGTGGTGGCCCCGATGCTGCAGATGCTCATCGAGGCGCGGGAGGCAGGATGTCTCCCTCTGGATCAAAGGGAAGCGATGATAATGACCATATATAAACAAGGGAAACCACCGGACGTGTGTAGCTCGTATCGTCCGATTTCATTGCTGAATGTCGAGGCGAAGGTCCTTGCTAAGGTTCTTGCAGGCAGATTGTTATCGGTCATATCCACACTGGTCCATGTAGACCAATCCAGGTTCATACCCCGACGGAGTACTCGGCATAATCTGAGGCGACTATACGGGGTGCTCCATCTGACAGAAGGGGCCGGGAACCCGCAGACGACCGCGGTGGCCTTGGACGCGTCCATGGCCTTTGATAGCATTGAGTGGCCGTACTTATTCATGGTCCTCCAGAGACTGGGGTGCGGTCCGCTCTTTTGTAGCTGGGTGCGGCTGTTGTATGCATCGCCCACTGCCCGAGTGCGGGTGAATGGGGCAGTGTCTCGATCGTTCCGGTTGAGGAGGGGCACTAGGCAGGGCTGCCCCCTGTCTCCCCTACTGTTCGGTTTGGCGTTGGAGCCATTAGCGCATTGGATCTGAAGGGACCCGATGATTTGGGGTATTCTGACGCCGGGGGGATGGGAGGAACGAATATCTCTTTATGCAGACGATATCATCCTGTATTTGGCCCGACCCTACCAATCGTTGGCCCGTGCGCTCCACCTTTTTGAATTATTTGGCAGCTATTCGGGCTACAACATTAACTGGTCCAAATCAGTGGTTTTCCCACTATCGGGCCCCCCTCCGAGGATCCCGTACCGTTGTCCGGCCCCGGTGGCCGTGGCGGGGTTTAAATACCTGGGACTCCATATTACACGGGATAAGAATGAGTTCCTGGCTCAGAACCTCGAACCTCAATTGTCCCGATTGGGTGCGGATGTAAGCCACTGGCGCTCCCTCCCGCTGTCACTCATGGGCAGGGCGGCCCTTTTTAAAATGCTTGCTCTGCCGCGCCTTCTTTATATCCTACAGAACACACCATACCCGGTCCCGCCGCATTCCTTCAAACGCATTGATCAAGCGGTTCGTACCCTGCTCTGGGACGGGGGTACCCCGAGAATTGCGCTGCATAAGCTACCCAGGGGGGTGTTCGACGGAGGGCTGGCTGTCCCCAATGTCAGGTTATATTACTGGGCGTCTCAGCTCCAGGTTGTCAATGACTGGGTGTATTCCGAGAGGGACGAGCCGGCCTACCGGGTGGACAGAATGGCTATGGACAGTGGCAATTGCGAGTCTCTCCTCTACGCGAAGCGGCCGCAGCAGGGATGGCCGGAACACACCAGGGTGGTAGTGCAGTGCTGGAAGGCCGCCAACAAGCACTTAGGGTGGGAGGGCAGACTGACCGGGAGAACGCCATTGTGGATTGGGGACCAGCTCCGTGAGGTGTCCGCATTGTCGGGGTTCAAGGGGTGGAGACTCATCGGAATCGAATATTTGGGAGACATGTGGAGGGAGGAGTCACCCCGTTCGTTCGACTATCTCCAGAGGGAATATGACCTCCAAGACTCACAACATTTCCACTATATCCGTCTGGTCCACGCCCTGGGGGTCCATGTGGGGCGCGGGGTGTCCCTTCCGGAGTACTCTCCGTTGGAGGATCGATTGCTGTTGGATCCCATTGAGGGTAAGCCCACCTCCACAATCTATAGAAAATTAATCAATAATAGCCCTGACCCACTGGTCAATCTGCGGGCAGCATGGGTGGCGGACCTAGGCAGTATTGAAGACGACTGTTGGCAAGAGGCACTCCAGTGCCCCAGGGAGGTGGCCATCCGCTGCAGATTCAGGTTGGTGCAGTTCAAAATTCTTCACCGGACTTACTACCCACGCACACTTCTCTACAAATGGGGTAGAGTGCAATCCGCACTCTGCGCCAGGGGGTGCCAGAGGGAGGGCTCCTTTCTTCATATCTTGTGGGACTGTCCTGAGATTGTACCCTTCTGGGTGGGAGTCACGGCCATTATGTCCAGGGTGGTGGGAGAGACTATCCCGATGGATCCGAGATGGCTCCTCCTGGGTATCAAAGGCGACACCACCTGGCCCCGGTACGTAGAAATCTGGCTGGTCCTGGCAGCGGGGGTAGCGAAACGCAACATAGCCAGATGTTGGGGGGCGCAGGCGCCACCGCAATTGGAGGAGTGGAAGAGGGACCTGGACTGGTGCCAGAGGGCCGAGGAAACGGTGTACAAGAGCAGGGGGTGCGAGAAAAAGTGGCAGAAAGTATGGGCGCCCTGGCAAAAGTTTAGAAGTGGTGGGTCACCTGCGGTTGAGTGAACAGGATGATGAATGTCGAACATGGAGGGGGTTCCCCGTACCAGTGTCCCCGCTTTCCTCTGTTAAATGTGTTGCAATGTACTTTTGTATTTGCTGTAAGTTGTATGGTCCTCTGAGCTTGTTAATAAAAAAAAAGATTTAAAAAAAATAAAAAAAGGTAACCACATTTTCTATTTTTTTTAATAAACATTTCATTGATTGCATCATGTACATAGCAGGATGTAAGTGCTTCATGTATTGTTGTAGACATGTTTTAAAGTTTCTAGGACTGGAAGGGTATTTTCATACCTACAAATGTCACTGTTTTAATGCACTGACTTGATGTATTTATGATTTGCACGTATCCCTCCATCCACTACCTACAGTACAATTTTTAGGGTACTGCTTGTTATTCTGATTCAAGCATGTGAATCTATGAAAGATACCCCAATACTGGATAAGAAAATAAGTTACTTACCTGTAACTGCGTTTATCCAATATTGGTATCTTTCATAGAGTCACATGCAACCCACCCTCCTCCCCGTAGAGGTTTCTCTCTTTGTTTATATGGGATTCTTACTTGTCACTTGTGCTTAGAAAATCTGGGGGAATTTGCCTCTGCTGGGAGTGTTCTAGAGGGTGCTGACAGCTGATTGGCTGTGTTTTAACATTAGGTCCTTTTAAAAAAAGGACATAGATGGGCTATCAATAACATGGCCTAGGGCCATGATAGCCTATGATATTTGTTAAATACTGCTTGATTATTTTACTGTGGGACTTCCATCTCGACAACGGTGAATGATTCAAGCATGTGAATCTATGAACGATACCAATACTGGATAACCACAGTTACAGGTAAGTAACTTATTTTCTTTTTCCAAATTGACTCAGAAGCAGATACTTTTGGCACCTGCCAAAAACAAAAGAAGCATCCAGAGGGCCCTGCATTGTTTTGGCCCTAGGCCTCGCAACAACTTCTGACAAGCCTGCTGAGTTGTCTCACATTTGAATCCTTTCAGCAAATGCATTTGAAATCATTATGTACTTTTCCATCATGATGAATTGGTTTAAACTTTGTCAAAGTATCCGAAATGTTCAGGAACCTTTTTATGACATTTGCATTCACTTTCTGACGGCTACTTTAATAATTTATCCTCATCAGAGATTGTTTATTTTCCAGTGTTAATGAATATAGACGTGCATAGTTTTAATAGATAGGGGGCAAGAGGATAACATAATTTTCCAAAAGCATACCTTCCTTGTTTGGAAATTTTGTGGAAAGACATGAGGCTAGCATTATACTTCACACCCTTTATTCACTACTCTGCAGCACTTTAAAGAACTACTAGAACAGTAGAAAATTATCAACTAACTCCTTGTCCTCCATATTCCTTCTCTTTCGTTTGCTTCTCTGCAGAATATACGTAGCCTTCTCAATTTCTCTATTTTTAAGTAGGACTTTCATGTGTTATTTGGTTGTTTCATTCAAGGGTTTATTGCGGGTTACCCCCAGTTTAGGGGAGCATTTGTTTTTTTTTCCACATGTACGAATCTTTTAATGTTTATTATACAATTAGCTCTTTAATTTTCTACAAAAAACATGTTTGTCTTTATTACACCTGTCTATTTAAATAGTTTATCACATATTTAATGTTTTGTTTTGGTTTTAAAAATGTGAGCTCGCCCCAAACATAACAGGTGGCCGTAAGTTGGTGGTGAATTTAAGTACACATAATGGATGTGCACCTGCACTCAAGTGAGCGTCTGTCTTGAGGGACTGGCTAATTAGGTGACTGTTGAGGCTTCGTTCATTTAGCTGCCATTTTTAGGTCGAACCTGCAGTCAGCATTCTCGCGCTGTCGCTTGAATAAACTAACAATTGGTCTTTTAGCCTCTCAATTACTTTCCATTTGTTGGCATCATCACTCTTCTTTGCTGTCGTCTAATCTGGCAGCGCGTGCGAGGTGTGACTTCCTGTGTCACTTTGTTTTCTTTCTGTGGCAAATGGACCAGGAACAGATTGATTTATCTTAATTAGTGCCTGTCCGCTGTTCACACTGTAATTCTATTTCTTCTTTTTTTTGGCATTTTTATATAGTGAAAACTCGACACGAATGTATTGGACCACTGTACATGAGTACTTGTTACATTACAAAGCAGGTCGGCCTGCTCAAGGCTAAACCAGTTTGTACACTAGCAGGGAACAGAACTGGGAATTCAAAGGGTAGATTGGGACAGTGGCGGCTCCTCCACTATGGCGGAGGAGCGTCGCCTTGAATAAATATTCAAACCGAACATAAAAAAACATGAATACAGGCGCAAACAACCAAAAGTAAAAAAAATTAAAAAACACTACACTAGTACATAAATATATCCTTCGGCAGATTAACTTGATAAACTACCTCATTGTACCTTTAATCCGCTGCATCTGGAAGTGAGATGTGAAATGCAGTACCTGCACAGTACCTGCGCCAATCTGTGAAGATTTCACCACAGTGTGAAGGCTGCAGATAGTATAATCATTAGCACCTTCAGACCTTGGTTATTTTAAGCGAATAGTGCCTTTTTTGCAAGTGTTCCTTAGTTTATAGTATTCTTGGTAGATACTTTTTAATATTCTGTAGTGTATGTCTCATGAGAGTTTCACTGTCTACAAACAGTGTGGTACAGAGTGAACTCCTTCCATAGAGTAAACACTGTTTACAATACACACTTTTCAACTCACATCAACTTCATTTCTCAGTTTAGGTTAGGTGACTGTAAGGGATTTGATACAGATGAAAGCGGTTCATAGTAGGGCATTAATTTTGCAACAGATGTTGAGTATCTTGGCTTTTTTTAATAGTTCTATACATATTGAACACCATTTGCAATGAGGGATTCCCATATATGTATGGTTGATTGGTAATGTGAACTAGGCTACCTATGAAGTACTGTAATGCTCTAGCACAATCTCCTGGAAACTACTAAAAATTACAGCACTCACCACTTTAAGTAATTTCATTGCGAACATAAGCTCTGTAGCCCCCCGACCTGTACCGAAACACGCACTGTACAGCGCGGCAAGGTGAGGTCGAATTTGGAGATTGGGCTCTGTGCATGGAGGCGCCAACTTAAACGGTAGAGCTCTAGTGGCTCAGGTACGCAATACTCCACTATTTAAGGATGGCCGCAGCGCGGACGCGTTAGACATTCTGCCAGGTGGGAGGCTAGTGACAGCATCTGGGTATTGGGGAAAATTTATGCTTTTAAATGCACTGGTTCGATCTTTTAAAAATTGTTAAAACTGAATGTGAATGTTCATTACTGCGTCGCTCTGTTTTTAAAATCACTGAATGAAGTACTGTAATGCTCTAGTACAATTACCTAAAAACTACTGCACTTACCACTTTAAGCAATTTCATTGCGAGCATACACTCTCCAGCACTACAACCTGCACCGAAGCAGTCACTCTTCGGCGCATGGAGGTGAGGTTGGATTTATAGGAGGGGCTCTGTGCACAGAGGTGCCATCGTAGAAGGCAGCGCTCTAGTGGTTCAGACACCGAATACACCACTACTTAAGGATGGTCGCAGTGCGGACGCGCTGCTGGTGCACCAAAGGCAAGCCCGTCTGCCCCCGTCCACGTCCGGACCACGGCCAGCGCCAGTCACTATGCTCAGGAAGAATTGGACACAGTACCAGAAATTGCGCCTCAAGTACATTTGATATTACCCTACTGAAGGAGACCCTTGCAGCCATCAATCCCAAGTTTATAGGAGATGCCATGTCTGATAAATGAAAGGTTAATAACTGGCTTGTAGAAGCCGCCTCTATAGTTGCCCTCATAGCGACTAATAGGACCCCTAAAAGTAAGCCCTCGTCCCTAATAAAGGGGAGGAAACATTATAAACTGCTAGAACCTGCATGACGGAAACAATACAGTGAGTCAGGAAAAAGCCATAATAAATTGGCTTTCAGCATCTACCATACAAACCTGAAGGTGGCTTGCCGCACCTTCTATGCTAATATTATTAATAAAGCCAACAACAATGCAAAAGAAATCTTAAAAATTGTATCTGACTTCACAGATCCTAACAGCACCGCACCCCCCCATTGACGCTAGTATTACCCTATGCTCCCAACTAAGCACTTTTTTTTTTAAGTCAAAATTCCGAAAATTCAGGACAAGCTCGTGGAAACATGAACTGAGGAGCCATTAAATACTGTATGCCGCTCAATGCCACAGGCCCAGGGTAAAGTCACTCAGGGGCATATTAGCAAGGAGTTGCGATATTTATCGCAAAACGCGCTTAGCGCGTTTTTTGTTAACGCCGCCTATCGCTGGAAATTATCGCTGAGATAACACCCTATTAGTAAGGTTTATCTCCATAGCGATAATATTTCCAGCAACAGCGGCAAAATGTGAGAATATCGCTGGAAAAGCAGCGATATTCTTGCATTATCGCTAAGGTGGATTCAGCATTAGAATCCACCTCCTATACTTTAAACAGGTAAGTCATCCTCACTAGCAGGTGATAAAATATAGCGATAAACGCGCATAGCGCGAATTATTTTATCGCTTCGCCTGCCTTGCTAATAGGGGGTAGTGGAGTTAGCGACTGTTTCCAGTCGCTTTTAGTAGGGAACGCCTTCCTTGCATGTCATTAGCGATAATTATCGCTGACATGCAAGGCGATGTGAATCCCGGCCGCTAACGCCTAAAAGCTGTCGCTAACGCCAGTTAGAGACAGCTTGCTAATAGGGCGATATAAATATCGCCGCTTTAGCGGCAAAAAGTGCAGCTAAAGCGGCGATAAATCCCTTGATAGTATGCCCCTCAGTTTTCATCCCCAACACCTGCAGATGTGGAAGGTTTTATCCCTAAAAGTAAATCAGGTTCTCCTCTGGACCCTTTTCCCCCTCAAGTCACGAGCCTCATGTGGGACTGTTTAGAACCCACTTTTCATGATCTTTTTACCATTTCTCTACACTGAGAGATAGTGCCCAGTTCATGGAAAAAAGGCAAGCGTCATCCCCCTGCTAAAAAATCCAAATGCAGACTCTAATATTCTATCGAATTTCAGACCGATCTCTTTGCTCCCCGGGGCCGCCAAGCACATTGAAAGAGTAATTAATTCTCAATTAACGCAGTTCTTGGATACTAACAATCTCCTGCACACCTCACAATCGGGCTTTAGGGTCCTCCACTGTACAGAGTCCGTTTTGATAGAAATCACGGGCTCCATCAAATTCACACTGGACGCCCGCCATAATGTGGCATTGATATTAGATCTCTCAGCGGCATTCGACCCAATCCCACATGAGACCTTGCTTCACCGCCTCACCCACATTGGAGTGCAGGGGAAGGCCTGGGCCAGGCTAAGGTCCTTTCTAGAGGATAGGGAGCAGGCAGTCTGGCTTAAACCCCAATGAGACACCAAAAAACTCAAGTATGGAGTGCCTCAGGGCTCAGCCCTGAGCCTCTCACTTTTTAATATATACATGACGCCATTGGCGTATCTCACTGCCACTTTTGGCATCCATGTCGTCTCGTATGCAGACGGCACGCAACTTCTGCTGACATACAACAACAAGCCCGAGATAAAGGCGAACTTGGCTGCCTGTGTGACAGCAGTGATGGGATGGCTGAGAGGTAATTCCCTGCAATGCAATCCTGATAAAAACGAAGGTCCTGCTGTTTGTCAATAACCCCCTGCCTGGTTGGTCTGGGGCCTGACCTGCCAGTTGCACGGCACCTCCTCGTCCAGCCGAAGTGGCAAGAAACTTAGGAGTTCTTATTGATACTAACCTATCCCTCAAGCCCCAGATTTTAGCTGTGATTAAAACTGCATGTTGGATTCTCAGGATATTAAAGAAATTCCTTAAACTCCTGCCTTGGGAAGCTCATAAAACTGTGGTGCAGGCTCTGATTCTATCTAGACTGGACTATGCTAACATCTTATATTTAGGAATCTCAGACCACCTCATGCAGAAACTATAAAAAGTACAAAACATGGCCATCCGCCTCTTGTATAACCTTCCTAAACATGCCTCAATAACTCGGTATTGGCGCCAGCTGCACTGGCTCCCAGTGAAGAAGAGTCATGTTCAAAGGACTGATGGTGGAGCACGCAGCCTTCTACAGGACATGCCCTAAATACCTACAGGACAAACTGACCCCCCTACTGTCCTAAAAGATCCTTGAGGTCATAGTCAGTCCACCTGCTGGCTATCATATTTAGTAGACGAAAGAAATGGAGCAGCTCGGCATGCTCAGGTCTAGCAGCCAAACATTGGAACTAACTCACTCTGGCCCTTAGATGCATCCCCAACAAAAAAAGTCTGACTACCGCTGGAGCTAGATAGCCTAAGGGAAATAGAGCTCCCTGGGCCAATTAGAGCTCTCTTATTTTAAATTGGCGCTGCCACAAGAACTCTCTCGAGCCTCTCATGGACCCAACCGTCCAGATATACAATTAGTTTTGAACCTTATCACAAAAAGCACAATCTGCAGACCAAGATCTAGCTTTCTGACAAATTTGGTGTAATTCCGTTCAGCAGTTTTTGCTGTAGTCCTGCCTAAAGAAGTCTATGGAAAATGCATGGGGACTTGGCATTTTGGGACCTTCCTTTTTTCTCGGCCTCCGCTTGACGGATCACCCTGAAACTTTCCATGCAAAACTAGTCAAAAAGTAGCACCTTTTTGTAAATTTTTTGTGGAAATTCGTCAAACAGGGCCAAAGTTATTAGCAACATAAAAAACTCATTTCCTAGGGAACAGCTGGCCTTACTATAACTACCCAGTGGCGACCGCCACAAGGTAATGTAATATATATATTTATATATATATATATCCAAAACAAACACCGGGTCGCTTGAAGAAACCGGACACTGACACCGCTGATTCAGGTTAAATTCTCCAACGTTTATTAGCTAAGTTGCTGTGCTGTTACGCGTTTCGACAGGATCCCCTGTCTTGCTCACACAAAGAGCTCCACAACTCTACTCCCTTTGTTTCAGAGCAGCCTTGTCTTTTGAAAGGTTTTGAAGACGCCCGATTGATTAATTCATCTCGGCGTTTTAAAGCATTTCTTCACTGCTCGAGGCAGTTGACAAACGCGGAGCAGAAGCACAAGCAGCAACTTGCTAGGAAAACAGGCTGTGTCCTGTTTCCTGTTCCGGGTTGAGAGAGTGCAGTGCGCAGTGCAGCCGAGAGAGCCGAGCCGAGAGAGCCGCGGGAGCAGCAAGAGCCAAATTCGAATCCGGACCCGCTGGATCCGCCAGAGCTCCGCGGGGGCACAGCGAGAGCCGCGGGAGGTCAAGGAGATCAAGGATTCAGGACCGTGTTTTTGCCTTGCTCTGCCTGAAGCTGAACTGTGAGCTGAGAGGTGAAAGGAGGTCAAGCCACCAGGTGGTCAAGCCGTCTGTTCACTACCGCCTGCTTCCACTACCACCACCGTTGCTGCGCAGTGAGGGGCGGGGAGGGGCTGTCAGGAAACGCAGGCTGTCAGGCGGATGGTGAGCAGCTACAGCTACAGCCTACAAAGCCTGGACTCCCTCAAGTACGAGCGAGGGCCAGGACTCCCTCAAGTACAAGCGAGAGACAGTTACTGGTGAGTCCGGCGCACCCGCTTTCAATTTTGAACTGCTGCAGACTTACGTTGGGCAAGGTTGAGCCGGGTCGTGCAGAGCGGAGGGTTTCTTCCCCTACTTCCCATATTCCTGCATCCCCGCTCCCCAACAGCCCAAAGGCACACTGCTAACAAGCGAGGACAGGAGGGCAGGCAGGCAGGGCCTATCTAATTAAAAAATATAAATAGGCCCGGTAAAGAACAGTATGAGGTCAGGCCGTGTACGAGGAGGACCGAAGGTCAAAGGAATTACAAAAAAGCGTAAGCGGACCGCTAAAACGCTAGAGGGCTCCAGGGAAGAACCGCCAACTAAAACCAGGCCAGCAGTACAGCGTGACTGCTCCTTAATTGAAATAACTACAGATATAAACTCTCCAAGCGAACAAGCGAGTGAGCATCTAGCAAAACCGGAAAAAATCAAAAATTCAAAAAACTGCCAAACTCTTTTTCAACCAAAGATTTACACGAAATTTTGCTTTTTTAAAAATGCGGGGGACACTCTCCTTTCAAATGCCAGAGAAATGCCGGGCCTTCAGACACCTCTTCAGCCATTACAATTTACTGGCTCGCTGAGAAGCACTTATAAAAAGGAAAGCTCAAATACGTTAGTTGGCAGACCACTGCAAGTAACATCGACCCCACAATGTCATAAGACACTAGTGGCTCAGGACACTAAAACCCCAGTCAAGAAAGCTGCAATTGACACTGAACTAATCCAAGTACATAGGTCCAATGAAGCACACAAAATTTCTGTAGAAGGTCCAGGAGAAGGACAAATAGGTATACATGAAATGCCTATGGTCAGAGGATCACTTCACAGTAAAAATGTAATAGGCAATTGCGCTACAACTGACGTACCAACGATCTGTGAACAGAGAAGCCCAGAGGTAACAAAGCAGCCTAGGAACATAAAGTACAAATATATGAGGGAAAAGGAGGAGTGGAGCGAAAAAGAACTTTCTCCGGCATCTCCAATATCAACACCGAATGATCAAGCGACAGATTATAAAATGCCATTAGGATCGGCATTAAAGCAAGGAAAAGAAGATAGGCCAGCAATCCACTCCTTGGAAGACACAGAAGCCTCTTCGTACTTGGGGAAGGAAGAGTGGGAGGACCTTATGGCCGCCTATTCTCAAGATAAGTGTTGGAGCGGGCTTCCCGCAAATACTTCTAATATGACAACTGAAGGCAACCAAGAAGAACAGGCGGCGGGGGTGACTAATGGAGAGCAAAATGCTACAATAAATTTAGGAAGTCAAGAGGGATCTCCAAAACATACAAATTATGGAAGTGCTTGGCCAAATCTATTAAAAACAGTGCAACTCCTGGTAGAGGCCCTCCAATACCAGTCTGATAAGATGGACACTCAACTAACGCTACTAGACACTCTGGCTGTCTTTGTGGTTGCTATCGACGGAAAGTTGGGCACATTAAACACGTTTTTACAAAACACGTATGACCAATCACAAGATATCAATTTTAATTGCGGATGTGGCCCAATTATTGACAAATTAGCCTCCCTCCCAGTAATGCTGAGTGATCTGTGTAAACAACTCAAAAGGGCTCCACAGTGCCCAAATAACCAACCTTCTGAGGGTCACCCGGAAAAAGAAATTCATGAACCGACAAAAACACACTCAACCAAAATCTACAAAAAAGGGAATTCCAGGACAAAGGAAATCCCAGTACAAACAGTTATAGGAACAGAGGGTAGCAAAACTAAAACACTAGTAGGTCAAATGTCTGATGCCATATCGGGAGATAATTTAGACAAAAAAATGAACGCAAAGCAAAGGCGAGCAAAAAGACGGAAAGGCCGAAATCAAAAAACAAACTCAAATCAGGATGGATTCATGCGCCTTTTTGGGTCATCATTAGCACAAAGCGAACTTACGCCCGAAAATGACATCAATTCTATAGGGGTCCCTGAACAGAATGCAGAAGCTGCAAAAGGAACGAATCATACCGTCAACAGAGCGATGCAAGTAACTGAGAAAATGCAAGAACTCGGAAACGCTATGAATGAAGAACTAGAAGTCCCCCACCAAAGCATGATCCCTCAAATGATCAAAGAGGAAAATGGATCTCTTGAAACCGATCAGAAGCTATCACAAAAGAACAATACCACAACTCATTTCATCGTCAATCGAACAACAAATGGTGACAACACTTCGGTAATAAACCTAAAGAATTACAACGACCAATGCTCACAGATTAGGAAGCCAGTTGAAACAAAAAGGAGCGTCTATAAAGAGACAAATGACAATCAACCGGCCTCCACTATTCAAGCAACACCAATTATACATACAAGGGCCCAACAGAGACAAGGAACCGAGGCACCTGCAGAACAACCGGGAACCACGCTAGATCTCCCCTGGCAGGGAGTTGGAGGCCAATTGTCTAAACCAAGACAACAAATAATACATCAAAGTGAGGGAGAGAAAGTAGAATCTTCCAATCATCAGGCATCATCAGAAACACGGAGACACGAGCCTACACCACTATGTCGAGATAACAAAGGGACCATTAGCTCAGAGGAATCAAGGAAGGAAACAAGTGCTATATGGTTCAGGCCTGACTATATCTCTAAAGGTAGGCACGATATCCTGAACAGATGTAATATTCTACGGCTGTTATCTCATATTCCTTCTCTGAAAGAAGTGACAACTTTGGATTTGGTTTCAATTGAATTTATCAAAGACCAGGATGAAACGGACAGTGAAAAAACAAAAACAACATGGACAACGTTATCAATTGTACAAAAAATACTAGCAGAGGCTCATACATTTAAAAACTGGGGGATAACAATTACTCCTTATATAATGCCAGGATATCCTGACTTGCTAATTCCGGGGACAATGGTGGGAACTCAGGCTTCTGTAAATAGACCTGGAATATCGGTGCTGAGAGGAGCGGTGGGGAACTGCAGAGCGAGTAATGAGCAATATCCTAGTAACATCAGAAGCGACCAAGACGTCACAATGTCATCAAGTTGGTTAACAGATCTAAGATGGATTGCTAGAACAATAAATAACCAAACAAATTGACAAAACATCAGTTCACAACCAAGATCAAGTAAACATGATCATTTACGACTATGTTCATGGAATGTAAACGGTCTAGCAAACAAAATGACTGACCTAGATTTTGTTAGCTACATAAGATCTTTCGACATCGTGGCATTACAAGAAACATGGCAAATAGACCCTCCGCACCTTCAGGGATTTCTGCGTTTCTTTACTTGTGCACTTAGGAGGGCAAAATATGGTCACCTCCAAGGCGGACTAGTAACCTACGTTTCAGTCACAAGTGTACACATAGCTAAGGAAGTTGGACCAACTGCTTCGGCGACAATGGCAGTAAACCTTTTCACCTCGCAACTAACACCGGGTAAAGGGGGCATCGATCTTACTTTGATCAATGCTTACATCCACCCAAAAAGGAAAACAAAGGCAGCAAAGGAACTATGCAATTTTCTGGAGGTGTGCATAAGGGAAAAATCTACTACAGATGTTATGCTTACTGGGTCTTTTAACCTTAATCTTATGGGAACTTCATCAGATGAAGAGATTCTACTGCAAAATTCAAATTGGGATATCCCATTACAAGGGAAGCCGCAAATATTCACACAAACCAAAACAGGGAAACAGATATTAGAGGATTTCGAACATTTTAATATCAGAGCAATAAATGGAAGATTTGCCGGAGATAACCCCCCAGCTACAACACATTATTCAACAAAAATTAATACAATACTAGATTATACTTTCATCTCACTGCCTCTATTTCAACACATGATTTCATTTCAGATGGGTGATAAAGCTGACAGTGATCACCGTCCCCAAGAAATTGTGCTTAAAGTAAGCAAGCCCAGGGGGCGTGGCTTGCCGAGCTGCGGAATGGCCGCTTTTTAGGCGAGCTCCGCCGGCCGGGATCTAATCCTGCATTTATCCGCACATAACTTGGGAGTGTGCTTGATAAAATCATACTCCGGTGTCACCCTAAGGTTCGGGGCCACATCGGGTGACTGGAAGCCGAGAATATTTGCAGACGGCCTGACCGGTGCGCGCAGTGAAAGTCTGGCGGGACGAGGCTCGGCTGCGACCTGGAGGCGTGTCTCGGCCTGGGCGGAAAATCGAGCCCCGGGCGCCTGGCTGCGAGGAAGGCCAACCTACGCAATGCCCCCATCTGAGCACTCTTGACACCGCAGCTTGCATCCGCTTTCACCTGCTGTCAGTACTGGGGCACTGGGAAGTGGCGGCACATGGAAATTAAATATTTCGCCTGAAATCGGCGGGAACGCAGCAGACATACCGGAAGTGTAGTGCCCTCCGGGCCCGGGCCTTTTCTGAGCGACGCCCTGCAGCAACGTTGAGAGGTGTGGGTGCGCCACTGGCGATTGCTGTGTTGCGGGAGCGAGGGAAAAACCTAACGTGCCCGCGGAGGCCCATGTCATTGATCGGGGACTGGAGGCCGAGAATATTTACAGACGGCCTGACCGGTGCGCACAGTGAAAGTCTGGCGGGACGAGGCTCGGCTGTGACCTGGAGGCGTGTCTCGGACTGAGCGACTAATCGAACCCCGGGCGCCTGGAGGCGGGGAAGGCCCAACTGCGCACTGCCACCATCGGAGCATTCCTGACACCGCGGCTTGTACCCGCTTTCACCCACAATCTGCGCTGAGGCACTGGGAGGAAGCGGCACATGGACAATATATATTTCGCCTGAAATCGGCGGGAACGCAGCAGATATAACGGCAGAGAAGTGTCCGCCGGGCCCCAACCTCTTCTGAGCGACGCCCTGCAGCAACGGTGAGAGGTGTGGGTGCGCCACTGGCGATTGATGTGTTGCGGGTGCGAGAGAGACTCTGCATTGCCCCGCGGCGGCCCATATCATTGATCGGGGCCTGGGTGGGCCTGCCCTAGAACTGGCGGGAGTCTATTTGAACAACTACCCGACGTGTGGGTGAGTCGGAGACTGGGTGGCCCGGCATTGCGGTGGATGTGGACCCCCTCCCCGGGACTCAAACTGAGATTGCTGTTGAAGTACAATAGCTGCTCCATGGACAGTGGGGACTGCCACGATCTAGTCTCTCACGACGTTGTGCCCTGCAAAGCTTATCGCCGATGCTGCGGTTCCTATCCCTGTGATCACTATCATCAATAACGGGTCTGACCGGTTGGTTGGCTGCCGCATAGCTGATACGTAGATTGTCATCACCAGTTCACAACATGGGAAAGCAGGACCCAAAACAGCCAAAGCTACACTTCGAAAACAAGCGCGCAACTCGACATACGGAGTCAGACCCAGAGGCTACCTCGGAGAACCCGAATGAAAACCAGCAAGAAGATCAGGGAGAAGACATGAGAACTCTGTTGCTGGAGATGAGATCAAGCCTACGAACCATAGATACCAAACTAGATGCGTTAACCACGCAACTTGACACTGTTAAAAAACAAGTTGAAAGTCATGAGACCCGATTGGACGTGCTCGAAAATAGGAACACAGAATTCCACGAATTCCAAACGGAAACCAAGGAACAATTGTTGAATATGGATAAAATGCTTACCATCATCCGTGCAAAAAATGAGGATTTGGAAGCCAGGTCTCGTAGGAATAACCTCCGAGTCACGGGAATCGCTGAAACGACTGCCATTGTAAAGATGGAGAACTACATATCAGATCTGCTGCATGAGTTGTTCGATCCTCATCTATCTGCCGTCTTTGCGGTTGAAAGAGCACACCGCGCCCTCGGTCCGCGGCCTCCTGTCGGGTCTACACCCAGACCCATACTTGCAAGAATCCTGAATTATCAAGATCGGGACTTAATACTAAGACTGGCCAGGGAGAAAGGGACAATCTTGCACAAAGGAAATACAATCTCCTTCTATCCGGACTTTACACCGGCAGTCCAAGCTGCACGACGAGAATTTCTCCCAACTAAACGTATATTGATGCAGGCCAAGATCCCGTACTCCTTACTATATCCTGCAAAGCTCAAGGTCTCATACGATGGCACAGCCCACTTCTTTACTGTTGCCAAATCTGCCTTTAAATTCGCGAAACACATAGGAGGGCAGAAAAATAGGCAGAACTGTGGGCCGAAGGACTTGTCTGTGGACCGATTGAGCGACAATGACTGATTTGGTATCGTATAAATGTGTGCTTTGATTGTTTGCTTGTTTATGTTATTTGCACAAGGACCATGTTTGTATCTTTAGTACATATACATTTTAGATGAGTGTTATTCCTGGACTTGACCACGTGGCACACCGGACGTTATGCACTGTATAGTGTAGATAGCATTGCTTCCCAAAAAGTTCTCCCGGCCACCCTGGGAACAGTAGGGATGTTCGCAGGCATCGCCACGCCCTCATGGGAAATTTCCTAGACAGGGGCTTTGCCCTTCTGTTGATGGGGGGGGAGACGTACACAACCTGATTGGGGGGTTGGAGTGGGTGGTGGGTTGGGGGGGTGGGTTGGGTTGTTCTGCTATATTGTTATGGGGTGGGTATTCTTCAACCTGTTTGGGGGTTTGTTGTGGGAGGGGGATGGCGGGTGGGGATTGTTCCTAAATGTTATGCCGGTATATTTGTACACTATTGGATGACGTACACAGACAGACTTGAGAACAAAATATGTTGCCCTAGACACAATTATATTATACATATTGCCTTATTGTACACCAAATGACCAGTCTAAATTGTTTGACATGGAACATAAGAGGTCTAAATGATGGCAGAAAGTCCAGACTAGTACATGCATATCTAACTAGACATAATATAGATTTGTGTCTGCTACAGGAGACTCATCTACATGTTAAACCCTCCCCTAAACTCAAACATAAAAGATGGGGCTTCACCTACTCCGCAGTCTATTCCAACTATTCTTGTGGGGTGGCATTGCTGGTTAAGCGTGGCGTTGAATGGAGGGAGAGGGAAATCCACACAGATCCTGAGGGTAGATACGTACTACTGTTGGGCTCGTTGGGAGGGGTTTCCCTGACCTTAGTAGCAATATACGGACCCAATATCGACTCCCCAGACTTCTTCCAAGATATATGGACCAAAATAAAAGCAACTGGCTGCTCCACGATTTTATGGGGAGGGGACTTCAATGCAGTATTAAACGATGAGCTGGATAGACAGGGTACTGCGAGAACACTCCATCCTGCTGCTGGCAAAGCACTAAATGCAATACTCGAAGATGGGGACCTTGCTGACATCTGGCGCTTGCGACACCCACTGGTTAGGGAGAGTACATGTTTCTCTGAACACCATAAAGCCTATTCCCGGTTGGACTACTGGCTGGCGTCTCGAGATGTGACAAGCTGGGTGGTGGAGATATCTCACCTGCCGAGAACGTTGTCGGATCACTCCCCATGTCTTTTGCGGCTGTCGCTCCCTGACTCCATGCGGCGGGCATTTTCCTGGAGACTCCCTCCACATGCTTTATTGGATGAGGCGTTTAAGGAAGAAATACGTACAGACATAACGGACTATTTTACTCTTAATGCAGGCTCCGTCGCCACTGAAGCGTCCTTGTGGGAAGCATTTAAAGTGGTTATTAGAGGACAATGTATAGCTAGGCAGGCGGGGGTACTTAAGGCGATTAGGACCACGCTGTCGTCCATTGAGGCTAACATCAAAGACCTTGAAACGCGATTTTACTTGGATGGTACAACTGCTACACTAGCGGAGTTGAAATCCAAGTTGCTGGACTATGACGAAGAGGCACAGAGGGAGATGAAGTTTCTTGGGAAACGTGCAGAGGCGCGTAGATATGGAGAGGGGGACAGACCGGGACAGACGCTTGCCAACATGATTCGCACCTCGAGGTCCAATGCCTATATCCCCGAGCTGGTGGGTAGGGATGGTGGTATGGTCAGAGGCCCAGAAGCTATACCTAATGAGTTTTCTTCGTTCTATTCTCAGTTATATACAGCTACACAAACTAGATGCCCGGAGGGCATGCAGGCCTTTCTTGACTCCCTTGAACTGATTTGGTTTAATAATAGACAAAGGGAATACATGGACTTGCCATTTACAGTGGAGGACGTGACTAACGTGATTAAGGGTTTGCCCCTGGACAAGGCCCCTGGGTCGGACGGGTTGACGACAGCCTTTTATAAGACATATGTGGAAGAGCTAGCGCCCCTACTTTTGGCAGTTTATGAAGAAGCCCAAGAGGTGGGTATATTGCCCCAATCGATGCGAGAGGCGATCATAATTACTCTGTTAAAACCTGGGAAGCCTGACACCGAATTAAATTCATACCGGCCTCTATCGCTCATTAATGTTGATGTCAAGATATTGGCGAATTTAATAGCCAATAGGCTACAACCAATGGTCCCCCTCATTGCTCGTCCAGACCAATCGGGCTTTATATTGGGGAGGTCTACCTCTCATAATCTTTGAACCGTCTTTTCGGTTCTACATTACTTACACCCGAATGTGCAGGCGGCGGCGATATTCTTGGACGCAACCAAAGCCTTCGATTCGCTTGAATGGCCCTATCTGTTTGCGATATTAGAAAGGATCGGATTTAGCCCTCTTTTTATTAAATGGATCAGGTTATTATACACTGAGCCAACAGCTAGGCTACGTACTAACGGTCTCTTGTCTGAGTCATTCCCGATCTTGCGTGGCACGCGTCAAGGGTGCCCCTTACCTCCTCTACTATTCGCCGTCGCGATGGAGCCGTTAGCTGCACTCATCAGACAACATCACACGGCAAGGGGGATAGGGTTTAGTACTAGAAGCCTCCTTATATCACTCTACGCGGATGATGTTACTCTGTATATCCTGGACCCAGCGAAGAACTTGGATGTAGTTCTACGAGAATTTATTAAATTTGGAGGGCTGGCCGGAATATCTATCAACTGGGCTAAATCAGTTATATTCCCCCTGACTGACAACACAAAGGCTGTGACCTCTAAATTCCCACTGAAGTGGGAAGCTGAGAAGGTAAAATATTTGGGGATCTGGATAAGTCGGGACCTACAAGAGGTGTGGAACTTGAATTATGGCCGGACTATGAATTGGCTGGAGGAGAAGGTTGCTCTCTGGGCTAAACTTCCTTTATCCCTGGCAGGGAAGATCGCGCTGACGAAAATGGTTATATTACCTAAATTTTTGTATCTTTTTGTGAATTTGCCGATCATACTTACACAACCTTTTTTCAGAACACTACGCTCACTGTTAACATCTTTGGTTTGGGCGGGTGGACAGGCTCGAGTATCGTGGGAGCTGTTGTCTCTACCGTTAAAACAGGGAGGTCTGGGCGCCCCTGATATGCAACTATACGCATTCTGTGCGCAAGCACAATTTCTGCATTATTGGGTCCACCCAACACCATTTCAGCCACATGTGGCGATGGAGACGGACGCGGTTGCACCGGTTCCTCTCCAAGTAGCCTTGTATCAGACATATAGACGCCCCACGGACGGAATTGACACTTCCGAAACCCTGCGATGGGCTTGGGATGCATTACGGAAGCGTGCAGGAGCCAGCTCTTGTATGCCCCATCAATCCCCTTAGCACAAAACCCAATGTTACCAAACATAAAGGATGAGATAAGTAAAAAGGTAGCGCAGAAGATGAAGCTTCACACGTTTGCGGAACTCTACCCGGGGAACACATTTAGGGACCCCCCAGCTGCAGAAGAGGGTCAGATGGTGCCATTCGGAGAGATGTTCCTTTATCACAAGATACGAGCTGCCTGCCGAGCATTACATAGCGAGTTCCCAGCCCCCCGACCCCCTTGTCAGCCCTAGAAAACTTACTGAAATCACCATCACCACGAAAACTTATAACCCGACTCTACACACAAATGCAAATCACTGCCCCTGTGACAAGACCTAATGCATTGCCGAGGTGGAACGCGGAGCTCTCTCACCCACTGACCGAAGATCAATGGCACTATTGTTGCAATCAGCTCACTGAGCTATCACCTAACTATAGACTTCGATTGATTCATTTCAAATTCCTACACAGATATTACAGAACACCTATAAGTTTACACCGCATGGGGCTGAGAGATGATGAGTGCTGCTGGCGTTGTGGGGTAACCCTCGCTTCTTTCATACATATGGCATGGGAGTGTTCTGCACTGGCTGACTACTGGTCCCAGATATTTACACAAATTAATCAGATCCTGGGCATGTCCCTGTCCCCATCCCCAGTATTGGGCCTGTTAGGTTATGTAAAGGACACACATGTTAAGAAGCGTAAACTACATGCACTACTATTGTTATTCACCAAACGTCAAATTACGGTTCACGGGGGGGGGGGAGGAAGCCTACGACCATGGAATGGATTAGAGAGGTTACATACAGCCATTCCCAGCTCACTACTTTTTGGGAACGGATGCCTCCCACCTCCAGACCCCGGGAAATATGGGAGCCGTTTGTTGCCTGGGCTCGGGAGAAGACAAATGGGGATGAGGATGTTATGCAAGACGCTGCCCGTACTGCAGATGTGGAATAAATACGATATGATTATTTGATATGTTTCTATGATAGATGCTGCCAGACGGGGACTGGTATCTGCTATTCTATTATTGTATTACTACCTCTAAAGGTTTAAGATTTCATGGATAATGGTCCTGGTGGTACTGGGGCGCATCGCTTTTGAGGGCGCATGACGATGAACGACTATTGTGTGTATACTGAGATATTGTACGACTAGACAATGTATACCTGGCATACTGGTTTGTTGCATTAAAATGTACATTGCATTTATTTGAAAATACCAATTAAAAAAAAAAAAATCTCTACAAATTAAATTATTAAAAAAAAAAAAGTAAGCAAGCCTAAATTTGTGCGATCTTTGGCTCCTCAGGAATCACTTTATACTATCAATTTTAAAAGGATTAAGTTCGCAGCAGCGACCAACGTTACTATGCTGGAAGATGTAAAACAGCACTTTAATGCAAGAACCGGATCAAGTGAAGTCGAGAAATGGGAGCAATTTACAACATCTATGGCAGCTTACGCTACAAGAACTAACCCACGGGCCCAACCGGGCCATAGTAGCATGAAGCATGTCTCACAAGAATATAAAGAGAAGATCAGGCGCACAAAAAAATCAATTTATCAAACGATGAGACAACTTCGGCTTAATCCAAAAGATACAGTGAAACTTGATCTATTACGGAAGCTAAAGGCAATGCTGAAAAAACAAAAATGGGAAGCCACTAGATCTGCGGAGGACAATCTTTGGGCAAAACTACACGCTGACACCAAACAGAGCAATAGTGCAAGATTTTGGAAAACCATAAACCAATTTACAAGACCTTCGCATGACGGAGTTTCCTCTAATATTACAGAAGAAGTATGGGCAAGCTACCTCAGGAACCACTTCAATCAAGATATGGATTCTATTAACTTGGAGACAAAAACTGATAATGCGACAAAAAGCATTATTACAAATAAAGCACAGACATTCCACATGAGCACTGGAAAACCTGAGGGTCATACATTATTAATAAATGATGGTCTGACGAGCACACGAAACATCATTAAGCGCCAAATTAGAAAAGGAAGGAGAGAGGGGGTGCCAGGCCCGAACGGAATTCCCCCCATCCTTTTCAAACAAGACGAAAATGAATGGGCAGCAGCACTTGAACCACTGTTTTTCGAAATAAGATATTTTAACAGATTGTCTGGCTCCTGGAAGGGATCAATTATTTCTCCAATTTTCAAGTCAGGGGACAAGTCACTCCCACAGAACTACCGATTAGTGGCCCTTATGGACAACGAGGCAGAGTATTTTGCTGGTACACTCTTGGAGGAGCTGCAGGCCTGGGCCACAGAGAATTCTTTAATCCCAGCTAATCAGACTGGTTTCGCTAAATCAGTTGGAACAACCTCAAATATCCTAACCATGGGAATGCTAATAGATAAGGCAGAATCAACTAAAATGCCCATTCATTTCTGCTTTATAGATTACAAGGCTGCCTTTGACCATATAAATCGGAACATCTTATGGTCTAAATTGAGCAGCTGGGGATAACAAGGTCTCTGTTAGACTTGCTGATCAGCCTTCACACAGACACATGGGTCCAGATAAAGCTGGGTGATGGGTCGCTACTGTCAAGACGCATACTAACCAACAAAGGGCTCAAACAGGGTTGTGTCTTAGCCCCCACATTATTCAACTTGTTTTTAGCGGACCTCGTCCCGATATTAAATAGCTGTGGCTCCCAGGTTAGGTGGGCTATCACTACCATGTCTCCTCTATGCGGACAATATAGTCCTCATCAGCCATACGCAAGTAGGCCTGCAACATCTTGTGAACGCTACACAGGGCTATTCTGAAGCAAATGAACTGACCATAAATCTTGGGAAAACGCAGACAATGACGATCAGCAAAAATAGGAAAAAATCGTCTACCTGGTTTTGGGACAATACTCGTATTGAGGACACGTCAGTATATAAATATCTAGGAGTAAAAATCAATAAAGGCGGCCACTTCACTGTACAGAAAACCAGCATTAGAGGCAAAGGCCTCGCCTTAGCAATCTCTTTAAAAACACTAAACAGTAAGCTAACCGGTCTGTCGCTCCTACCTCTGGCTCAAGTGATACGAGCCAAACTCCTGCCAACAATTGCTTATGGTAGTGAAGTACAGAGAGGCAGAGATGCAACAACTCTTGACAATACAGTCATAGCTGCATACAGGATTATTCTTGGTCTGCCCAAACATACTTCACCAGCTCAAATCAGGCTAGAGTTTGGCGTTCAGAAACAGTTCTTGGCAAGACAGGGGCGTACATAACTACCTGGGACAAAGTGCGGAAATGCAATCAAGGAACTTTAAACGAATATCTATGGAAGGAGTTAGAGCAACACTCAGCCTCACCAGCTGCCAAGTACCTCAAAAGCAGTTTGGCGAATACTGGCTTAAACCAACTCTGGGACACTCCTACAAATCACTCAACGCTTACAAAACTGGTCAGGAAGACAATTAAACATCTCTCGTGGGTCGAGGACAAGGCATCCCTCACGAAAAGGACACATGGCTGGATGACCCTGAACTCGTATTCCATAGCAGCACCACAGAACTACCTTGATTTGGGCTATGCTAAAACTACTAAAATGAAGTTTTTGAAGTACAGATTGGGCTTGTTACCCTGTATTCAGCATTTTCCGCATTGGCTAAAGGATAAGGTGGGCTCCTCCTGCCACCTATGCGGCTCAGCGCCAGAGGATCTGCTGCATTTGTTATGTTCCTGTAATGAACTTTTGAAAGAACGAAAGCGTCTGTTAAAATGCCATTTAAATCAGCGTGGGATACGCTCACGAAGACAAGCAGTTCTCGCCTGCTTTGCACCTAATGACCCACAGCTGAACTGTAGTCTGGTGAAGTTCATGAGGGTGGTGGAAAAGAAAATGCCAAAACCAGATTCATAGTATCGTAACACAAACAGCACTTCTATTTATGGACATCTAAAAGTATAAATTTTAGAAATGATTTTAAAAAGATAAAAGATGCATATTATGGAATAATGTTTTTAACATTGTATGCAGAATTGCTTTTAAATTTTGACGTTTTGTATTGCAAAGGTTTTTATTAACTATGCAAATAAAATTACTTACCCTTTGTTTGGAGTCACAGGTCACATGGTATGATAGACACAGACAACATACTAGGAGATTATAATTCATACATTATCATATACTTTACAATATCCTTCTTCTTAAGCAATGTCGTTTCCTATTTTTACATTTTTACTTTTTTTCTCATTTTTACTTATGCCACGAAAGTAATTCCACTTAAATTAAGTTGGAATGTAACAATGCTGTGCCCACTGTTCATCGGAGTGTGTGACTCTGGTATCATTTTAGCTATTCACTGACATTGACCCTTGCCCCCTCTCTTTAACATTTTTTCACAAGTGTGCGAATCATTAAGTACGCGGTCAAATATCAGTAATGCAATCAGTGTAATTATAAAATATTTCGACAGGCAAAGACGTCTCGCTCTCTGAATATACACACACAGTCCCTTGTACTCCCTTTAAAATCAATTATGTCACACAAAATAAAGTGCAAGTGCACTCATGCAATTAAATCCTTATGTCTTCCGACTTGCAATTGGAATAGAAACCAATTCTATAAGGTGCATATGCAATGATGTAAACTTAAGAGACTTTAGCATAGCAAATACAATGCAACCTGCAACAATAAAGTGCTAGTGCTTCAATGTCCTGAAAGTGCAAATGCTCTTATGCTCTCTGGCCTGAAAATTTCTTCTAGAATTACCAACATCTAATAGGTGCATATGCATTGATGTAGACATCTGGGACTTTTACTCTACAATTGCATTCCAGGCAATAACAATAAAGTGCTAGAACCTCTGTTGTCCAAAAGTGTAAATGCTTTCATGCCTTCTTGCAAGAATTTCTCTCCCCAAATTTTTGACAACACCTAATAGATTAACTCTAGGTCTGCCCACAGGTTTAGAAAGTGCATGTGCGAAAGGATAGGGGGCGGATTTGGCAACAATGAGGGAGCTTGACTGCATCGCCTAGGGGTGTCTGGGGACATGCATGTGTCGTTTTAGGCAAAGACTTCAAACACCAGTTGATTGAGGAAAGTGCAAAAAAATCTGTAGACAGATATCATCTTACTTTCACAACAGTCTGAGAATATAAAGTGCATGTGCTTAAGACAAATATCTCTCTTTCTTCTTTTTTTCGCATCTGCAATAATCTAAGAGTCTATTTCTTAATGACAGCAAGATTAAAAATTATATAAATACACATATTTCAAGACTAATTTCACCCTCTAGTTGGTAATTTGTCACCACTCCTTAACTAACTTTCAAGACAGGAGCGGACCGGAGCGCCCCACTAGTTTTGAAAATTTCGCAATGATTCGTCAAACGACGCCAAAGTTATTGGGAATAGAATGTTACGAATTTCCTAAGGATAATAGGTCCTAACTATAACTATCTACTGGCGACCGCCAGTAGATTATATATATATATATATATATATATTAATATACTGGCGGTCGCCAGTAGATAGTTATAGTTAGGACCTATTATCCTTAGGAAATTCGTAACATTCTATTCCCAATAACTTTGGCGTCGTTGACGAATCATCATAAAATTTTCAAAACTAGTGGAGCGCTCGGTCATCTCCTGTCTTGAAAGTTTCGAGGTGATTCATCAAGCGGGGGCCGAGAAAAAGGGGGGTCCCAAAACGTGTTTTCTCCATGTTAATTCCCATAGGAAATTTTAGACACGGCAACAGCCCGAACTGCTGAACAGAATTACACCAAATTTTGCAAAAAGGTAGAGCTTGGTTCAGAAAGCGACCTTTTTTTTAAATGGTGTAAATCCGTTCAGTAGTTGCGGAGAAATTAAAAAAATAAGAGTGAAAAAATCAATTTCCCATAGGAAACTTTATGCAAGGCTACAGCAAAAACTGCTGAACGGAATTACACCAAATTTGGCAAAAAGGTAGTGCTTGGTTCAGAAAGCACCCTTTTTAAATATGGTGTAAATCCGATCAGTAGTTGCTGAGAAAATCCAAAATAAAAGTTTCGATATTTATGGCCGCGGTGGATCCGCGCACCCTCCCAACCACGAGCTGCATGCTAATTGGCTGTCAACACTCCAAAACAGGAAGTGTTGGCAGCCATCTTGTTCCTCGGTAGAACCGAGGCAAAAGAAACAAGTGCGCAAAACGCACAAAGGGGGCAGGGTAGAAACACCCTGACCCCCTAGGTCTGCTCAGGGGTCCCACAATGACCACCTGGGCAGAAAAAAGCATTTTTTTTTTTAAATCGGCGGGATGCGCTTAGGGTGCGCGGATCCCGCCGAGAGAAAAAAAGGCTATTTGCCCCGGGTGGGCCAAGTCCCGGGGGCATGCGGGGGTTTATTTATATTTTATAGGGGGCCTCTAAGGCCCCCAGGGACCCGCCCGGGCTTTAAAAAAAATGGTGCGGGAGGGCTCTCCGCCCTCCCGCAGCCCCGGGGACCGCCACCCCCCGGGGCTTCTTTTTTTTAATTTAATTCACCTGTGTGGGGGGCTCCAGCCCCCCCACATGCCCCTGGGACTGCCACCTCCCCGGGGCACTTTGAAAAGAAATGTGGGGGTCCGTTTCGAAGCCCCGGGGACCACCACCTCCCCGGGGCTTTACTAATGAAGGGAGGGGGGCCGCGCGGCCCCCCTCCTGGAGCCCTCCATGGCCCTGGGGACCGCCACCCCCCCGGGCCGGCTCCTGCAGTGTCCCGGGGTGCCTACCCCCCGGGACACTGCTGTTTGCAATCACAGGACGGGAGCCTCGCGGCTCCCGTCCTGTCATTGCAAACTTGCTTTGCTTCATTGAAGCGAGAGCAGGGAAACCTGAAGCCCACCAGGAACCTCCAGTATGCGCCAGGGAGCTGCGTTGCAGAGAGGTGTACAGAGGCCACGCCCCTTTTTACACCTCTCTGCAACGCAGATCTGTGGCGCTTTTTGGAGGTACATGGTGGGCTAGTTGCACTCCAGGGACCCTCAGGATTCAAGGGGACTTAATCCCCCAACTTAAAACGCGCCACGGGGCGCGTTTGCACAGTGGTGAAGGGAGGGGGCGGGGCTTCAGGTGACATGTGTGCAAACAGTGCGTTTTTTCTTCTTTCTTCACATGTCCTACCTCTGTAGGCATAGTTACAAACTAGCATTTAAAAAACCTTTGAAATTCACTGGAAAAAACCATAGGTTTCAGACATGTTATAGTTAGGAATTAGCATTTAAAAAAACCTTTGAAATTCACTGAAAAAACCATAGGTTTCAGGCACGTTATAGTTAGAAATTAGCATTTAAAAAAACTTACAAATTCACTGAAAACACCATAGGTTTTAGGGACAGTTATAGTTAGTTGGACATTTCACTCGTACAAAACCTGTGAAATTCCCCCGTTATAGTTAGTTCAGCTAACTATAACTCGCGCCCCCGCAATGCACTGCTGATGACGTCACATATTACATCACTCATGACATGGTCAGTGACATCACTGATGACATCACTGATGACATCTCAAATGACATCACTGATGACATCATCCACGTGATAATCTGATGCACCTCCTCACACCCTAATATAACCTTTGATACACCCACTCTAAATTACAGACTGCCATTCGCAAAACCATAGACACTCCAACACCAATAACTACATACCCACTCACTGATTCTTAGGTCTACACACACATCCACTCACTCACCCGTACAGTCACTCATACTTACGGTCACTCAGTACAGGACTATCATATGCACTCATACTCCTATATAGACACTCAAACACCGCCACTCATCCATAGAGGTACTCACACACCTAGTCAGTCATGCAAATATTTAAACACACTGCCATTTACTCACCTATACAGTTATACACACCAGCTCACTTACTCATACAAATACTAGCACATTCTTACGCTCTTATACAATCACTGATACAAGCACACACTCATCCATACAGTCACTAACACAATCACACACTCTCGCTTATAGCCATTTATATACTCCAACACACATATATACTGCCTTTCACATATGTAGTTACTCACACTTGTACCACTGAGATATACATTCACTCACTAACACACCCATACACACACTCACCCACCCATTCAGTCCATCACAGATGCACTCTTGAAACCATCCACCCAGTGAATCACCCACTCACACATCTATGCACAGAGTCGCACACACCCCACCCACACACAAACACTCAGGCACCCATACAGATACTCAGACAACCAATCAATAACTCATATAGACACTCATGTAGCTATTCACAAACCCATGCACCCACTTACACAGCAACAGACAGACGGATACAGACATTCACCCAGTTTAGTCACTAACCCATGCATTCAGTAAGATACGTTTAATCACTCACTTATAGAGATAGTCACGCACCTACTAAATCATCCATACAGACACTTATACACCCACTCATTCTTCAATACGCCTTTCCCTATATATATTAAAAATATTTAAACTTTACAGAAACACACAGTCACTGGATGATGTCATCAGTGATGTCATTAGTGATGTCATCAGTGATGTCACTGACCATGTCATGAGTGATGTAATATGTGACGTCATTAGCAGTGCATTGCGGGGGCGCGAGTTATAGTTAGCTGAACTAACTATAACGGGGGAATTTCACGGGTTTTGTACGAGTGAAATTTCCAACTAACTATAACTGTCCCTAAAACCTATGGTTTTTTTCAGTGAATATATATATATATATAAAAATAACCTACTAGGTAGTTATAGTTATAACCAAAGTTTCCATAGGAAAAGCTTTTTTGTTTAGCCAATAACCTTAGCTCTGCTTGACGAATCTTCACAAAAGTTTCAAAAAACGTCCCCTTTTTAGTTCAGCTGATGTGTTGAAAGTTTTGGGGTGATCCGTCAAGCGGGGGCCAAGAAAAAAGGCAGTCCCAAAACGCGTTTTCCCCATGTTATGTCTGTGGGGATTTTTTGTTTTTTGAACACGACTACAGCCCGAACAGCTGAACGGAATTACACTAAATTTGCAGAAAGCTAGATGTTGGTCCAGAAAGCATGCTTTTTGTGATTTGGTGTAAATCTGTTCAGTAGTTTCAGAGAGATAATTAAGTTTAAAAAATATAGATATCTGGGAGCCCAAAACCCTACTGGAATCCTACTGAAATTTGATTGGCTGCCAACACTTCAACCAGGATGTGTTGGCAGCCATCTTAAGACTTGGCTTGAAGCCGAGTCCCACAAAAAATGATTAAAAAAATTAAAAGGGGCCAGCGTAGGGACACCCTGAGCCCCTGGCCATGGTACAGGGGTCTCCCAGAGACCCTGCCATGGCTAAAAAGCATTTTTAAAAGACAAAAATCTCAGAAAAATCCGCAGGTGGATCCGCACATTTTTCCAAGATCAAAAAAAAAAACCTGCAGTCTCCCGCGCTTTTAGTTTATTTGACCCCCGGGTGGGCCAGGTCCCGAAGGCATTGGGGGATAGAAAAGGAGGGGGGTGCACAGGGCCCTCCTCCTAGGGCTTATAGTAGCCCTGGGGACCACCACCTCCCCGGGGCTTTCATAGAAATGAGTGCGGGGGAGCCAGCACTTTCAGCAATAGCGCTCTGTGGGACTTACTGGAGGTAACAGGAGGGCTTGTTTGCCCCCATGGACCCTCAGCATCCAAGAGGACTTAATCTCCCCACCAGCAGTGCGCCAGGAGGTTCATTTGCAGAGTGGTGGAAAAAAGGGGCGTGGCCTCCGAAGACCTCTCAGCAATCCTGCTGTGTGGGACTTACTGAAGGTAACAGGAGGGCTTGCTGGCCCCCAAGGACCTTCCGGAGCCAAGGGGACTTCATCCCCCAACCAACACTGCGCCAGGAGGTGCTTTTGCAGAGAGGTTGAGAAAGGGGACGTGGCCTCCGGCAACTTGCCAATCTTTTTTTAAATTATTTATTTATTTATTTATTCAGGGAGGGAGGCTGCATGGCCTCCCTTCCCTGGGCCAATTTCTGCCCCGGGGACCCCTCACCCGAGGCACGGCCTTCTTTTTTATGTTTAAAAAACTTAAAGGTGAGGGTTGGCGGATCGCCCCCCCTCGTGGGCCGATTTCGGCCCTGGGGACCCCGTCCGGCCTGTGGCCCAGCCTCACTTGTGGGTGCCCTGGTCCCACTCAGGGCACCCACTCTGTTGGGGACTGCAGGGGAGCCTCAAGGCTCCCGCAGTCCCTGCCGGCTCCCCTCATCCTGGAGCTGGCATGGCTTCGACAGAGAGGGAGCTGCTACCATGCAGCTCCCTTTATGTCAAAGCAATTATGCGCCACTTTGAGCAAGCAAGAGCCAAATGCTCTCGCTTGATCATAGCCCTGGGGTTTACCGGTCCCCAGGGCATGTTTGGCTCCAGGAGGGGGGCAGCGCGCCCCCTCCTTGCTTCAATTTTGCCCCAGGGAGGTGGTGGTTCCTGGGGCTGCAGGGGGGGGCGCGACCCTCCGGCATTACATTTTAGGAAGAGTCCAGGGGAGATGGCGGTTCCTGGGGCTGCGGGGCATCCGTGTGGCCCCCCACATCAACAACAATTAAAGCCCCTGGGAGGTGGCAGTCCCCGCGGCTTGGGGGAACAGAGAGCCCCCCCCAGACAAAATAAAGACGCCCCTGGGCTGCGGGGAAGCCATAGGTGCCTGCCACACATTTCTTTTCGCACAGCAGCCTCAGGGAGTTGTGGTCCCAGGGGCATAATAATCCCCAGGGGGGATCCGTGCTCCCCCCTCCTTTTTTTGCATAATGCCCCTGGGACCTGGCCCACCCAAGGGCCAATAATTAACGAAGCGCGGGAGACTGCGCTTCATTTAAAAAAAAAAACTATTTCGGCAGCATTCACGGATCCAGTGCAACTCCCGCCAAAAATTAACAAAAACCTTTTTGTGCCCTGCGGGGAGTTTAATGGCAAGCCTATCGGCATGTCTACACTCTTGCACTTCCTTTATATTTCTGGGTTCTTTGCATAAGGCTGCTTTTAAACTCTTATGGGTCCTAGTGCAAGCAGAATCAAACCAGCCAGAGTTCATCTTTCCTAAGTGTTTCCGATTGGAGGTAAGCCCTTGGTGGAGTCAGATAAATGACTTATTGCTCAGAATAATTTGGTGATTGACAAATCCGATGAGGATAGAGTGGTGCCATTAGAGACGAAGCAAGAAAGTGAAGTTATTCAATAAACATCTCAAACTCATCAACCTCCTCTAAAGTTAATTGGCTAACAGAAAGAGCCAGAAAAAGGCTAAGAAAGGCACAGAACAAAGTTAAGAAATAGCTAAGCCTGTTACGGCTGATAGGTCAAATGAATGGTACCCAATTTGTTTAATTTATCATACAGGATAATTGACGGACTAAACCTCCTGTGGTGGAGACAGGCGAAGTTCCACCAAACAGACTATACTTCCTGAGGATGAAACAGGAGGTGTTCATCTAAATCTTAGCGACAGCACTTTGATCAACCATCTTCTAGGTCCTCAAAAAGAGGTAGTGTTTTTGCTCAATGAGAATTATGTGGATGCACCTCCGTTGGGAAAAAAAGGACAGGCAAAAAAGGTATTCTCAGCACTTCAACAAAACATTGTAAATGAGGCCAAATCAATAATTACTTGTATTTCCTCACAAATAAATAAATCAGAGCAATCACAAAACTCCCTAATTGCTAGTTAAAGAAATCCTTTTAATATTCAAACATCTTCCTTACATAGAGGATCCCCTATGCGACTAGTGACACAAAGCTCGAAACCAGGATTTGAGTATTCCATCAGAAAAGACACAAGTACAAATCAGGCTAATCGCCCCAGTAATTCTAAGATCCTCTTTCTCCATTTGTATGAATCAGGAGTACCAAATGAAATTCTTAATCGTGGCAATATATTAAAATTAATTGCTTCAATTCCAGTGCTCTCACATCTTACGTCTGATGATCTAGAATCTGTCCAATTTAACAAGACTCCTCCGTCTCTTCATGAGAAATTACCTGTACCACATGGCTAAATAATGAAATTGTGAATAAGGAATTCGAATGTGGATCGTACTTTGCAGAACGGGGAATTGAGGTTAGGAAATGTGATAATGCAAACTATCCAACATTACTGATTCCTATAGTGAAAATAAAGAAAAATGAGCAGCCAGACACAATTACAAACAGGATCTCCAAAAAAGATACAGCACTTCTAAGAGGAGCCATTGGCCCCCTTTTTAATCCTGCAATATCATCAGGTCTTATAATTGCAAGTTCAATTTCTGGTACGTATTTATGAACAAATTCCAACTGGGCCAGTCCTAATGGAGGATTGGGCTTGGCTTCCAACAATCCTTACAAAAGCAGAATCTGAGGGAGAGGACTGATGGTTGAGTAACTCAGACAAATCTCAATTGCCCATTAGTATATGTTCTTGGAATGTCCATGGCCTTACAAGGCTGCTGGAAGACCAAGATACAACAACTTTTCTAAAGAATTTCAAAATGTTGATGTTCCAGGAAACTTGGAAGGAAGCAAATACCTCAATATTTACCAATACCAAGAATTCTCCATCCCAGCCACTCATTCATCTTTACTCGGCAGTGCAAAAGGTGGGCTTTCAATATACATAACTTTGGAATTAGATACCAAGACCTAAGAACCTGATCTACAACTGCCTTGGCTGCAATGCATAAAGTTGTATTTCTATATTCCAGTAATTTTATAGAACATGTATTTGAGTACAAAGAGATCTATTATTATGACCCAGCGTGCCACTCTTTGGGAATTTTTTAAAACTCCTACCTACCAATACCCAGCTGGAAGTCTGAATATTTCGGGTGACTTCAATACTCACATCGTTTATAGAAAAAAATGTGATAATTCAAGCAGTGCTTTAATTCATCTACTAAACTGGGCCAAATAATGCTGAAAGATAATCCTCCTAATAAATTAACAACTGTGCCAACTTTCAAAAATTCCAAGCGCCACTCTATAATAGACTATACCATCATTTCCATGCACTTGGCCTCCCGCGTTATTGGGTATTATTTCGAACCACAAGTTGAAAGTGAACACAAGCCTCAAGTAGTAAGAGCCGAACTCCAATATTCTCCATCAAGTGTCAGCCTCCTATAATTTGAAAACGTTGGTTTGGCAGTCAACGAAACAGCCTGAAATAATGAGTTTTGCGGAGAAACAAATCAAAGCTGTTTAATTTGAGGCATAAAATGAAACATCTATGGTGGAGATTTGGAATCAAGTATGTAAATCTTTAATAAAAAACTTTACTGCTAAAAACAAACGAAGGGGAAACCCTATTGTAATTGCCCACAATAGGTGGTACTCGTTCAAGCTCTACCAACAAAAGAAGGCCCTCAATAGAGTGTCAAGAGCAGTCTTTGGGCAAACAAATTCGATCACAAACTCTTCTCGAAAGCTCACATTGAAATCCCTGAGAAGGGCAGACAAACAAGAAATATGGAAGGCAAAATGGGTATATTATGATGAGATACGGACTAAGCCGCACTATGCCAGTAAGAATAATAACATTAAGGAGTTCTAGCAAATTATTAATGACTTGGAAAATGGTGGTTGCAGGGCTAACAGTGCTAATATCACTGAATCTGGCTGGGAGGCTTTCATCTCCAGCCTGTACGGTGAGCCTTCTAAATCCAATGTAGAACAAGGCATACAGTGGAAAATATTAACGCCAGTCGCATCGAATGAACATCAGGAAAAGGTCGACAACTTAAACCAATATACTCTGAGGAGCTGGAGCCCATGCACAGAAACACCACCATCTACCGAGCTATTAAATAAGGAATTGGCCTACTGAAGCCCATTTGTAAGAACGGTCCCTCGGATAATCCAGAAAACTACCGGCTTAAAGCTCTAACAGATGTTGAGGCGAAGGTTTTTGCATCATGCTTACTTAAGGATCTCGAAGAGTGGGCAGCATCGCATCACATAATACCTATTTACCAATAGGGATTCCGAAAAGGCCAGTCAACAGCTACAAATTTACAGTCTCTTACTCTAATGGCACAGAGAACAGTTTACAAAAGGCAAAAATTATACATCTGCTTGGTTGATCTAAAAGTAGCCTTTGATACTGTTCCACGCCAGCTGCTATGGTCAAAGCTAGCAACACGGTGAGTGCAGCGTAAACTTATTGATATGATTATCCTCCTGTATACCAACACATGGATCCAGGTGGAGATGGTACCAGCTTGACCCGGCGATTTAACACCTTTAGTGGCCTGAAGCAAGGCTGTGTGCTTGTACCATGTCTATACAAACTCTTCATTGCAGATCTACATCTCCACCTGGTTAAAGTAAACACACACTCTCCTAATTTCGCAAGTTGTAATGTAAAGTACTTACAATATGCCGATGGTACCATATTACTCAGTCATATACCAATAGGCCTACAGCAGTTAATCAAGTCCTTTGAAGAATACATAGCAGCAGACTGTCTAGAGTTGAATATAAAGAAAACTAAAATAATGTCAATTCAGTCCTAGACCCCGTGAATGGAAAGTACGGGGCATGTTGATTGAATCCGTCAGGTCTTACAAATATCTAGGCATATTATTTGATGATAGAGTGTTGTTTAAAGTCCATTTTAACCTTTTAAGGGCTAAAACTGCTTCTCTCATCTTTGCTTTTAGATCATTGTGTGACAAGCTGTATTTTAGTGTTTGCAGTATTTCTAGGAACCTATTTTTTTGGTTTTATTGTTTTGAATGCTGTGAAAAACGTAAGCACCTTAGCACCAACTTGCCCTAACCCATCAACTTTCTAATTTATAGGAAATAGTGACTATTATGAGCTGATTCTAGGCCCATCGCATTATATCTTCTAGAGCGGACCATAACTACTGAAGCACCTTAGCATAATTTTGCACTAATTCATGTATTGAGACAATTCTAGGTCATTTGCTCTTAATATTCTAGTATATATATATATATATATATATATATGTGTGTGTGTGTGTGTGTGTGTGTGTGTGTGTGTTGTTGTATTCCTCTTAGGGTGTCCATACACGGGCTTTCCTGTATCATGTCCTTATATAGGCACAATTCGCCCTGCCCTTATATAGGCATAAAATCCCAGTCCTTATTTAGGCATTAAACCATGCACTCCAAATACAGGCATGGTCTCCGACATCCGTCCACCCTAACGTCACAACGAGTTCTTGAAGAACAGACCCTTAGGCTTCGGGAGTTTCCCTAGCACAGGACTATTGATTTCTTCAAGGACTCATCTATTATGCATGAACCGTTATACCTTAGGGGTTCATTCATGACGTCTTCCGCTGACCGATTCACGTCAATGCTAACATTGTGAGGTACCTCTCAGGTATAAATATACCTTCCCTAGCCCTTGTAAACTAGAGGAGACCTCGACTTCAGAGGAGCCCGTTTCCCGGCCTGACGCACTGAGAAGACGCTGTCATCCCTGCACGCAGAGAGTCCAGCTTCCAGTGATCTGACTTCCCTTGCGGGGTGTTGGAGTTCGAGTCTGGCAAGAGATTCCTACCTCTCTCATTCTTAAGGTATGGAGCTGACTAGAACCTAGAGGGACTCTTGGCATACTAGGCATACTAGACTTAACATACTCTTAGTATACCATAGTAAGGAATACTTCACCTACTTCATACCTCTCCCTACACCTAGGTTAGGTTAGGCACATTGGGGTAGAACTAGCTTAGAAACGCATCGTATGAGTACTCGCATTTTTAGTCTGTGTTATTTATGTGAATGAATATCTGCTAAAAGATAATGCTATCGCAGTATTATTTATTTCTACTGCTTACGCTGTACATTATTTACCTTGCATACTGTCTTGTGATCGTAACTGCACATATTACTTACACGAGAAACAAGACTGTTCAATAAACCTTTTATTGAAACGCCCGTCTATTCTTTCTGTGTAACTTTAAGGAAAACTAAGCATGCACGATTGAGCTGAGTGAAATAGTTATCTATTGTTTCCACGACTCTGGGACTCGTTCTGATTCTAAAGGGAAACAAAAGTTGTCGTGTTTTGCGGCTGCCAGAAACTACTCCTTTCTTGTCGTCAAGGAGTTTCTAGTGGCCTCTGAGCTAGCTGGCACAAGTAATTAAGTTTAATATACTCGATAGGGACATACTGACCTTAGTCCTATGTCAAACCTATAGGGGATATTATTCCAATGCGCAGAGCCTATTAGGGAAATAGGAGCTACACTACATGGCGCCCAACGTTTGGTAAGGCGATAATTTAACGCTAGATACTGAGTAACTCAGCCGTGCTTTTTCTCTTAGAGACCCCTACCCATATACTCCAAAAGACGTCTGGAGTGGGCAGGGATAAGTATCCACCACGGCTACATAGGGGAACACCCTATATATTAGCTGTTTGGTTTGCTCAACGTTGAAGGATACAGTGTTCCAAAATATTGTGCACCTTATCTTTGTTTCCTTGAAACTTGTTCTACATTTTTCAAAAAACAAATGTCCATACACGGGGACGATGCCACCGGAAACGGTGGAGCTACGGCTGATCCAGCCCAAGCAGCAGTTTTTAACATTACAGGTTTAAATGAAACCGAGGAGGGTGTAATAGACATCCCTCCAAACTTAAGAAGAGCCATCACTCTAAAACTTATAAAACATGGCCTACCACCAAGAGGCGGTAGAGCAGTTTTCGTGATAGAGGCACACGAATCCTTTCAGACAGAGGTATTCTATTCATGGGTAATATTTTCTGAATCCAATTCAGTAACACACATGTTTCACTTCTACAAAGAAGATGATCAACCAGAGGAATATATTCCTTTCGAGGATATTGAAATTCCACAAAAATACCAGGAGCATCAGCTCTGGTTTAAAGGCGCCCTAAAACATCACAGAAACATTACCAGGCTCGGTCCACTAGGTAGACCAGGAGCAACATGGCCGATTCTAGCCGGCTACACACCTCATCCTGAACTAGATATAATGTCCGATGGGGAATTACTTATTCAACTTACAGAGTTAATAAAAATCTACAGACAATTGGTCCAATATGTCATGCGGACTTTCACAGTCCAACAACCATTGACACTTCCAAATTCAACTCCCCAACAGGGGAATACACTAAAAATTACACCACAGACTCTCTACGCAGTCATGGGTAAAATGCCCACAAAACGTGAGCAAATTCCATTCTGGATAGCTCAAAAAATTACTCAAATCGAAGCAGTATTTCCAAATACTAGCCCATATGAGAAACACAGAATCCTAACAATCAGTTTACCGATGGGGATCACACCACAACTGGAAGACTGCACCACTTGGGGCTCAGTCTTTGCTGCCATCTATACTAAAACACATGGCAGTCCGTCAATTGCGGTAATACCTGATGTCCTGAAACAAATTCAAAATGAATATGGGGCAGAGCCTGCTCTAAATTTAGGTATGAAATTACTGAAAAATTTCGACCAGGTCTCAACAATAATATTATCTAATATTAAAGGAGAGGCAGCAGCAGTGGCGATCCGCCAACGATTAAGGGAATTCGATGTTACAGAACATCAAACTGAGCTACCCAGAATAATTGAACAATCTTATGCAGAATTAGGCAGAGATAGTTTGGGTGGAAGACCAGTGAAGCCGACACTATCTAAAAGTCCTGAGAAGGACTCTATTAAACAAACTCCTACATCTTCTAAAAAGAAGTGGGAGTCTACTAAACAAAACTCAAATGAGAAACGTTCTCAATCCCGGGGTAGGTCTCCTCAAAAGGAGCCCTCTGAAAGGAGGTATAACCTCAGGAATAGGGATAATTTGAGAAAGCCTGACAGGTATCAAGATACTGATACACGTTCCTCTCATCCCTTTCAGATCTCATCACAGACTTCGGAAAGAAGAGGACGATCAGAACATAGAGAAGAACGCGTGAAATCCAAAGAAGAAAAACACGCTCCAAAAAATAAAACAAAACCTCAATTCTCCAAAAAGAAAGTAGCAGGTCTGAAGATCAGACATGCCGAGAATACTGAGAACAAAACTCAAGAACGGAGAATGGGCTCAGACAATGCTGGACAGTGCAGCAGAAGTCACAATAGTTCGCCAGAACCTGAAGGAACTTCTGGAGATAGTGGACTTGAATGAGTACATCACAGTTGAGACTGTAGACACCAGGGTTAGTACTCCACAAAAGTTATATGAAATAACACTCCGGATGGAGGGAGGCAAACCTAGACAGGTGAAAGCACTTTTTGGGGAAAAACTTTCAAGGGGCTATGACATACTTCTAGCAGAAAAAGACTGGCCACCACAATTTGTCAGGGAGTGCCCACACGGCGAGGACATTTTTATGCCTGCCTTCTCCAACAATATTCCAATACACTTAAAATATACATATGCCAGGAAATGGGCAGTAGCCCAGGCCCCAGCATTATATAAAAATCATGTAGGATGGGATGAGGACTCACCTCACCATAAAATACATCTGAAACATGAACCAACTGCACAAAGGCAGTATCCAATAAAGCAAGAAGCTAAAAAACAGGTCAGGGAGATGTTAGATCAACTTGAATACCAAGGGGTGATTGAAACATGCACCTCCTCAATGAACAATCCTTTGTTTCCTGTCTCCAAACCAGACAATACATATCGTCTAGTTTTGGATTACAGACACCTAAACACTTGTTCTAAAACTTTTGCAGTGCAAAATGCACATAGCACAGCATTAATGAATAACATTGTGCGTAAAAAATACAAAACAACATTAGGCATCTCAAATGGTTTCTTTTGTCAAAACATAGCACCTGAAAGCAGGTACTTAACAGCATTCTCCATAATGGGGACCCAGCGTCACTTTTGTCGACTCCCACAAGGGTTCAAGAACAGCCCAGGTTTATTCTCAGCGAGGGTAACGGAGTTACTACAAATTTATGACCATGAGGCATTGTCCTATGTCGATGACATCTATCTGACAGACGATGACCTGGACAAACACTTGAACAGGGTGAGCAGCATTATACTGGGATTCGCCTCTGAGGGCTACAAGTTCAACTTTAAGAAGTCCCGAATTGCCCATCTCAATGTCCTATTTCTAGGATATGAGCTTTCAAGTGAAGGCAAGAGCTTGGCAGCTAACTTTTTAGAAAAGTGTGCGCTGCTCCAACCTCCAAAATCGCTAAAAAACTTACACTCCATCCTGGGTTTCCTAAACTTTGGAAGAACATACATTCTAAATTACGCAGAAAGGGTTAAACCTCTCTACGCATTAATCAAACCTGATTTTTCTATCAAGAATTGGACACAAGAACACACAGAAATCTTGCGTTCACTCCAAGCTAACATGTTAGCAACAAATCACTTACAAACACGCGTAAGTCAACGCAATTTGGTGATCCGAATAATTTCGGGTCAATGCGGATTCACCTACTTAACCTTCAATGAGGGTGAGAAAATACCAATCGCATACAAATCTCATTTGTACACACAAGCGGAAATGCGCTTCAGTTCAACTGAAAAATTCTAACAGCAGTTCAAACCGCTGTAGCAAAAGAAAGAGCCTTAGCCCAAGGGAAACGCATTATTGTCGTAACCCCAGTACCAGCTTTAGAAGCGGTCACAAAAGCAAGCATTCCAAATGCTAAAGCATTACATCCAAGATGGATACAATGGGTTAATTCTCTTGCTGCAACAGATGTTGAATATCTTTTTGATCCTGATTTAAAAACACAAGCATTCCTGCAATATGAACAAGAATGTCCTCTGCCTACTAAAATTCTGCCTCTAGATCAGTACGAATTCATAATTTACACTGACGGATCCGCACAACCCGCAACAGGGAGTAAGCAAGCTTACAGTGCAGCGTGTGCAATCGTTAAAGGTCGCATGCGAGATGGCATCTTCAGACCTATGGTCACAAAAACTCAATCTCTAGGGGATTGTACAGCTCAGCGAGCTGAACTACAAGCATTCAAACTGGCACTTGAAAGTACAGATCGAGAATTCCCCACACTGATAGTGTGTGATTCCTTTTACTGTGTTCAGTCGTATAATGACTATATACAAAACTGGCTTGAAAATGGTTTCAAAGATGCGAAAGGTGGCACAATAAAGCACAAAATGCTTTGGGAACAAGTAGTTCAGTTGGAAAACGAACTACCAAAGGCTCACGTGATCCACACACTGAGTCATCAACGTGATGGCGTTCACGTTGCAGGGAATTCATTGGCTGACGAAGCCGCAAAGGGAGCTGTTCAGACGGCTTCCGTAGCTGCGATCACTCGTTCAAAAACAAAAATAGACAGTGAGATAATGTTGGCTGTCAATGCTACAAGCAAAGGCAGTGGTGCAGCGTTACCAAAAAAGTTTCCACTCAAGTACTCTTATGTAATTGATGCGAACAACGTTCCTTTTGCTCGAATCCCTGGAGTGGGGGATAGGGTAATCCCATACAAGGAACGTAGATTAGGACTAATCATAGCAGCACACGAAGGGGATAGCTTCTGCCCATGCAGGTGTTTCAGCAACAGTATCTTTACTCAAGCAAAGATATTGGTGGCCTGGCATTAGAAAACAAACAAAGAACTATGTTTTAGAATGTGATATATGCCAACAGATGAAAGTCTCCACAGTGAAACGCCCTGCGCAGACACCCCTGTTAATTTCAGACAAACCATTAGCTTGTGTTTACCTGGACCACTGCGGTCCCTTGCAAAGGGACGGTAACTATAAATATATCATGGTTGCAGTCGATTCATGCTCTAGGTTCCTATGGATATTGCCTCAGCGCTCGGCTGACGCTCGAACTGTTATAAAGGATTTGCGAGTCTTTATCGGCACATACGCAATAGGCACGCTACATTCTGACCAGGGCCCTGCGTTTAGCTCTCTGGCTTACAAAGAAGCCATGGCCAGTCTGGGCGTTGCATTGCGGTACTCCTCTCCATTCCATCCTGAGGGAAATTCGGTTGTGGAAAGGAAAAACCGGGACATAAAGCAGTCTATAACAGCTAGGGTATTAGGTTCGGGTGATGGGTGGGTCAAACATCTTAATGGGGTCCAACGCTCGTTGAATAATCTGCCAAGAAGTTCTCTAGGGGGGGTCACTCCATATGAGGTCCTATTTGGGACAAGAATGTGGGTACCAGATCTCGATCACGTAGGCACAGTGGTGGAAAATAAAACGTTTGATATCAAAGATCGTTTGGCTGTTTTACAGTAACTGAATGAGTTAAGAACGAAACAAAGCAACGTATCCCTACAGCCAACCACCACTGGGGAAAAACCGGCGGTCCCAGCAAGGCCTGTCTGGATTCCAAAAGTTGGGGATCTGGTCAGAGAAAAAATTGCGGACAAGAAGGAATTTGGACCTTCTTACAGACAACCAGTACCTGTCCTAGCAGTTCAAGGAACAAGAACAGTACTTCTGCCGCCCCTTGCTGGAAGAAAGGAGAAATGATTTGTGTACATCGACCTCATCAAACCACAGTATGTGGCCAATACTAAATAGTAGGCCTCGTGGACTCCGACCTAGTAGCAGACACACTCCTCTCGCTACTATCCAAGAGGTTCAGACTGAAAGACTGATAACAATCGAGAATTCAGCAGCAACAGATGAAGGATTATGCAACAATGCAATGGAACTCATCCCTCTTGAAAATCAAGTAACAGTTCGTCCAAATACACCTGTCTACTCCAATGTAGCAAGTGATCAACTGGTTCCAGCGATTTCTACAAATCCTGATGCAATTCCAACAATTGATAGAACTGCTTATGGCTATTTCATTAACTTTGATACGTTCTCAGAAGATCCAAGTGAACCTGAAACGACGCCAGCATCATTGAAATTCAAGCAGCAAGTACAAGACTTTCTTCACTTTCTGAAAAAGACTTATTTGGTTTCTCCATGGATTGAACTCTGGATTACATCTGGACTTTTTGTTTTCCTGCTCTGGCTAGCTTTGGTTACAACTGTGAACGTACTTATAAGTGGCAGATACATCCATGTGAATACTGAAGGAAAAGACATGAACGTACTTTTGAAACCTCATAAATCTTCCCATCGTGAAGCAAGAGACTTGTCGACAGTGAACATCACAGCTGTTCCTATACAGGATGGTATAGTGTGGGACAAAACAGATTTTGATTTCTTCGGCCCGACGGAACAATTGAACATTCCACATTTGTTTAAAATTTCACTAAGTGATCTAATTTCGTCCAGTACCTATTCTGATGATTGGGTCTTTGAGACTGTTAATGACATAATGTTTGACTTAGAAAAATCTGCTGCATTTTCTAAAAATGAATATTTAGAGGGTTCAACAGACTATGAAGAGCTGTATTGCTATAACCATTATGGTCACCATTATTTGCATAAATCTGCATACCCAAGAAATGTGTTTATGTTTAACCAATGGGAGCATTGTCCTACACCACCACACGGTAGTTCAAAAACATTTGCTAACAAGTTTCCATATTTTTCAGGATACAATACATCTAATCCAAAAATGTTTTACTATAAAAATGTAAACCAGACAGGACTGAAAATTATGTTAACAAATACAAAACAGATTTATTCTGCATTATTTAATGCCCAACTGTCTCAACAGGGTTTCGACTTTTGGAAAGACACAATAGACACAAAAACTGTCTGGGGTACTAAAGATTGGCAAGTGCAAGGAATAGAAGCTTTATTTAGAGCCTGCATCATCCCTGAACAAATAATGTTTTTGAATGAAACTGTCCAACAAACATCTTGCCTTGGACTAGCCAAGATCAAAGATATGAACACACCTTCTGTACCAACACCTGCCACTGATAATAATACACAGGCAGTGGTGACAGTTGACAATATACTACAACTCAACAGATCTAATCCTGATTGGAAAAAATGGTTGATCTGGCCCACAGACACGAACAACTGTCAGGAAAGATTCCTGAATAAAACTCAGGGCTTTACTATTCATAGGCCAGACCCAAGATACGTCCAAAGACAACATCCGGGGGTAGTAACAACATACAGTGTAGGTAAATTATGCCTCGATTGGCTGCAGAAATCTACACTACACGATGTGAAACAGCACTTATCCTCACTTAAAGAAGACGCAGACCTTAGGGAATTCTTGCTTGGACCAAGAAAACCGCGTCAAAAACGTTTCATATATGCCGGCATTTATGCTGCCTATAATGAAGCATGGAAAGTATCACAGATGGAGGCTGCAGAACGAATATGTGAACTTGATCGTATTAATTTAGAGAAAAACCTCTCTGTGGTCGACAATGGGTTAACAACTTTGTCCTCCAGAATATATTCATTGGATGGCATTGTATCCTCTGCTATCGACATACTGGAACAAGATTTGGCGATGTTACAGCAAGGCCAATCTCAATTACATTCTATTGTGTTATTAAGATGGACGCTGCAATCTTTGCGAGCGGGCTATGTGCCTTAGCGTTTCATCAACACATCGGCTCTGTTTGCAGAATACAATCTAACTGATAAACAGATCGAACTGGCACAAAGAGGAGCAAAGTATACAGTGCTGAGCATTGAAAAACTGGAAAAGTAACCATTCACAGTGGCAGTAAAACCAGCTACAGAATGGCTTATTCATGGCAAAATAACATTACCTGTGACTACTTTTCAGTTTCAGTATTGCCTCACACAGATGCAAGCAGGCAAATATGAAAGGTTGGGTAAGGAATACATTAAGACATCTTGGGATTTACCGTATAGATATAGATGTTGGAGTGGGGATCGTGAAGTGTTTTTGAGCGGTACACACTGTAAACGTGCACTGAGCGGTTCACTTATATGTCAGGACATTTCTTTACACGGGGCTTGTAATGGTTCTGTGGCAAATTTGTCTTGCCATCAGCAGGGTACACCAGCTGCTGTGATTAATCCAACGTTTGGACAACTTTCTAATGGGAGTTACCTCATGTTGAATGATCAGAGTTGCTGCAGCATGTTGCCAGGCATCCCATATCTAGTAACGGTCAACTCCAGGGTCACTTGCTGTATGCAAGTATTGTTTCCCCCAATAGACACAGTCAGGGAGTCGCCTCTATGGCCTTAGCTGAACGTCTCTTTTATAAGATTTTATACTTTGAGCAGAATGAAAGCCATGCTTTTACAGCAAACAGTGCCTTTGACCTCGGCCAAAGAAACCTATGATCTACAAGTAGCAAGGACTTCGGCTGAGATACAGACTTTAATACGTACAAACTGCCCTATACATTTCGTAGAAATGATAACACGTATCTTTAACATGTCTGATACAACAGGAATTGTACATGTATTTAAGAGCATCTGTACCGGTCTGTTAGCACCTTTCCAGGCAATACTCGGAATCATCCCGAACTTTGCACATTCGGTGTTTGGTGGCATACCATTAATTCTAGCACTTGTTGCCGGAATTCTATTTCTCTCCCTGCTATTACGCTATGGCCGGCCTATTCGCAGACATCACTCCGAGCGAAATGGAGAAAGCTCTCCTTGAACCAAAGTGCTGTGAGCGAATAGTACAGCTTTTGGGCATGACTCGTCTACGGAAACTTAATACCACGTGGTTCCTGTCATTCAGACCAATCTGGCAAGATTGCATCTTACCTGTTCTACGATGCCTGCTATGCGGTGAAGAATGCGGGTTGGACACCTGTCTAACATTTCCATCAGCTACGATCCTGATGTCAGCATTCATTGAGATCTCACAGACGCTTCCGGCTGCTGCTGAGGTACGAGAAAGATCTACGGGCACACAGGTAACAACGGACGCGAACATTGCTGCGGCAACCGATGCTGAAAGCGATGCTTCACATCTCTGTGCAATTAATCTACTACACGAGGTGTTCCAACTGACACCAACTTCAGTGGACAATGTTTTGTGTACAGAAATAGATGATCTCATGTTTACACCAGACCCGTAAACTGACTCTGATTCGGCCCACAGTGTTCCAGAGATGCAGTAACAATTTGGCCTTCATACTTCAAAAACTTGGAATTCCTCCAAAAATGGAACTTTTTCCCATTTTTTCGAACTAAAATGGCACTTCAATTTGCTTAAAGTAGAACTAGCCTTATAGTACAGACTTCACGGTACTTCCTCAGACACTTTTATCATCGTGTTAGTCTAAAAAAGTTCATTAATTTCCATGACATGAAATGACTTTGATTTTGTACAACTTATAGATCATTTTTTTGTCACATGTAATTATTACTGCTTATTTCATTCAAATTGCATTTTATTTTCAAATATATGCCTGAAATGAAAAGCAATGCTTCAAATGTACAGTACCTTTTGCATTCTAATGGGTTTTTAAATGCCTTTTTAAATGGTTTTAAGAAATATTTTAGGAATATGCGGTACTCCATTTAATGTTTAGCATTTTAAATGTTTAGCATTTTAGTATTATCGTATACACGAAAGTGGAGTGGGTGTTGTATTGCTCTTAGGGTGTCCATACACGGGCTTTCCTGTATCATGTCCTTATATAGGCACAATTCGCCCTGCCCTTATATAGGCATAAAATCCCAGTCCTTATTTAGGCATTAAACCATGCACTCCAAATACAGGCATGGTCTCCGACATCCGTCCACCCTAACGTCACAACGAGTTCTTGAAGAACAGACCCTTAGGCTTCGGGAGTTTCCCGAGCACAGGACTATTGATTTCTTCAAAGACTCCTCTATTATGCATGAACCGTTATACCTTAGGGGTTCATTCATGACGTCTTCCGCTGACCGATTCACGTCAATGCTAACATTGTGAGGTACCTCTCAGGTATAAATATACCTTCCCTAGCCCTTGTAAACTAGAGGAGACCTCGACTTCAGAGGAGCCCGTTTCCCGGCCTGACGCACTGAGAAGACGCTGTCATCCCTGCACGCAGAGAGTCCAGCTTCCAGTGATCTGACTTCCCTTGCGGGGTGTTGGAGTTCGAGTCTGGCAAGAGATTCCTACCTCTCTCATTCTCAAGGTATGGAGCTGACTAGAACCTAGAGGGACTCTTGGCATACTTGGCATACTAGGCATACTAGACTTAACATACTCTTAGTATACCATAGTAAGGAATACTTCACCTACTTCATACCTCTCCCTACACCTAGGTTAGGTTAGGCACATTGGGGTAGAACTAGCTTAGAAACGCATCGTATGAGTACTCACATTTTTAGTCTGTGTTATTTATGTGAATGAATATCTGCTAAAAGATAATGCTATTGCAGTATTATTTATTTCTACTGCTTACGCTGAACATTATTTATCTTGCATACTGTCTTGTGATCGTAACTGCACATATTACTTACACGAGAAACAAGACTGTTCAATAAACCTTTTATTGAAACGCCCGTCTATTCTTTCTGTGTAACTTTAAGGAAAACTAAGCATGCACGATTGAGCTGAGTGAAATAGTTATCTATTGTTTCCACGTCTCTGGGACTCGTTCTGATTCTAAAGGGAAGCAAAAGTTGTCGTGTTTTGCGGCTGCCAAAAACTACTCTCTTCTTGTCATCAAGGAGTTTCTAGTGGCCTCTGAGCTAGCTGGCACAAGTAATTAAGTTTAATATACTCGATAGGGACATACTGACCTTAGTCCTATGTCAAACCTATAGGGGATATTATTCCAATGCGCAGAGCCTATTAGGGAAATAGGAGCTACACTACATGGCGCCCAACGTTTGGTAAGGCGGTAATTTAACGCTAGATACTGAGTAACTCAGCCGTGCTTTTTCTCTTAGAGACCCCTACCCATATACTCCAAAAGACGTCTGGAGTGGGCAGGGATAAGTATCCACCACGGCTACATAGGGGAACACCCTATATATTAGCTGTTTGGTTTGCTCAACGTTGAAGGATACAGTGTTCCAAAATATTGTGCACCTTATCTTTGTTTCCTTGAAACTTGTTCTACATTTTTCAAAAAACAAATGTCCATACACGGGGACGATGCCACCGGAAACGGTGGAGCTACGGCTGATCCAGCCCAAGCAGCAGTTTTTAACATTACAGGTTTAAATGAAACCGAGGAGGGTGTTATAGACATCCCTCCAAACTTAAGAAGAGCCATCACTCTAAAACTTATAAAACATGGCCTACCACCAAGAGGCGGTAGAGCAGTTTTCGTGATAGAGGCACACGAATCCTTTCAGACAGAGGTATTCTATTCATGGGTAATATTTCCTGAATCCAATTCTGTAACACACGTTTCACTTCTACAAAGAAGATGATCAACCAGAGGAATATATTCCTTTCGAGGATATTGAAATTCCACTAAAATACCAGGAGCATCAGCTCTGGTTTAAAGGCGCCCTAAAACATCACAGAAACATTACCAGGCTCGGTCCATTAGGTAGACCAGGAGCAAAATGGCCGATTCTAGCCGGCTACACACCTCATCCTGAACTAGATATAATGTCAGATGGGGAATTACTTATTCAACTTACAGAGTTAATAAAAATCTACAGACAATTGGTCCAATATGTCATGCGGACTTTCACAGTCCAGCAACCATTGACACTTCCAAATTCAACTCCCCAACAGGGGAATACACTAAAAATTACACCACAGACTCTCTACGCAGTCATGGGTAAAATGCCCACAAAACGTGAGCAAATTCCATTCTGGATAGCTCAAAAAATTACTCAAATCGAAGCAGTATTTCCAAATACTAGCCCGTATGAGAAACACAGAATCCTAACAATCAGTTTACCGATGGGGATCACACCACAACTGGAAGTCTGCACCACTTGGGGCTCAGTCTTTGCTGCCATCTATACTAAAACACATGGCATTCCGTCAATTGCGGTAATACCCGATGTCCTGAAACAAATTCAAAATGAATATGGGGCAGAGCCTGCTCTAAATTTAGGTATGAAATTACTGAAAAATTTCGACCAGGTCTCAACAATAATATTATCTAATATTAAAGGAGAGGCAGCAGCAGTGGCGATCCGCCAACGATTAAGGGAATTCGATGTTACAGAACATCAAACTGAGCTACCCAGAATAATTGAACAATCTTATGCAGAATTAGGCAGAGATAGTTTGGGTGGAAGACCAGTGAAGCCGACACTATCTAAAAGTCCTGAGAAGGACTCTATTAAACAAACTCCTACATCTTCTAAAAAGAAGTGGGAGTCTACTAAACAAAACTCAAATGAGAAACGTTCTCAATCCCGAGGTAGGTCTCCTCAAAAGGAGCTCCTCTGAAAGGAGGTATAACCTCAGGAATAGGGATAATTTGAGAAAGCCTGACAGGTATCAAGATACTGATACACGTTCCTCTCGTCCCTTTCAGATCTCATCACAGACTTCGGAAAGAAGAGGACGATCAGAACATAGAGAAGAACGCGTGAAATCCAAAGAAGAAAAACACGCTCCAAAAAATAAAACAAAACCTCAATTCTCCAAAAGAAAGTAGCAGGTCTGAAGATCAGACATGCCGAGAATACTGAGAACAAAACTCAAGAACGGAGAATGGGCTCAGACAATGCTGGACAGTGCAGCAGAAGTCACAATAGTTCTCCAGAACCTGAAGGAACTTCTGGAGATAGTGGACTTGAATGAGTACTTCACAGTTGAGACTGTAGACACCAGGGTTAGTACTCCACAAAAGTTATATGAAATAACACTCCGGATGGAGGGAGACAAACCTAGACAGGTGAAAGCACTTTTTTGGGAAAAACTTTCAAGGGGCTATGACATACTTCTAGCAGAAAAAGACTGGCCACCACAATTTGTCAGGGAGTGCCCACACGGCGAGGACATTTTTATGCCTGCCTTCTCCAACAATATTCCAATACACTTAAAATATACATATGCCAGGAAATGGGCAGTAGCCCAGGCCCCAGCATTATATAAAAATCATGTAGGATGGGATGAGGACTCACCTCACCATAAAATACATCTGAAACATGAACCAACTGCACAAAGGCAGTATCCAATAAAGCAAGAAGCTAAAAAACAGGTCAGGGAGATCTTAGATCAACTTGAATACCAAGGGGTGATTGAAACATGCACCTCCTCAATGAACAATCCTTTGTTTCCTGTCTCCAAACCAGACAATACATATCGTCTAGTTTTGGATTACAGACACCTAAACACTTGTTCTAAAACTTTTGCAGTGCAAAATGCACATAGCACAGCATTAATGAATAACATTGTGCGTAAAAAATACAAAACAACATTAGACATCTCAAATGGTTTCTTTTGTCAAAACATAGCACCTGAAAGCAGGTACTTAACAGCATTCTCCATAATGGGGACCCAGCGTCACTTTTGTCGACTCCCACAAGGGTTCAAGAACAGCCCAGGTTTATTCTCAGCGAGGGTAACGGAGTTACTACAAATTTATGACCATGAGGCATTGTCCTATGTCGATGACATCTATCTGACAGACGATGACCTGGACAAACACTTGAACAGGGTGAGCACCATTATACTGGGATTCGCCTCTGAGGGCTACAAGTTCAACTTTAAGAAGTCCCGAATTGCCCATCTCAATGTCCTATTTCTAGGATATGAGCTTTCAAGTGAAGGCAAGAGCTTGGCAGCTACTTTTTAGAAAAGTGTGCGCTGCTCCAACCTCCAAAATCGCAAAAAAACTTACAATCCATCCTGGGTTTCCTAAACTTTGGAAGAACATACATTATATATTACGCAGAAAGGGTTAAACCTATCTACGCATTAATCAAACCTAATTTTTCTATCAAGAATTGGACACAAGAACACACAGAAATCTTGCGTTCACTCCAAGCTAACATGTTAGCAACAAATCACTTACAAACACGCGTAAGACAACGCAATTTGGTGATCCGAATAATTTCGGGTCAATGCGGATTCACCTACTTAACCTTCAATGAGGGTGAGAAAATACCAATCGCATACAAATCTCATTTGTACACACAAGCGGAAATGCGCTTCAGTTCAACTGAAAAAATTCTAACAGCAGTTCAAACCGCTGTAGCAAAAGAAAGAGCCTTAGCCCAAGGGAAACGCATTATTGTCGTAACCCCAGTACCAGCTTTAGAAGCGGTCACAAAAGCAAGCATTCCAAATGCTAAAGCATTACATCCAAGATGGATACAATGGGTTAATTCTCTTGCTGCAACAGATGTTGAATATGTTTTTGATCCTGATTTAAAAACACAAGCATTCCTCCAATATGAACAAGAATGTCCTCTGCCTACTAACATTCTGCCTCTAGATCAGTACAAATTCATAATTTACACTGACGGATCCGCACAACCCGCAACAGGGAGTAAGCAAGCTTACAGTGCAGCGTGTGCAATCGTTAAAGGTCGCATGCGAGATGGCATCTTCAGACCTATGGTCACAAAAACTCAATCTCTAGGGGATTGTACAGCTCAGCGAGCTGAACTACAAGCATTCAAACTGGCACTTGAAAGTACAGATCGAGAATTCCCCACACTGATAGTGTGTGATTCCTTTTACTGTGTTCAGTCGTATAATGACTATATACAAAACTGGCTTGAAAATGGTTTCAAAGATGCGAAAGGTGGCACAATAAAGCACAAAATGCTTTGGGAACAAGTAGTTCAGTTGAAAAACGAACTACCAAAGGCTCACGTGATCCACACACTGAGTCATCAACGTGATGGCGTTCACGTTGCAGGGAATTCATTGGCTGACGAAGCCGCAAAGGGGGCTGTTCAGACGGCTTCCATAGCTGCGATCACTCGTTCAAAAACAAAAATAGACAGTGAGATAATGTTGGCTGTCAATGCTACAAGCAAAGGCAGTGGTGCAGCGTTACCAAAAAAGTTTCCACTCAAGTACTCTTATGTAATTGATGCGAACAACGTTCCTTTTGCTCGAATCCCTGCAGTGGGGGATAGGGTAATCCCAAACAAGGAACGTAGATTAGGACTAATCCTAGCAGCACACGAAGGGATAGCTTCTGCCCATGCAGGTGTTTCAGCAACAGTATCTTTACTCAAGCAAAGATATTGGTGGCCTGGCATTAGAAAACAAACAAAGAACTATGTTTTAGAATGTGATATATGCCAACAGATGAAAGTCTCCACAGTGAAACGCCCTGCGCAGACACCCCTGTTAATTTCAGACAAACCATTAGCTTGTGTTTACCTGAACCACTGCGGTCCCTTGCAAAGGGATGGTAACTATATCATGGTTGCAGTGGATTCATGCTCTAGGTTCCTATGGATATGGCCTCAGCGCTCGGCTGACGCTCGAACTGTTATAAAGGATTTGCGAGTCTTTATCGGCACATACGCAATAGGCATGCTACATTCTGACCAGGGCCCTGCGTTTAGCTCTCGGGCTTACAAAGAAGCCATGGCCAGTCTGGGCGTTGCATTGCGGTACTCCTCTCCATTCCATCCTGAGGGAAAATCGGTTGTGGAAAGGAAAAACCGGGACATAAAGCAGTCTATAACAGTTAGGTTATTAGGTTCGGGTGATGGGTGGGTCAAACATCTTAATGGGGTCCAACGCTCGTTGAATAATCTGCCAAGAAGTTCTCTAGGGGGGTCACTCCATATGAGGTCCTATTTGGGACAAGAATGTGGGTACCAGATCTCGATCACGTAGGCACAGTGGTGGAAAATAAAACGTTTGATATCAAAGATCGTTTGGCTGTTTTACAGGAACTGAATGAGTTAAGAACGAAACAAAGCAACGTATCCCTACAGCCAACCACCACTGGGGAAAAACCGGCGGTCCCAGCAAGGCCTGTCTGGATTCCAAAAGTTGGGGATCTAGTCAGAGAAAAAATTGCGGACAAGAAGGAATTTGGACCTTCTTACAGACAACCAGTACCTGTCCTAGCAGTTCAAGGAACAAGAACAGTACTTCTGCCGCCCCTTGCTGGAAGAAAGAAGAAAAGATTTGTGTCCATCGACCTCATCAAACCACAGTATGTGGCCAATACTAAATAGTAGGCCTCGTGGACTCCGACCTAGTAGCAGACACACTCCTCTCGCTACTATCCAAGAGGTTCAGACTGAAAGACTGATAACAATCGAGAATTCAGCAGCAACAGATGAAGGACTATGCAACAATGCAATGGAACTCATCCCTCTTGAAAATCAAGTAACAGTTCGTCCAAATACACCTGTCTACACCAATGTAGCAAGTGATCAACTGGTTCCAGCGATTTCTACAAATCCTGATGCAATTCCAACAATTGATAGAACTGCTTCTGGCTATTTCATTAACTTTGATACGTTCTCAGAAGATCCAAGTGAACCTGAAACGACGCCAGCATCATTGAAATTCAAGCAGCAAGTACAAGACTTTCTTCACTTTCTGAAAAAGACTTATTTGGTTTCTCCATGGATTGAACTCTGGATTACATCTGGACTTTTTGTTTTCCTGCTCTGGCTAGCTTTGGTTACAACTGTGAGCGTACTTATAAGTGGCAGATACATCCATGTGAATACTGAAGGAAAAGACGTGAACGTACTTTTGAAACCTCATAAATCTTCCCATCGTGAAGCAAGAGTCTTGTCGACAGTGAACATCACAGCTGTTCCTATACAGGATGGTATAGTGTGGGACAAAACAGATTTTGATATCTTCGGCCCGACGGAACAATTGAACATTCCACATTTGTTTAAAATTTCACTAAGTGATCTAATTTCGTCCAGTACCTATTCTGATGATTGGGACTTTGAGACTGTTAATGACATAATGTTTGACTTAGAAAAATCTGCTGCATTTTCTAAAAATGAATATTTAGAGGGTTCAACAGACTATGAAGAGCTGTATTGCTATAACCATTATGGTCATCATTATTTGCATAAATCTGCATACCCAAGAAATGTGTTTATGTTTAACCAATGGGAGCATTGTCCTACACCACCACACGGTAGTTCAAAAACATTTGCTAACAAGTTTCCATATTTTTCAGGATACAATACATCTAATCCAGAAATGTTTTACTATAAAAATGTAAACAAGACAGGACTGAAAATTATGTTAACAAATACAAAACAGATTTATTCTGCATTATTTAATGCCCAACTGTCTCAACAGGGTTTCGACTTTTGGAAAGACACAATAGACACAAAAACTGTCTGGGGTACTAAAGATTGGCAAGTGCAAGGGATAGAAGCTTTATTTAGAGCCTGCATCATCCCTGAACAAATAATGTTTTTGAATGAAACTGTCCAACAAACATCTTGCCTTGGACTAGCCAAGATCAAAGATATGAACACACTTTCTGTACCAACACCTGCCAATGATAATAATACACAGGCAGTGGTGACAGTTGACAATATACTACAACTCATCAGATCTAATCCTAATTGGAAAAAATGGTTGATCTGGCCCACAGACACAAACAACTGTCAGGAAAGATTCCTGAATAAAACTCAGGGCTTTACTATTCATAGGCCAGACCCAAGATGCGTCCAAAGACAACATCCGAGGGTAGTAACAACATACAGTGTAGGTAAATTATGCCTCGATTGGCTGCAGAAATCTACACTACAGGATGTGAAACAGCACTTATCCTTACTTAAAGAAGACGCAGACCTTAGGGAATTCTTGCTTGGACCAAGAAAACCGCGTCAAAAACGTTTCATATATGCCGGCATTTATGCTGCCTATAATGAAGCATGGAAAGTATCACAGATGGAGGCTGCAGAACGAATACGTGAACTTGATCGTATTAATTTAGAGAAAACCCTCTCTGTGGTCGACAATGGGTTAACAACTTTGTCCTCCAGAATATATTCATTGGATGGCATTGTATCCTCTGCTATCGACATACTGGAACAAGATTTGGCGATGTTACAGCAAGGCCAAACTCAATTACGTTCTATTGTGTTATTAAGCTGGACGCTGCAATCTTTGCGAGCGGGCTATGTGCCTTGGCGTTTCATCAACACATCGGCTCTGTTTGCAGAATACAATCTAACTGATAAACAGATCGAACTGGCACAAAGAGGAGCAAAGTATACAGTGCTGAGCTTTGAAAAACTGGAAAAGTTACCATTCACAGTGGCAGAAAAACCAGGTACAGAATGGCTTATTCATGGCAAAATAACATTACCTGTGACTACTTTTCATTTTCAGTATTGCCTCACACAGATGCAAGCAGGCAAATATGAAAGGTTGGGTAAGGAATACATTAAGACATCTTGGGATTTACCGTATACATATAGATGTTGGAGTGGGGATCGTGAAGTGTTTTTGAGCGGTACACACTGTAAACGTGCACTGAGCGGTTCACTTATATGTCAGGACATTTCTTTACACGGGGCTTGTAATGGTTCTGTGGCAAATTTGTCTTGCCATCAGCAGGGTACACCAGCTGCTGTGATTAATCCAACGTTTGGACAACTTTCTAATGGGAGTTACCTCATGTTGAATGATCAGAGTTGCTGCGGCATGTTGCCAGGCATCCCATATCTAGTAACGTTCAACTCCAGGGTCACTTGCTGTATGCAAGTATTGTTTCCCCCAATAGACAAAGTCAGGGAGTCGCCTCTATGGCCTTCGATGAACGTCTCTTTTATAAGATTTGATACTTTGAGCAGAATGAAAGCCATGCTTTTACAGCAAACAGTGCCTTTGACCTCGGCCAAAGAAACCTATGATCTACAAGTAGCAAGGACTTCGGCTGAGATACAGACTTTAATACGTACAAACTGCCCTATACATTTCGTAGAAATGATAACACGTATCTTTAACATGTCTGATACAACAGGAATTGTACATGTATTTAAGAGCATCTGTACCGGTCTGTTAGCACCTTTCCAGGCAATACTCGGAATCATCCCGAACTTTGCACATTCGGTGTTTGGTGGCATACCATTAATTCTAGCACTTGTTGCCGGAATTCTATTTCTCTTCCTGCTATTACGCTATGGCCAGCCTATTCGCAGACATCACTCCGAGCGAAATGGAGAAAGCTCTCCTTGAACGAAAGTGCCGTGAGCGAATAGTACAGCTTTTGGGCATGACTCGTCTACGGGAACTTAATACCACGTGGTTCCTGTCATTCAGACCAGTCTGGCAAGATTGCATCTTACCTGTTCTACGATGCCTGCTATGCGGTGAAGAAGGCGGGTTGGACACCTGTCTAACATTTCCATCAGCTACGATCCTGATGTCAGCATTCATTGAGATCTCACAGACGCTTCCGGCTGCTGCTGAGGTACGAGAAAGATCTACGGGCACACAGGTAACAACGGACACGAACATTGCTGCGGCAACCTATGCTGAAAGCGATGCTTCACATCTCTGTGCAATTAATCTACTACACGAGGTGTTCCAATTGACACCAACTTCAGTGGACGATGTTTTGTCTACAGAAATAGATGATCTCATGTTTACACCAGACCCGTAAACTGACTTTGATTCGGCCCACAGTGTTCCAGAGATGCAGTAACAATTTGGTCTTCATACTTCAAAAACTTGGAATTCTTCCAAAAATTGAACTTTTTCCCATTTTTTCGAACTAAAATGGCACTTCAATCTGCTTAAAGTAGAACTAGCCTTATAGTACAGACTTCGCGGTACTTCCTCAGACACTTTTATCATCGTGTTAGTCTAAAAAAGTTCATTAATTTCCATGACATGAAATGACTTTGATTTTGTACAACTTATAGATCATTTTTTTGTCACATGTAATTATTACTGCTTATTTCATTCAAATTGCCTTTTATTTTCAAATATATGCCTGAAATGAAAAGCAATGCTTCAAATGTACAGTACCTTTTGCATTCTAATGGGTTTTTAAATGCCTTTTTAAATGGTTTTAAGAAATATTTTAGAAATATGCGGTACTCCATTTAATGTTTAGCATTTTAAATGTTTAGCATTTTAGTATTATCGTATACACGAAAGTGGAGTGGGTGTTGTATTCCTCTTAGGGTGTCCATACACGGGCTTTCCTGTATCATGTCCTTATATAGGCACAATTCGCCCTGCCCTTATATAGGCATAAAATCCCAGTCCTTATTTAGGCATTAAACCATGCACTCCAAATACAGGCATGGTCTCCGACATCCGTCCACCCTAACGTCACAACGAGTTCTTGAAGAACAGACCCTTGGGCTTCGGGAGTTTCCCTAGCACAGGACTATTGATTTCTTCAAGGACTCATCTATTATGCATGAACCGTTATACCTTAGGGGTTCATTCATGACGTCTTCCACTGACCGATTCACGTCAATGCTAACATTGTGAGGTACCTCTCAGGTATAAATATACCTTCCCTAGCCCTTGTAAACTAGAGGAGACCTCGACTTCAGAGGAGCCCGTTTCCCGGCCTGACGCACTGAGAAGACGCTGTCATCCCTGCACGCAGAGAGTCCATCTTCCAGTGATCTGACTTCCCTTGCGGGGTGTTGGAGTTCGAGTCTGGCAAGAGATTCCTACCTCTCTCATTCTCAAGGTATGGAGCTGACTAGAACCTAGAGGGACTCTTGGCATACTAGGCATACTAGACTTAACATACTCTTAGTATACCATAGTAAGGAATACTTCACCTACTTCATACCTCTCCCTACACCTAGGTTAGGTTAGGCACATTGGGGTAGAACTAGCTTAGAAACGCATCGTATGAGTACTCGCATTTTTAGTCTGTGTTATTTATGTGAATGAATATCTGCTAAAAGATAATGCTATCGCAGTATTATTTATTTCTACTGCTTACGCTGTACATTATTTATCTTGCACACTGTCTTGTGATCGTAACTGCACATATTACTTACACTAGAAACAAGACTGTTCAATAAACCTTTTATTGAAACGCCCGTCTATTCTTTCTGTGTAACTTTAAGGAAAACTAAGCATGCACGATTGAGCTGAGTGAAATAGTTATCTATTGTTTCCACGACTCTGGGACTCGTTCTGATTCTAAAGGGAAACAAAAGTTGTCGTGTTTTGCGGCTGCCAGAAACTACTCCCTTCTTGTCGTCAAGGAGTTTCTAGTGGCCTCTGAGCTAGCTGGCACAAGTAATTAAGTTTAATATACTCGATAGGGACATACTGACCTTAGTCCTATGTCAAACCTATAGGGGATATTATTCCAATGCGCAGAGCCTATTAGGGAAATAGGAGCTGGGGGGGGGAGGGTGTGTGTGTGTGTGTGTGTGTGTGTGTGTACACACACATATAACTACTGAAGCACTTTAGCATTACTTTGCACTAATTTCTGCACACTGATTGATAATATTTTGGAAGCAAATTTATCAAATTTATACCTACTTGATGGATTGGCAAATCTCTCCTTTTCCAGATGAGATATGGTTATAGGCAAGCACTTTATTTTTTATCAAGGTTTGATTTTGATTGATGTATTGCTGTGAGAAGCGTCATAGCTATTGTTTTTAAATATATTGTTATGATTTTTATTAATCAGACAATAAAATCTACCTACTTACAGTGCAACCTGTTAATAAAGTATTTACTTTCCAGTACAAAACTTTTATTGCACTGGAAAGTAGCCCTATATGTAATGGAAATGGCACTTTATACTTATTTGCGTTACTTTGCATGAAAGGGGCATCCAATGGGTAGTACCTTTTCCCAAAACCCTAACAATGGTAGACAGGGCTTTTCGCCCAAAAATAACACCTCCTTGAGACAGGCACTAACAGGGAGCAATGTTTTTATTTCCCTTAACTTTCCACACATTGCATGTGTGGCACTGTACAGCTCACATACAATACGGGAGAAGTTTTAAAGTATGACTAATCATTGTATTTTGCAGTGAAAAGGTAACCTTCCAGTACATATCTATGCTAAACAATGAAGAACAAAACCTTATTTTCATAATGCAGTTCTGACCTGTGTCACAATTAAAGCTTCTTCAAATTGATTAAATATACCCATTACAGTATAATTTGTCATTAATTTTTATATCCTTAATTAAGTGAATATATTGTAGTGCTTTGTTTGGATCATAATTTTTAGTTCAGGTGATAAACAGGGTTGTTAATCATTAGAAATCTAATTTTTTATTTATTTAACATACCATAAATTGAACCTGCCCAATTGGAGATAATTTGCTCTCTTATAGAACATCAAAATCATAAAATACAAGTCCAAGTCGTTTGGAAGTGTATTTGGCAGTGTGCTCGACAGGAAATGTTTTTGTCAGTCGCATGCTACTAGATTCTTTTACTGGAAATACTGCACGCATGGTATTTTACGTAAATTTTTTGTTACACACGGAAAGCTCTTATACTTATTGGTGTAGTGGTGATTTTGCCTTTTCTCAAACGCAAATGTAACGGCATCTTTGTATTTTTGTTGCTCCAGAAAAAAAAGGTTTAAAATAATGCAGCATATGCAATTTAAAGAGTTTAAACATGTAATTGTGCTCTAATCTGGGTTAATGACACAAATATCTGCATATTCCCAAATGTGTTCTCAGCCGCTTCTTTATCAAATACCAGTTAGGTATGAAGTAACTTTTCAAGCAGTGTGTTTGTTATTTTAGATTTCCTCTCTACATTTACAGGAGATTGTTGAAAGTGCGTGCTTAGAAGGTTTACTCCGAGCTCTTTGCAGTCCTGATAACGACGAGACATGTCTTCAATATGTGGCATCCTGTGTTGCTGAACTAACAAAGCATGGTGAGAGATTTTATTAATGTTAAATCATTCTGGATACCGACATTGCTATGTGTGATATCTGTTGCAGGATTAGATTTTAACACTAAGGGGCCGATTACGATCTCGTCCGGAAAGCATTTCTACCGAATCGGTCCCGGAATGCTTTCCGGACGACTCGGATCGGGTGAGTCCGACTGAGCGATTTGGATGTATCTGGATGCTTCCGGATACGATTCGGTCGGACTCCCATTGACTTCAATGGGAGCCTGTATTCTAGACAAGAACACAGGATCCCATTGAAGAAAGGGGTGGCTGGGGAAAACCTTGCACCCTGTGGCAGGCACCCCAAGGTGACTGCCACACTGTGCATGGTTGGAAAGGGGGGTCCCTTGGGTACCCACACGGACCCGATTCGGAGGGCCCTGGGTGAAGGGGGACTGCTACGGGCCCCCAAAGACAGATTCCGGCAGCCGATTCGTTCCTGAGACACCGAATCGGAACGGCTGTACGAATTGGTCATCGTAATCACTCGCTCGGAAACAGAGTCCATAGAGCTGTACGATTTGGCTTCGAAAGACGCAACCTGTCCGAATGCCGTTCGGGACCGATTCGGACAGCATTACTGGTTTACATGCATCGTAATCGGTCGTTGGGAACTGTGTACGATTCGGTCAGGAACAAGGGTTCCAATTCGGATTCGGCAAACCCGAATCCGATTCGGAGCTCTTCCTAACGGCATTGTAATTGACCCCTTAGAATAGTTTTTAGCCGAAGGGGCTCTCCTCACTTGACCAGCCTACTGTATTTTCCTTTAATCCATTGTTTTCCTGCAAGTGGATTTCCTAGTAAGGAAGCATTAGCAAAGTCAAGTATAACCTTTGCAAGGGTGCAGTGTGTGTTCCCTAAACATTAGTTAGAAATTAATAGATTAAAAGTAAAGAAGGTAAAAATGTCACAGTCTTAAGGTGGCAGGCTTTTGATTATTTTTTTAAAAAGCATTGGCAAAGTCAATTGGCCTAGCATTGGCTGCGAGCCTTTTTGCTTTGCCAATGCTTATTTTGTTTGTGATGTTTTTTGTATGAAGACACACGAGTGGCCCAGCACCAGTGTTGGGGGGAGCTGCTAGTCCCTCACCTAAGTACAACAACCACTGTTGAAAAAACAAAATTTTACCCATTTGTGTGCTCTAAGCAATGGAAAGATACTAAGAACTTCATGCATATCGTTTACAGAATCTGAATCCACTGCTGCCTAAAAAAACAAAATTTATATTTTTTCTCTAATGTAAAAGTACACACTGCACCGTCAGACCCTGGCACAAAAAAAACAGTAAAAGCTAAAATCGGTATTGGGATCATAATGATGGGGCAGAAAGCTGTTATGGTCCAGCACCAAGACCCTTTTACTCACCTTGTGTTTTAAATGATTTTGTTAGTAGAATGTTTTGGTGTGACCTTCTACAGTGCCTAGAATAACTACAGTATTCTAACATGCCAGTGCCTGTACAGGCAACCTATAGGAGACCCATTCTTTGCTTTGGTGAATGGCACACTCACCTGCCTTGTGCCGGCTACTGGTAGAAGCTTTATGTGTGCAAACCTACAAGTTTGCAAATGATAGTGCTTGGGTAGCATGAAATTTCCCTTAACTCGTTCGTATAAGCTCCCAAACGAACGACCACAAGCAGATCTTGCCTTAATCCTCACAGCTCACTACTCATTAACACAAACTCTTCCAACAAGCATTGAATCAAGGTTGCACTAAAATTTTATTTTACCTTATGCAATTATTTGCACACATATAAATATTATTGTTAAGTTCAGTTGTCTGATGACAACCAAAACAATCACAATTGCAAATCAGTAATTCTTCAACTAATATAGGCACTGGAATTGACCATGCCAACATATATACGAATACACTACTATTTTTTTATCACTGATGTCCTGGGCCCTGACCCACTATGGCCACTGATAACTGAGCACCAGCTAAACTCCTTCAGCCCTTCACTCTCAGGGTAACAAGGTGAGCTGTCAAAACCTTACTCAGGGAAGTGGTGTGGAGTTAGAGATTCGAAGCCCAACATTCACAATAGCAGCACTAATAATGAATGTGCTGCCCAGTACTCTTTATCATGTACAGAAAAAACAATTACACAATAGGAGGCAAAAAGAATAGGTGCTAGGACCAGAGAATATTACTACCATGCTAGTGAAAAGGCATTTAAGATGCATTGACCCTTAGGTCAGTACCTTTGCTTGTACCGCATTAGCTGATATTTGTAGGATCTGTACAAGGTCTCTTAGCTCTCGAGCAATGTCAATGCCTAGATATTTACCTTCAGTCGCGAGGGTCCAGTGTTTTTTGTTCAGTATATCCGGCCCGCCTCTTCCTAGATGTGGGCAGCAGGTTTGCAGATACTGTGACTGTTGTGGGGAAACGATCGCTGTGTCCGGTCTAGTTTAAACCCAAACAAAGCCCACAGCCCAAATGAAGGTGAAGAGCCTAGACACAGGTCCATTGGTAAATTCACAAGTGTCTACAGGGGAACCAAAGCTAGTCCCTGTGGGCTGCGGCTTCCAGCACCAGCACATGCTGCATGCAGATGGTGCTTGCTAATTCTTCTTGGTGCCATGGGCGCACAGTGGGTCTTGGGCTGACTGCAGGAATGTGGTCAGGCATTCTTCTGGGTGCAGCACACCTCTGGCCTCCAGGATACAGACTGTTTGGCTTCACAGATGAATGCTGTGACATCCCAGTAGCAATTCCTATGCAAACCGCCCAGGGCAGGGAGGGGTGCAAGAACACTCGATGCCTATGAGGGTAACTTGAGGGTATGCAATACAGCGGCTGGGCATTTCCTAAGCTTCAGACAGCACTGATGACATTGACATGGGTTAAATTAGCTTGTGCAAAGTTCAGTGCCTCCAACCGGCTGCTGTAGATAGGTTTCTTCTCTGAGCAAACTTCCCCCTGTAGGAAAGTTCTCCGCTCCTGTTTTACAGCAGGCCAGGCAGACTTATTTCCAAGGCAGACCCACAGCGCTCCTCCAGCACAGAGTTGTGGACTTCCTTAGGTATTTGTTCAGTAGCAGGGGGCTGACGAGAGTCTCCAAAGAGAGAAATCATAACGAGTACAATGAGGAGTGAAGCTCTGCCACTTGACAACTAACAGATGAGTCTTTGGAGAGAGCAGCACCTCCAGGGCAACCAAAGGGTATGCCCTGGTCAGACGGTTAACCCAGTCATACAAAGCATACAATGATATGCCACTCACCTGCTAGGAAACAGGGAAAAAGGCTTGTCCTCCAAGAATTCAGGAGTACCCTGCTGCCAAGTATATGGCATCTGCCAGTTCCGTGTCCAAGCAAGGTATGTTTGGTGCACTGCTCCAGACCACAGAGCCCTGCTTTATGTCTTCATTATCGTTCATTAACTTCAGTCCCAGCACACACACATAATTGTCGCAAAGCTGAGCTAATTTTAGGATGATCACCTGGTGCCCTCTAACTACCAGTGTTGACTGTAGCAAAGTACTGCTGGAAACGTGGATTGAAGAGGACTGGTGCTGGAACCCTGTCGTGGTGTCTGCCCAGGTTTGCAAAAGTGGCACAGTCCATAGACTAGCAAGAATGGTTTAGTAAGGGGCCCATCACAATAAGGAGCTTGAATGAGAATGGTGGTTTCAGAGTATTTGATAATGTGAGAGACACTTAAGCAGTTCTGGCGGGTCAGTTTTCATCGTATCGATCAGGTGACTTAATGAACTAGTGCTGCATCCACTCCAGGGATCTTTGTTTAACCTCATGATGCCAAGTTCAAATCCTGGTAGGTCCACTCAGCCGTTCATTCTTCAGAGGTTGATAAAATTAGTATCATTCATTTGGGTACTGTAAACATCAGTTATCTGTCAATAGCACCAGGAGACTACTCAGGAGTGAACGTGTGCTCTATAAATACAACTGCTAGTCACTAAAGCTTCCCAGCTGGCATGGGATGCATGAACGCGCTCCAAGATCATTCTAGACTCTTCTTAGTCTTAACACGTGGTCCTCGTTAAAGGGCAGGTACATCATTCTATAGGGAGTTGGTTGACACATGTGCCCCTTCTTAGAAGAGGCTCACAGCTCTGATATGGAAAGGGATTTTTCGATAACGAAAAGTACGACAAGATAGTGGATTTTGCATTGAGAGTCTTGTGTGATTCCTGATTCGCTAATACTATTTAACATACTCCATTGGACATATCTGATACCTGCTAGACTGCGGAAGCTTTATCGTACATATTCTGACTAGGTTCTCAGATTCAAGCCTGGATCTCTATGACATGTGGGATTTCCCTACAGTTCAGGAATATTGGTCTCAAGTGGTGGCAGAGACTATATGAGTGACTGGAAGGCTATGCCCGCTGCAGTTGGCTTGCCTGTTGGGATTTTTGTCATATCCTAAGAAGGCCGATGCACAGACCTGGCATTATTGGTGAGGGGCCGAATTATGATGTTTTGGAAAGCTGTGAAAAGTCCTGCATATCAAATGCAGCAGGTAGACTTATACAGATGGGCAACATTAAAATGTGAAGTATTAAGAGAACAAACCCAATTAGGGGAACACAACAGAGGGGCATTACCTGGCTACAAAAAAAGCTGGAAGGCATATTGGCCCAACTACTTACGAACAAAGGTGAAAAACCTCATTGAGACACCATAATAGCACTGGAAGATATTTTAAGTTAGGATCGTAAAAGCAGTATAAAAGTAAAAAATAGTTATGGTAAATATCTGAGGTGATCGATGGTGATAAAGGAAAAAAAACAAATATTTACCTACGTTGGCATGGATTTCACTCCTGATTTACGCGAACTGGCCTCGGGTATTAAGAACTGAATATAATCTTGAAATAACCACCTTGACAGTTGGATTTTCATGGTATAATAAGAGGACAATAAGTCTTGTGTCGCAATTTCGTATTTCTCATTTAAACTTGCTTTGTTTTTACTGTGAAAAACTAGTAAGAATATTTAAGAAAAAGAACAAGCATTAGCAAACCATTCGAGCTGAGTTTTATGTGCTTAAATAGGCAGCATAAGCACATTAAAGCCGGGCAGGTTTAAGAAACTAAAATATGTTTATATTGATGGCTTCCTTGCCTTCAATAAATCCATTTTTTGTTTCTAAGAGAATTAAAAGTCGGACAGAAAGGCAGCGTTTGTTGTTGCTCTTTAGTTTCTAAGACCTAAGAACAGGAACAATCCACAGGGAGGGAACCAGAATAAAAAAGCACAATCACCGGTTCTGGCTTTTTAAAAGCGAGAAGTTTCAGTAGTGACTGCCTCTAAGAGCTTAATGTGGCAATCCACCCAACTAGACTTTTGGAGAAATATTTAGGGGAAGGTCAATAGATACCATGGTGAACTATGCATCTAGACTGAAGCAAGATTATTGAATGAATGGGAAACTCATGTGAAGATGTTGCAATTGATAGGTGAGGCTTAGCGGGACTCAGGCTTGCAACATGGTTCGAGAAGACCTGCAGGTGAGCAATAAAAGTAGATTGATGCCAAAATAGATGGCATTACAATAAATCAAGGCCAGAGCATATAAAAGCTGTTACTCCGGTGTAGCAATGTTCTTCAGTAAGGAACGGGAGAATTTTCCTCACCTGAAACGTGCATGCAGAAACCACATGCAATTTGGAATCTTAACCACTGAAAATGGTGGGCGGGGACAAGGTTCAAACTGTGTCATGCTTCACATGACAAGTGGTCGTTGCTCTGCACCTTTCCTATTAGGACCCAACTTCTAGTTTTAATGTTTTGGTTGCTGGTTCTCTTTTGGTATGAGCATGGTCAAGTGTGAGTGCAAGTTTTGCAGAGGACCCTTCAGCTTTACACACTAGCAATTGTGTAGAGGATGTAGTGTAACAACTAGAGATGCCGACTTTGGAACTGGGTTCGAATCTACGTCGGCGCAACATTCTGTGATTCTGGGCATATCACTTATTCTCCCCTTGCCTACAAAAATTTATGTGTCCTTGTGTAGTATAACTGGTGCTCATGTAAAGTGCTCCAATATCTTCGGGTCGAGTTCACGCTATATAAAAATACGACAAAAAAGGCAGATGTGTTTTATAGTGAATATTGTTATTCATCTGCATGCTAGTGCACCTTATCTCAATCTCCATTTGAAAATCTAATTTATCGTGTGCTGTCACATTTTACCCTTGTTTTCTGCCTCTTTATGCCCCCTCCGATCATGATATTATGAAAAGGTTTAGCAATATCTCTTAAAGTCAACGCAAATTCAACCTTCTACAACTGGGTCCTTCAGTTAGAAGTTGATGAAATAATTTCTGTGAGGTTATGCATGGCTTTGATGTCACCTTCATTTATGCAGGTCTTTTTTTCCCTTTTGCTTTAGAATTAACAACATTACACTTGTTGAAACGGATGGACACAGCCTTGATAAGACACCTGGTGAGGCTGGCTGGCGAGGTGCAACATATAGAGCTGTCATACCAAGCTGCCTGCATTATCGCTCACCTGGCTTTACATGGTAACAGCCTTCATAGATGTGAATTCACCTCTGTAACAAAGTTAATTTCAGATTAAATGTAGAACAGAACAACCAGCTACACAAGGCAGTTACAGTTGAACAAAGATTTCAGGCCCATTTTTTTTTTTTGCTTCACCAGTATTTGAAAGAAAGAAAACATGGGACAAGTATTACAGACGCGTGTTGGCCTATGTGCCATGCTTTCCAGGGAAGGCCAGTGATGGCGAACAGCCTGTAGACTCCCACAGAAAAGACTATTGGCTTCAGACTTGTTTTTAGTTCACACCTCTGTTTAACAGTGCACACTCTATGCTGTTGGAAGCTGAGCCAGTGAGCACTCCAAAAACTTTAAATGAACATTTTGAAGAAGGCTAGTGGCTGAGACTACTACTGCACCGTGAAGCACTACGCAAGCTAGCTCACTTCAAGGAATTAGGTTTTCACATCAGATCTTGCAAGGGGATACCTGCCTAGAGTAACACATATCCTCACTTGGTAAAGTTAGTGTTTTACTTTTTCACTTTTCCATCCACATTGAAGGGCCTTTCTCCCTTCCAACTATCGACTTTCTAAATGAAAGTAATTCATGAGAACTCTAGTGGCTGCTGGCTACAAATTCACCTAAAAGCAAATCATTAAGCAAACGCCTTACTGCACAACAGGCACAAGATAAGACTGGGCTACAACCAGAGGTTCATTTTTAATAAAATAGTTTGTAATGATGAAGAACCAAAATCACTAGGGCAGCTGAAAGTGTTTCCCTAATCAGTACAATTTATTTCTGTTTATATAGAACAGGGAAATGAGAAAGAGCAACAAAAGGACTGACATGTAAGGCCTGTGTGCCCTTAATCCAATTAAACGCTATTCCTTCTCCTGTACGCTTTACAGAAAGTTTTTTACCTATCGGTTAGGAATGTGAAAATTTGCACATCTGTCCTGGCAGGTGTCATTAATACAAGGTATCTTCTAAGACTTCTGCAGACTTGAGAAGTTATTGGTTAGGGAACCAAGAATCATCAGTAACATGAAACTGGGTGAGACCAGTATTGCTGAATGGCAGACCGTTAGCTACTTAGTTGTAGATGCCAAAAGTCTGAAAGATCCTAAGATATACCTTGTCTTACTCACACTACAAATTGGTGCAGTCCATTTAGAAGCTAGGTGCCAGGAGAGCAGGTTGTAATTTAGCTTGATTTGTTTTCTTTGTTTGTACAGATCATAGAGTTTTCTGGCTATGTGTTTTTTCATCTCTGCCTTTTTTTGCAGAGGCAATGCGTTCTATGTTCAGATGCCAAATGGATGAAATTATCTCCTACCTCACAAATTTTCTCAGCCATCAGGAACCTCGCTTTCAAGAGTTGGGTGTGTCTACCCTCCACTCACTGAGTAAAGGTGAGGAGTGATGATTTTTACTGAGCACAGATTGACCTTGACCATTTTTAGAAGACAGTTAAAGGATACTAGGAGAACAAACTGGGTGTGTAGTTAAAATAGGAAAAGGAAAGCAACATCTCAGGGGGATGGGACCAGAGTGCTTTGTACAGGCTCCAGAACCCAGACCTTCCCACATCCTCTCTTTCCACACCCTTGCCATCCATTGCCTCTGGCACTTATGGTCTGGCCATTCATGGAGGGAAGCCCCCTGTAGTGCCGTGCGCCCTGTTGCCGGACTTTAAAGCATCTTAGAGGGGGCCGTCGCTCTCCTTTGCCACACATCTTGCGGGGATGCCGGGAGAAGACCCCTGGCTGCACTACCTCTACTCAAACCCAGGGCCCACTTACAACATTCAAACCCTTACGCTCCGGCACCTATCAGGGCACTTCACACCGTACTGTCATGACACAAGGCAGATCCACAAAAGACAATTCCAGCAGCCATACCAGAGACAAACCTGTTACCTCGATGTGGCAGAAGTCATCCTCTGCCAATGTGGACTCCTCAGGTGTCCCTCCAGTGACCAGCTCTGAAGACACCCCTAGAGTACCTATCACACAGGCCTACAAGGACAATTTCTTGCAGGAAATCAGATCTGAAATAGGCTCGCTCAAATCAGACTTGCATACGCAAGCTCAAATGTGAGGTCACTGAAATAGGTTGGCCCATAGACGATCTGGAGCGTACTGTTGATCCCCGCTCGGAGGAGCAGGAAACACTATAGGCTCTGGAGGAACAGCAGATCGAACTTCAATTGAAACAGGAAGACCTAGAGAACAGGAGCAGGAGAAACAACATTCACATAAGGGGTCTTTCACGAGGGGCGGAGGGCACAGACATAATGGCCTTCAATGCTGACCTCCTACACGCAATCCGGGCAATGATGCCTCCCCTAAGACGCTAGATAGAGCCCACCGGGTAGTGCTGGTTCTGGGTCACCCAGATGCTGCCCCCAACATCCTGGCGAAGATGCATTTCTTCACCGAAAAAGAAGCTATCTTCCAGGCCTCGAGGAAGAAGGCTGACATGCCTTTTGCGAACAGAGGGTCCAGTTATTCCAGGGCATCGTGCCAATCACACATCGGAGGCACAGGGACTTCAAGCCAATCACAGACAAACTAAGAGATCTTAACATCCAATATCAGTGGGACCACCCCTATGCTATCATCTTCACCTGGGAGGGCAGGCGCAGAGCCATTCGTTCCTTGAGAGAGGCCACACAACTCCTGGGCTTGGTACCCAACTAGGAGGGGGACGATCTGCACCTTCCTTGCTCCTCCAGCCAGGCTCCTCTGAAACCACGATGGGCTACAGTGCAGGCCTCACACCCCCACAAACACAAGAGGGACCAGGCCTCCCCAGAGACTGAACAGGATATCATCCAGCACATCCGCAATCTGGAGAGAGAACCCTCACCCAGCTCCTCAACCTCTGGATCTGTCTAGACCACATTTCCCACCAATCCATGTCTGGGGGCGACCAGCAGGATGTCCTCCCCCAGACTTGCTCTACCACATGTCCGCAACCGTGAATTAGTTCGAGACCACACACGCGCCGTCGCCATTTGGACCATCATGGCCCCTGTGGTACTCTGCATTTCTCTATGTGACATCTCTTGCACCCGTACAAGCACACTGAAGGTCCATACCACTCCTCCTTCCCATGGCTGGCAGCCCACACGTTAAGCTCCTATCTCTCAATACACTGGGACTAAACACACCTAACTAACGGCACCAGGTGTGGCTCTACCTCCTTATGCAGGACCCTGATGTTATATTCCTGCAGGAAACTCACCTACTCTGCCGAGACGCCCCTTCATGAACCACCCAAAATATCCTATTAGTTATTGGGCACTCATCACTACTAAAACAACTGGAGTTGCTATCCTGCGCAAGGCTTCCTTTTGCTCTAAGATACTAAAACTTGTGCAGGATGATAATGGCCACTTCCTGAAACTCACTGTCCAGCGGGGAGCCCAACCCTTTTCTCTCCTGAACGTTTATGCTCCTAACCAAGCCCAAGATGCATACCTTAGAGCCACCCTATGAGATCATGCCACACATGTCAGCGGGGTCCAGGTGGTGGGGGGCAACTTCACTCTAGTGTGGGATCCTTAAATGGTTCGTAGTGCCGCTTCCTTCCAGGGGGTGGAGGTGATGTCTACTGCCCTTAAACGTGACCTCACGGACCTGGGATTGGTGGATGCCTGGAGATATAGTCACCCTGTGGTTCAAGACTACTCCTTCTATTTACAAGTCCACTCCTCATACTCACGTATCGATTATTTATTTCTCACTCCCACACTGCTGTGGGGCCTGGATTCTGCTTGTCTCTCAGATATTTCCATCCCCGACAATGCCCACTTAGAGATAACCCTAGCTGCAGCGGGAGCTACTGCACCAGCTTGCCCCCGGTGGCGTTTTCCGCCCCACCTGCTTAGGGACCCTGTGGATGTCACTGAAATTCAAAAATACATTGTTGCGTACTTCAGCACCAACACCCGTCCGGAGATCTCTGAGCCCACTCTTTGGGATGGCTTCAAAGCCACAATACGGGGACCATCTCCTCTATTGCCATCGCCTGTGCATGGTGAGCCAGACTGGTGGAGACCCGTCTCACAGCAGTCATTAAGGCCGTGAAACACCTTGACAACTCTGCCTAATCTAGACGTGCCAAATGGCAACTGGCTATGCTTAGGGGTCAATTGAGGTCACTTCCGACAAATAAGGCTGATCGTTCATTACTGGCCTTAAAGCAGAAATACTATGAAGGGGGGCAAAGTAGGCTCTTTACTCGTGTGCAAACTGCGCCAACAAACCACATGTGCACACATTTCTAAAATTAAGCTGGGCGATGGAACATGGGCTACTAAGGAAAAGACAAAACAGCAGGCGTTCCACTAATTTTACCAAGCCCTTTATGCAGGGAGAAATGTGCCCCCAAGAAAACATAGATTCCTTCCTTAAAGACTGGCCCTGGGAAACTAGACCCTCTCCATTCAGAACTCCTGGATGCCCCATCACCTTAGCTGAAATACAAAGGGCCCTCAGAGAGCTACCAGTGGGCAAAACTCAGTGCCCTGATGGCCTTTCTGTGATGTTCTACTGTAAATTTCTCCCCCAACTTCAGGATCACTTTGTGGCCTTATTCAACTCATTTACAGCAGACACAGGCCTAACACCAATCATGGCGGCAGCAGAGATAGTACTTATACCCAAACCTGATCTGTGTGCATCTTACTGCCCAGTTGCTCTTCTGAACACAGATGTCAAGATCTATACCAAGATTCTAGCAAACAGACTAGAGCCTTATCTCCTTGGACTAATTGACCCGGATTAAGTGGGATTCATCCGGCAGAGGCAGGGAGCAGACATCTGCCGTCTTGCACACTTAGTAGAAGAAGCCCACTGACATAACATCCCCGCTTGCCTTCTCTCGCTGGATACAGAAAAGGCCTTTGACCGGGTTGGTTGGGCCTTACTATGGGCAACCCTTAGTAAGATTGGATTGGGGCCTGGCTTTATATCTAAAATCATAGCAGCTACTATCCGCGTTAATGGGCAATCCTCACAGCCGATCCACCTGGCGAGGGGTACTAGACAGGTTTGCCCGCTATCGCCCTTACTCTTTGCCCTAGCTGTAGAGCCCCTTGCAATCCGTATTCGGCAGGCGAAAGACATTATGGGCATCCGCTTTGGCAGGCGTGAACATAAGATGGCCCTGTTTGCAAATAATCTCTTGTTAGCCCTCATCCAACCTAAGTCTTCCCTCCCTGCTCTAGTGACTGCGCTGATTGCCCTTGAAAAAGTCTCTGGCTTTAAAATAAATATGGCCAAATCACAGGTTCTCAATTTGACAATTCCCAAAATTGCCCTCCCCATCTTGCGGTGCCTTACCCCTTTCCAAATGGGCTCCGAAAACTATGAAGTATTTAGGGCTAAACTTTACCCCCTACTTCGTATCTTGGACGCACGCCTATTGGCCGGAATATCGGCGATCGGTCCTAGATGACCTCTGCAGATGGAAACCGCTACAGGTATCCTGGCTGGGATGCCTCAGTGCTGCTAAAATATCCATTGTGCCGAAAATCCTTTACTTATTCCAGATGCTGCCCACTCCCATCCCACAGGACGCTATCCTCCATCTCCAACAGGACATACGCAATTTTATCTGGGGAGGGAAACACCAGAAACTATCAAACTCTATATTGATGCTCCCCAGAGATCAAGGGGGATTGAAATGCCTCAACCTCCTCGAATATTACTGGGACGGCCCACCTACGATACAACTCAAAGTGGGTTGTCCGAGAGAGCGAAAAGCACTGGTTTCACATGGACTGGGCGTTATCCTGTAGACCTTTCGGGACTTGGCATGGCTTCCCAAGCATGCTCGACCACAGAGCGTCTACATAGCCATCCCCACCAAAATGGCCTTGAAATATGGGACAAAATTGCTCATTAGAGGGGCCTCACCACCTTCCCCTCTCCAAACACCCCAATGGCGCGCAATCCGAAGTTTGCCCTGGCGTTGCAGGCTCACTCCTTTGCAGACTGGAGGAAGGGGGATTGTCGCACTCTCCATGACCTATTCGAGGGCGACAAAATTAAGATACTTGATCGGTGTAAACAAGACTTCCAAGTTCCTGAGGCAGCTAATTTATAATACTATCAATTGGCCACTGGGCACTCCACCCCTCCAACGCCCAAGGGGCCACACGTCCACTCACTTCCTTTGAGGCACTGGTCCAGTCCTTCAGCGGGACAAGAGGCTTGATCTCCCACACCTACAAGGTACTTCAACACTCGATCCCATCTAGAACACATTCCTACCAATCCCATTGGCACTCTGACACTACTGAAGGAGTCTCGCACAAAGTAGGATCAGTTGTGGCAGGACATCCTCAAGTTGTACAGGAGCATATCCCAACACGAGACAGCATATAAATTGATGTTGAGGTGGTATCATACCCTGGCCCGCTTACGCACTATATACCCTTCCACCTCTCTGTTATGCTGGAGGTGCAACTCGGCAACAGGTGATTTTGTTCACATCCGGTGGTCTAGCCACCTTATAGCAACTTATTGGAAAGAGGTTCTGAGCCACATCAAAGGGGTTGTGGGCTATCTGCTCCCTAACTCATACAACACGGTGATACTAGGCATCCGCCCTCTGACCCCAGAAGCCATGACACATGCTGACTGGCAATTCATAGCCCATATATTTGGAGCACCTAAGCAACTAATTGCTCTCTGCTGGAAAAATGCTTCCGCCCTGTCGATGCCCAGTGGTTTAAATGCCTTTGGCACGTCAAGGCCATGGAACGTCTATCCCATAGGGTATGCCACTCTGAAAGAAATCCACACACATATGGCAGCCACTGATAACCTATTTCACCCGATTGGAGCACTTATGTTTTACACCACCCAGGCTCCAAGCTCTCAACCTGTTTGATTAATTTCCCCATCTGATGTGGCACTCACTTGAACACGAGGAGGTCGTCCTTGCCCGCCTGGTGTCTCCCTTCCCATCCCTACACATGATACCCCAACACCCTGCCCCGGGAAGCTCCTGCAATCAAGCCTCCCCGAATAGGCATTGCTACACATATGCTCCACTACGACCTTTATAATGTTCCGGTTTGTTATGTTACTATCTTATTTTTGTTATTGGGAGTGGATATTCCTTCCTCTGTTGTTGGGCGGTCTATCAGACTTCTGTGCTGTGTCTCTGGTCTGGCATCGATGTAACCTCGAAGAGGGGCTTGCTTTACGAACCTGAGTTAATGCATATTTGTTTTTATGCCCTGATAACTTTCTCTCTCTGACATAATCTTGGACCATTAATGTTGACCGTATAGGTATGCTTGTGACTGCTCTGTTATTCATTTTTCTTTTGTCTTTGAAAAGTCAATAAACAGATTTCTAACAAAATAGGAAAAGGATACATTTGAGATGTATTTTAGGAAGCAAATATGATGCCTCTGACACATAGAAAGGAATGCCATCCTCCAACAAAGCGTTCATGGGAGAAAAAACTGTTTTACCTCCTTCAGTATCTACAGATATCAAAATATAGTAAATGAATATGCTTAGTGATCTGCTCCGCATAGGTGAGTGAACCTTAAAAGTATGTGGTATTTATGTAGCGTAAACCTAGCTGAAAGGCAGGTGAATGCTGTACCAGGCCAAAGGCAAAGACACATTCAGAGGGTAATTGGAGGGGTAGCTGGGTTCTGAGAGTGGAGTTGGACTGTTACGACAGTGTGTTGTAGTGTTAAAGAGATGCGTATTGAGCTCTTTCCTAAATTGGAGCATAGTTGGGACAGTCCTGATGAATATAGGAATATCCTTATAGGGATATCCTTAATTTGGGTACATAGACAGAGTAGGCCTGTTGCCTTGTTTTTTCTTATTTACACTTCTTTGTCTCCATTCTCATTGTGTTCTGGTTGTGGGTGTACAGAGAGCCACCGGACACTGTGGGCTTATCACTCAGATAGGTGGTGATTGGACATGATGTAGATGGTTTTGAGGATGGTGCTGGCTGGCAAGGAGTGCCGCTGGAGTTCCATCATGGTGGGGAGGATAGGTTCATATTTCTTCGGACCGTTGATGAACTGTGCTATGGTGTGTAGGATGCCCTTCAAGAAGGGCAGATGGAGTTTCGGATGCCATGAAGCAGGGCCATATCGCCATCCAGATACAGTAGCTTGAGGGCTTGACCAGCAGGTTTGAAGTTACTTTCTGGGAGGAATATTTTTACTTTGTTTAGTGAAGCGAGTTTATAACACGCTGCCTTTGTTTTCTTAGCAATATGTTCCTTGAAGGTAAGGTTGGAGTCCAGCGTGAATTGGAGTGACTTGGCATTGGATGTAAGTTAGGGCTTGAATCTGTCCAGGTTTGTGACACTAAGCCAGGTTTATATTAGTTCTTGACAAATAGCAGGAATTCTGTTTTGGTTGGATGGAGCTTTAGGTAAGTACTGGGAATCAAGGTGTGGATGAAGTGCAGGCAGACTTTGAGGAATAGCATGTCTGGAAAGGGGGACACTTTCAAGTAGAGTTGTGGGTCTTCATCATATTGATGAATTTTGATTCTGATAATGAGTAGTAGAGTCCGAAGGTGCTTGATGGATAGGTTGAAAATGACCCAGGACTGCACAGGTGACTGGGAGCTTTTGTTCATATGGGCACCTCCAGGGCCCAAAAGATCCTTATCACTGCACAGTTCCTTATAGTCCCTCGTCATCTTCAACCTGCACATGGAGGCGCTTGGTGCCTTCCTTGTAGATAAGAGCATCAGGATTTACCAATATGCTGCCAATACACACCTCGACTTGAATGTCTCCTCTGCTGCATACATCCAGCGCCTCAAACAATGCCTGTACATCATCCAGACCTGGATGTACTGCGTCCACCTGAAGCTGAACCCACCCAATACAGAATTCCTGTTATTTGCAAAGAACAAGAAACAGTACAAACCTGGCTCAATGACATGAACCTTGATGGCGTTAAGCCCCAACTTTCACTGAATGTCAAGTCACTTGGATTCACCCTGGGCACCACACTCAACCTCAAAGAGCACATTGCCAAAAAAACAAAGACAGCCTGGTACCAGCTCTATCTTCTAAAGAAAGTGAAACAGTTTCTTCCAGAAAGCAACTTGAGAACTCCTGTTCTAGCCTTCTCACTTGTTGTATCTAGATAGTGGCAACGCCCTGCTCCATGACCTCACAGACTCCAAACTGGCACCCCTTAAGGTTATCTTGCGTGCCACAGAAAGTCTCATTCAAGGCCTAAAGAAATGTGTTGACATCACACCCATTCGGTTGTAACTCCATTTGCTCGCCTTGCCGGCCCCACAGCATCTTCAAAACCAGCTGCATCATTTACAAAACCATCACAACCAGCACCCTTGCTTATATTGCCGACAGGCTGACCATCTCTGGTGGTTAACGGCTCACCTGCAGCCAGAACACCATCACACTGCAGACTAAGAAGCATAAAAAAACAAGGCAGCAGGCTTTTGCCATCTCTGCACCCAGGATCTGGAACAACATCCCCATATCCATCAGGATTACCCCAAAGCTGCTCCAATTTAGGAAAGAGTTGAAGATGCACAATTTTAAAGAACAGTACATCATAGTATATTAACCGTCGCAACTCATCTGCCTCTCCTTTCACTCACTAACTTTGTTTGTCTTTGACCCTGTACAGTGGTCTGCTACAGTGTGGCTAGGTTCATGCTATTGAAATACCACGTACATATGTACATACATGTCTTTTCTCTTATTTTTTTTTTATTTTTTTACAAATAAGGTAAAAAGAAATTATGTTACTAGTTCAACATTACGGCAACCCATGCCCAGCAAGATCCATTGAAACTAGTAAATGGATAAAAATGAAATGCCAGTTTAATAGAGTGAAGTCGTCATGTAATCAGAAGAGTTTGAGGCAGGGGCAAGAGCACAGAACTCCAAAGGATTGCATCACATGACTCACACCAATAGCAAATATATGGTGCTGAAAAATGCAGGGCATGGACAGGTAAGTGTTTCTGGACACTGTGGTGGTCGCTGCTACATACTGCCCATATTGCTGTCAAGCTGTGCTGACAGATCATCATAATCCTACACCCAAAAATGACAGATGCTCTGTATTGCTGATGTTGCAACTGAAAGCAGTACAGCTGCAGTTCTGGACCGGCCTTGATCAACCTGAATCCAGATCCATCGACATTGTTGCTGTACCTTGCAGTGGTCGCTGAATGCCCAGATCCCGCAGTATCTATCAACGAAAGTCTACCTAAATGCTAAGGAGTGGCACTAAAGGAGATATATCACACCATGGTTTGTAGGGCAGCATGACTGTGGCCAGTACTGGAGGCAATAAAACAGGTTTGCCATTAAAATACTCGCCTGTAACCACAGATTAATGTTTGTGTGGCATAAGTTAAACGAGCAGCGAATAACCGATGGCCATGTCTATGAACCTGTGCACATAGTTTTACCCATTGCTGTGGAGCCAGAGAATAACAGTAACCCAGGCCACACATTATGTAGGGCCAGTAAGACGGAAAAACATTTGTTAGTGGGGATATTTCTCATGACTACAGCAGGAAGTCACCTGCTGAACATTTTCATCATCTCATCGACACCCTTCTTTCTCTGCACAGGGGGGCCCGTAATGTAATCTTACAGTGATGTACGGATAACTGTCTAGCAATATAAAACTTGGGCTTTTCCATGGGAGTTTGTACTCAAAGTTACTTCAGTCTTGAAATGATAGTGTAAAACAAAATCACAAAATTCTGTTCTAACACGTCCAATGCCAGGGCTGTGGCAATGTAGGGCTTGATTGGAGCTGAAAGCAGTGAGAAGCTGATTAATCCCAAGGAGGAAGCAAGATTGAAACAGGTGCCTTTGAACATAAGATCAAATGATATGCCACAACTAGCAAATGGAAGGAGCTCTGATAGTTTTAATGAACAACATTCCGACTAGTGTTAGGGAAGATCAAAGGGAAAGGACAATTTGACTAGACTAGACACTGTCACATGGCGAGACGTGATGTTGAAAGTAGAGAGCCCTGGGACACAATGCTTTTAGTAGAAAGGTTGATTGATGTTATCCTGTTAGACAACCAGATGTTGCTGCTCTTCCGGGAGTTCACCCTGAATGTGCAACATGTACAGCATTCATTCATCTAAGCAAAGCAGATCCTACAGGACTAAAGGGTTGGGTGCTCTATGCTTACCAAGTAACACAGATGGACTAAAAATCCACTTCTTCCTCTACCAAAGGTAGGGAAACTGAATTTATGGAGAAAATCCCCAGGGTGCGCATCATCACGACAAAATGACTATAATGAGGACCAGCCCGCTAGAAGCAGGAAAAGCTGAAATGAGAATGTGTTATTATGGATGATTTGTTATGATTATGTGCTGAAACGTGTTTGGGTATCCCGGTCAGTAATTCCATAATCAAAGTTAGAAATACTGGAAAGGAGTATCACGGAAGATGTAACATAAAAACTCGTTTTGGGCAGCTTTTATATATTTTGATGGTACACTTTGGAGCGCTGGATACAGTTGGCTTGCCCATGATTAATGTGCCCATCCCTCTAGCATCATCTTGTCATATGGGGAACGCTGAGATCTCGGGGAATGCACTTACTGGTATGGTGTTTTAAAGGGGCCATCCAGTGAACGATGTCACAATACATCTCAAAACCTATGCTGACATCATCAAACAAATGAACATTCTACAACGCCTTTTGTTGGTGATTGATTGTTAGAGATGCAGGACTGGCTAACGAGAACTGTATCGATGCTTGTTAAATGTGGAAAGTGCAAGGAAATTCACAGGATTCAGGTGGACCTCAATTTTTTTTTTGGGGGGGGGAAACAGATTTTATTTTTTTTATCAAAAAGAAAAGTTACAGTGTGACAAACATTTGGCACATGAAGTAGGGTTACGTTCAGCCAATGCCGAAGCAGTGGCATTAAATAGGTACAACACATCAATACAATGCAGTAAAATGACCCTGACACACAGGTTCCAGAACCATACTTTGAATCTACAAGTCCAGCCATTTCCCCCATACGCGGCTGTGTTTACGGGTGCAGTCCCGATCCTCATAAAGAGGCTGCCCCTGCATTGAGCACCAGTCTACTCCCCGGCGCCACTGGGAAAGAGTGGGAGGCGTGGAGGACCACCATCAGGCAGCAATATCCATCTTTGCTCAATTGCAAAGGCACAGTGAATTGAAGTGATTATGGCTAACACTGGGGCTGCAAGCAGTATGAACTCATTGTGCTGTCTTAAAATGTCAGGGTACAAAACTGTGTGGTCAGGAAGAGGAAGGTGATGAATATACAAATGGCTTGACTGTCTGAAAATTAATGTTGCAGGAGAGATACTCAGGAAGACATGGTCCCCGAGCAAGAGTCTGGGCTTGCTACAGATATTCTTCTAATTACTTAAGCTGGTCTAGGTATGTGCTGACCAGCATTGCATTAATAAATCAGCTGCTTTCAAGTATTTGAGGCACCTGGTGGGATACAATGTGCTACTGGTCAACTCCTTAGGCACTGGACTTCAGTGAAGGTTTTGGAAAGAATCTGTAGGAAATATCATTGCCCACCAGTTCTGTGGGGTGGGGTCCTCACCCTTATTCTGGAGCTTTCTTTAGATTAGTTACTCACTTAAAAGAGCAGCAAGCACCCAACAGGTATGGGAATTAATTGAAAACTGTAGGGTGCATCACAGTGACACAGATAATGGGCAACTGATTATGTCCTCCTCACTAAGAAATGGGTGGTAGAATATAATGTGCTCCAGTTAGGTCACTTTTCCCTGTGATTGGTACATACGTTTAAGATAAAACAAGTGCGTTCAAATAAATAAATGAGTATTAATATGCAATCAGACTATACGTAGTGCAACCCTCTTTATTCAGCTCCCATTAGAAGGGCACACTCCAAAATAAAGCTGATAACATCCTTACATTACCTCTCAAAAAGAATAAAAAATGTGTCACCATAAATCCTCAAATGACTCCATTAATTAAAACTATATACTGACTCCCAAGTCGCTTTTTGATTTGCTGATTAACGAATGACACAGATATACATTTATTTCAGGTTGTAGGCACCCTGGTGAGAAGGCTTGTTTCTTCTTTTAAAATCTGCCTCTACCTTGGCTTCACAGAATTTGAGACCACCTCCATTCCCTTTCAGCCAGAAGTATCCTAAGGCCAGCATTATCCATTCTGGAATGGTTGCTTTTTTTTTAAGTATGCCAACTGTTCTCACTGTTGTCATAGTCTTAACTACAGGGGCATGAATGCTCCTGCGCTAGAAGTGTCTATTCGCTCACATTAGAAAGGAAGCAGAAGTGATACCACACACCATATTTGAATTGGATGGCATAACAAGAAGGGACGTTACCTGACCTTTGAATCAGATTGCACTAAAGAAATTAACACTTAAGAATTGTAAATGCTACAAAGCGAATAAAAACAAATCATAAAGTTTTACTAAAGCAGATAAGCTATTTTAGTTACCAAACGTGCATTAATTGGTGTTGTAATGAATTACCATGGGCATGCCATCAAAGGTCAAGTGCAACCCATATATAGATACTTCCATTGAAGCCAAATACAGCCCCGCTAAGGTCAGATAATGCTATCAGATGCCAAGGCAGCCTTTTATGCCAACTTGCAGCCATGCTATAGCTAGGTACAGTGCTAGAAGCACAGAAACCACCATCATGCAATCTAGTACCAGTTTGCAAGCCTAGTTAGAACATCATATCTAGTTATAGACTAGCTTGCTTAAATACTGCAATTTAGTCCATGCTCGTAATAATACTATTATTTTGTACAAAGTAAAGTTTTACATTTTATGATACTGTCAGACTTTTTCAAGTGCATCCTCATATGCCCTGTTACAGTCCCACATGTTCAGAGACTGCCAAAATAAGTATTGTACAAATTAAAATGTCCAGGTACAACAGCCCAGGAACAGGCATTGTTGTCACATGCCAACCGTAGCATTATATGCCCCTATATATATGCCAAATGACTCTCCAAATGCCCAGGTATTTCATCATATACGCAGGTCGAGCAAAATGCAGTATTATCACACAGATATTGCCATCACAAGGCTACCTCATATGTCCAAGTACTGCATCTTAAACCATATGCTGCATTCTACACCCACCTAGTGATATATTCTATATATATTCCCATGCACCATCATATGCCTAGCCCAGCCTCATATGCTGATGTGTAAGCTGGTCTCACACACACATGATGTCCGAATCTGAAAACTAAGAACAGAATGAACTTTATATAAACAACTTGAAAGAATTACAACTATATAATTATGAAACAGACACGGATTGTATTTTAGTACTCTGTTCTAGCATCTTGCTTGAAAGCACCATCCGTTCTACTACAATGTAGATAAAGTAATGCTTGTTAGTCTTGTGTGACAATTAATTTACCAGTAAATGTTAACAAGTATATTATTTGTATTTCCCCATCTTCAGATGCAGGCTTTTCATCTGTCACCAGCCAGTTATTGGAGAAGATGAATCTCATCATTGAGTAGACAGAGAAACCTACAAGCATACTCAATCATACTTAACCGCACAGTTTACTTATACTTGATGTAGACAAGTTTACAGCTCTGTGCATATTTGTGTTTTATGGTACAGTATGTGAGTGTTGAGGTGTAGTTGGCGAGGGAGAGCTCGTGCGTGCATGGTTGTCATTTTTATACGGATCATACTATTTTCTTAGGAGGAATTATTGGCAGTGGATGGTGCATCATTTCTCTTATTCTACTGCGATGTTTTACCAATGCTAATCACAGTAATATAAAGAAATATTGTATATTCAAATACTAATTTTATCTGCGATACTCTATAGTAACTTGAAACCACGTAGGTGATTTATAAAAACCTGACTTATTAAGCAACCAGTATATATCAAGCAACCTTGAGCCCAGCTGACGCCCACCTCCTCCGTACTGGAACGGGTCCGACTAGTCTTTATTTATTGAAAAATTCCGTTTAACCAAGAAACACAGTTAACTCATTGTGTTACATATTTTGTTTTATTTCTGTAACTTCAAGTGTGCTTATTATCCTTAGATATGCTATTTCCCTAAATGTAATGAGAAAAATAAAGTTAGCTGATAACCATTTAAGCTCCCTAGTGTATTTAGCATAACTGCAACAAATCTAAAGTGTTTTTTTCGCCATCTGCCTGTGTTTTATTATTTATGCATTTTTACATGACAGAAAAGTACAAACTATAGATAGTTATAGGAGATGTGGAGGGGTGAACACCTGTTAATGGAATCTTGTTTCTGTACCTGCTCACTGCTGCTGCTAGTTTTTTGTTGATGCACTATTGTTGTTTAATGATATTGACGTACAGTGTTAATTTCCTGGGCTTGGATTCGGTCCACACTTACCGGGTGATTCTGTATTAGAACTGGATGCTTTTGTGTGATACAAAATGCAAATGTACTGTTTTTCTTGTGCCTTGTATAATGCACTAATCATAATAAAAACATGTTAAAAAAAAGTATGTATTATTTCCAGCAACATACTTTGGCCAAGCTTTACATACAGTTCACACAACACAACAAGTAAAGTTGCTGCACCGCTTGAATGGGAGAGAGCAGAACAGCGCCATATCTACTAAAATGTGGCGCTGTTTGCCAGTATTTGATCTTTTATGGATTCACATGCTTGATTCATTCCCCATCATCAGACTGGGAACCCTTAGTTATAATGTTAGTACAGCAGGTATCCTCATATAGCGTTGTACACTCAAGTAACATTGAAATTTCTCATATACTTTAGTAACCCATTTACCTCATTATGCATGAACCAAACTGCAACCAATCTGAGACCAGCACCCTCAGGGGCTCCCTTGCCAGAAGATCCCAACTGTCAGATTTTTTACCGCATGTCACAGTGAGGAACCCTCAGCAGAAGCTCTCTACTAGAAGACCTTTCTTCAATCTTTTTCCTGTTAAAATCAGCCTTAGAATATCATGGCAGATCTGGGACAGAAGGAGTCGCTCTTCAAAGCTTGTAAGATGAAGAAAATGTTTATGGGTGTTCCACAAAGTGTCCTTATTGCCTTTATCCCAGCCACAATCAAAAAGGGATGTAAAATATGTCTCACTTTTTCTTCATAGACTCTTAAAGATCATGAAGGAAGATTGGCTTTAGCAATACTTGAGGGAAAAGTTGAAAAAGCCATGCCTTCAGGTCAAGGTACGGACATGGTAGCTCTTCTAAAAGAAGTCTGCCAGGAAGACTTCCAATAAGGCTCCCAGACCCTGCTTCTAAGAGTCAGACAATCGGGTCAGCTGCTATCGGATAACTCCTTTAAAGATTTGGATGCACCAAAAAAAAAACACACAGAAATGTCAAAGAGGAAAGCGGAATTGGGTGAGGACACTTTCACTAAGAAATGAATGATGGTCCTTCACGAAACACCATCCAGAAAGACATCTCTTGAACAACAAAAGGACACTTCAGGTCCGTTGCCTTTCAATAATTCAGCCTTGTGAGCAATGACAGCAGATCCTAAAGTGTCGATTTAAGTAGACGTCAACAAAAACAGCATCCATGATTGCACAGGAATCATCCATGACACTCTTTTTGACCAACTTGGCAACACCAACATTGTCGACCATGTTGGTGGACAACAACTTCATTATCGACAGAGACATCGGCGACGCAAGCTTCAACGCATACTCTTTCACCCTTGATGTCGCCAAACAAGCTTTTGTCGTCGACAGTAAACAGAACACAGAAAAAGACTCAATTTACAGAGCCATTACGTGTTCCTCCTCTTGAAATTCCAGACACATGCTTTTATGTCTCCAGTGCCCCTGTTACCACCCAAGAAGTTGCTACAAGATGAATCTTCAGACTCAGAGGTTAATGATAATGACCATAATATTGAAGACATGGAAGTATTTTTAGTGAAGAAAGTGACAGTGATAATGATCAAGAGATTACTAGAACATCCAACCTTAAAATCAGATATTTGGACTCTTGAACAAGAAACCCGTACTCTGTATCACAAGATTCTTGAACTACTTTCGCCCAAATTACCAGATTTTGGCCACTACAGTCAAAGTTGGCAACATCAGCCACAGATGGTACAACATTCTTTATCTAGGTTGATTGATATACAAGACATGGTTAAAGACATCTATCACTACCTTCAATTCCAGCATCTGAAGAGGTCTCCACATCACAACCACCAACCTACTTCCAGTGCTTCCCACACCAGCAGAGTCAAGCCAACAACCCATTACTAAGCAAAGGACACCAGAAAAGAGTATGCCAGCCATAAAATTTAATTTGCTGGTAAAAATATTGTCTGACACTGATGGTGATCTATCAGCATCAGAGGATAAACCCCTGGGGCCACTGAGTGAACCACAGGATACAAACGGGTGTAGCACATTCACATGGAATGAGTGATGACGATGCATCTCATCAAGAGAATCAGACGACTCGATAGGGTGCCAAGACTGGAATGATTTTGTAATTCCAGAGGATGCAAGTCCTCACCCAAAACCAAAAAACTCCCTACCAGGTAAAATAGGTAGATTTCATGCTTTTATTGAGAAGGCGTGTCAACGCTTTTGCTCACTAATTTAATCAGTCAAAAAAGCATGTTTCATTTTCAGCTTCAAGGAAAAGGCTCAGAGAAGTTCAAGATCAGTCCCTATATGAGGCCACTCGGAAGAAGGCCTGGTAACCATGCAAAAGCCAGCCACAGCTCCTGTTAATCTATCAAGGATAGAGAAAAAATACAAGAATGCCAATACAGCATATGGGCATTCTTCAGGGCGATAGCAGAGAAAAAGAATTCCCCCAGTGACGCACTACTTCAATTTTTACAGATAAATGTGCAGCATGCAAAAGGTAAGCTTGTGCATGCAATACAAAGGTTGGTGTACTTGTGTATTGGAAGTATCCCAGCTGTAAATAAATTATACTTATCAGGGGCGGTGGGAGTCGGCCCTGTAGTCAAACTAGCTTCAAGGGTGCCTACCCACTGCAAACCTGTTTGTTGCTCCGCTCTCCCAGCTAGGGGGAATTCTTTTTCTCTGCTATCGCCCTGAAGAATGCCCAGGACCTTTTTAGGCCAGTAGGCAGAAACATGTCAGCGTTCTTAGATTAGGGTCATAGGACCACAATATCCTGGTAGCCCCGTATATTCATGGTTTTTAACCATTCCCACTCACCTTGCGAATAAAGGGATACCTTGGGGTGGATGAGGAATTCTTATATCTAATAGTATATAACCCCCCAAAAAACAAATAGTTCTTCGAAGAGCTCCCTAGAATAAAGTCAAGCCCACCCTGACTTTCAGGAGTCAGGGTGAGCCCGATGATGAAGCATGCCACTACTAGAATGGGTGTGGGTTGTATATAAAAAAGGTTTTTCCTTTTCCCACCTCTGAGTGAGGTGGAGTATAGGTGCATATTTATCTCCTTCCTACACTGTTGTTTAAAAGGGAGGATACTATTTTGGTCATTGAATAGGGAGTATGTATCCCTCTCCTTCAATATATAAAAGGATCTCTCTTCCCTTCTGGGATCAGGAGTCGCTCTCCAGGTCCTAACTGGTTAAGGTAAAGGACAACATATAATCAACTAACTTATTATTTTCGCCAGTGATCATATCTCTCCATCTGCCGCTGTTACTTGGCAATATACATGCTCTGAAATAAGGATTTGCTGGTACTATGATGTCACTGTATGAAGTTTTTAAGCTCACATCTAAAGGAAACGTTTGTTGAAATCTGCAGAAGAAAGACTGCATAAAAAAGTCATTCTTTGGTGGAATCGGTATTCCAGTGCATTTTGGGCTTGAAGATGACATGTTTATGTGTCATGCCTGTACATCGAACAAAATCTTCAGCAAAACATAGTTTGGAATCTTTTGGGCCCAACTCCAGATGACATGTAAAGGCATAACATGTGAATCTAAAACAGAACAAGTTGTAAAGAAACTGTTACAGGTAAGCATAATTTTCTCACTTTGATAGTTCTAACACACGGATTCAGGTACTCCTAGTCCCAGTTCTCATTTGTGACATGCTTCGGCACTGCATGAAAGACTTTACCTCTCCCTACACAAAATATGGACTTTGTGCCATTTGATTCCACCAGCAATAGAGGGAGAACCATAAAGCACCCCCGCACGCATAAGTAATCTTCTTAGTATGTCAACCTAGGCCATTTTATGCAGCACCTGGTGTCAACCCCAGGTGGGTCTTAAGTACTGGAACAATAAATACCTAATCTGAGTAATGGTATTAGCTGAAAGGAATCAAAGCATTACCTTTTCACCAGTTTTGCCAAGAGAAGGTAATGCTTCTCGTGGCTTTACCTTTTTTGTGAGGATTTACCCACAGTAACCAATACAGGTCAAGGCTTCATATCCCAGAGATGACAGTCTGACGAGCAGGTACACACATGGAATTTATTTCCTATAGACAGTATTTATGAACATACAGAAGTTCCAAACTTTAATGCTCAAACATCACTCACATCCAGCCTGTAGTGTGACATGAAACGGCTTGACCCATTTGTGGTAGTAGGGTTATCGATATCCATACCTAGATAGTTTGTGGTGGCTGTTCATAGCACAACACAAATAATTTTGAAAATATACATTCCAGAAGAAGGAAATAACACCAAACTCGACTACATACACTTAAAGAACTTTGTGAAGCGCTCCAAATAGTATAAAAATCAGACTTAACAGTTCAACTTTCATATAATTCAAGAGGTTTCTATATTTGATGAAGCAACATACAGCATTGATTACATAATTTTTTTACATTGCTGTCAATCCGCTGTGGTTATACAAAGTTTCTTCGTGCAACCAAAGCGAATTGATGGCAAAGCTAATACCAGCTGGCATCTATTCAAAACCTGAGCTTCTACTTGCACAACCCAATATCTATATTAATATGAAGATATCCCTACAATTATTTCACTAGTTTAAAATACTCCTCTTTACTATGTGTTGTAGCTGAAAACACACCGTACCTCATGCATAGCTAAAGTTTAACTTTTTAAAAATTTAAAGGAATGAAACATGTCATCCTATCTTGCTCACTCACGTAGTCGGGAAAGTTTTGAACCCAACAAAATTACGAATATCAAAATACGGACTACTCAAAGAACCAGTATTATGAAAATGATATGATCTAATCTGTTCTATGCTACTTAATTAAACAGAGAAAAATCTTACTTTACTTGAAAGTTAAGTCTTATTTATATACTACTCGGTGTGCTTTCACAAATTGCTTTCAAAGAGATGAGGACTGTTTACACAGTCCCACCAACTTGATAGCATAGAACTTCCCGAGCGACAGGTAAGTGGTGACTTGGTACCTTTGTGATAATACCCAGGTTCATTGGTGGATAAATGAGACAAGAGCAGGTTATGAGGTAATACACCCACATAGCTGTCAAGGTTTCAGATTGCTTATGTGTGACATCTTCATAATTTCAGTGTCATTATGAGTGACAATCAACGACTATGAGTGACACTTTCTCACGAGCAAAATCAAGCAATTTAGACAAGGGAAACATATAAATATCAGAAATTACACCCATTTGAGCAACGAGAAACTCTAAGAAGATCTTAAAACTGCTGAAAAGCACCAGAAATGGAAGAGCAGTAACTCACAGCTAATCCTCATAGACTCACAGGGGAATACTTGCACCTACATGAATTGGTACATGCACTGTTCTTCACTGGGTAAACTAACTGCTTGAGAAGTCAGGTTTTTTCTAAAATTTGCTTGTCAGGTTATTTAAAATCAGACAGTTCTCCAGCTCTGGTTTGCGCCAAAACTGTAGCAATCCCATGAAAATGGCTGACAGCGCTAAAATATCTTGTCTATTAGCACTTCCAAACAAGTGTTTATAATATTCTACTTTTTAAGCCCGAATTTTATATAAAAAAGCTTTACATATACATTTGTTTCATTCATTATTATTATTTCTTTTCTTCTTACAGTCTGTGTGTTTAAGCAGGAACAGGAAATAAACTTGATTACTGTAACTTTTTCTGCGGTCTGCAATATCTGTATTAGGGGCGTTTGCAAATGCTGCTCTGTGAGCAAACAGTAGAGGAAACTTCAATACAGCAGCAGGGCACCCATCCTGCCAAGTACCACGCATCAGGCCTTAGACTAACGCATTCCAGTGTGGTAATCCGAATTACCACACAGAAATGCATGGTCAGGAATATCTGTGTTGTGTCTCAGCTGTCACTGAAAGCACCAATATATCAACAAAGAGGGGGGACTGATAGGGCTTATGAAGGTCCAGCGTACATGCCCTAGCCTAAGTCAAAGAAGAGTAGGGTACGAAGTTCCTTGGTGGTTTATTGACCACTTTTTATATGTACTCTAGGTAGTGAGGAGGAGGGGGAATTCCTCCTGTCGGAACTGAGGCCCTCACACACCCAGCAAGCTAGGTGTCATGCTTCATCATATGGGTCTGCTCCTCGTCGGGCCGGCGCTGCAATGCCCGACGGGCTCCCATAAAGGGGCTCTTTGTCGGAGATCTTCTGTTCCTTGCCGTATAGGTGCCGTGAGTGTGAGGGACCTAAGTGAGTGTAGATGTAGGAAGTGAATGTTTTAAAATAGGTAAGGGGATCCTCTGTAGTAACTTTTAATCTGAGAGGGACCCAACCCGACTAAAAGATAAGGGGGGGCGACTATTTTGTTATAATGTGAGAAAAATTGCGCTCTTCCCCCGGATGGTCAACATGTTTCTCGCCTCAGATTTGTCAAAATTTGATCAGGGGCGATTCTTCAGGACCGAGTGAAATGTGAAAACTATCTACAACTAGTGGTGAAGTGCTATGCTACCTACCACTTACTGACCCTTAGGGTCATTAACCCAGAGGGGGGGGGCAGCCAACCTAGAGTAGCCAAAAGAGGAATAAAAAGGAATAGAAACAAAGTAATGACAATTTACCCATGTGTATTCAACATTATGATGATAGATGAACGTGTACTAGGTTTATCAATTATCAATTACCGCATTATCCTTTAAAAACATACAATGCTATCATGCAGTTCATTATAGCTCTGTAAGTGACTCTGTATGCAACCCCTGTGCACACATGCTCAAACGTGGTGCAGAGCAACATGGGGAGTAATTAATAACTCACCTATTGAAATTATATAGTTGTGCCTCATCAGTAGCAGCGAAGTATTTGAGACACAGAAGGTAGTGTCTCTAAAAAGAGGGAAGAGACACAAAGCAACAAGCAACGTTGATGGCATATGTACACTGGTTAGTTGCTCACGTAATAGCCCTGGCACAAAAGACTTAAAAGCGTAAAGGGCCCGGGTCAGGACGGATGTTGCCTGTGAACGTGACCCTAAAACACCTGCTCGATCAATGTATAACAAATGCCCGTGCAGGTCCAGGATGCCTGGAAGATGTCAATCGCGTCCGCATCCCGAAGGCTCAAAGGAGCAGCTCCGGTCTCACGGATGCAATATGCAGCCCCCCAAGGACCCGGTTCTGTCAGGGGCAGTTCACCGATAAAGTTAAAGGCATTTATTACATATTCAGTAGCCTATGCGTGACAGTCCATGGCGCCGGTACCCCTTACCTTTACTCGTCGTGGTTGTCAGGGAGAGCCTTCAGCTAGTAATACATACTCACCTACTCCAATTAGGAGCCTCGTGGTTGACCTACCCGCTCCGCTGCAACCAGGAAGGTATCTGATCACCATGGTGAGCTGTTATAAATACCCGCCATGGTTCCGGTAAAAGAGTGCGTAGGAGAGCCAAGTGGCTACAGCTGTTGTCGGACTGGTGGGTGACGGGGATAATAGTAGAAACCGTGGCGGCCGTCTTAGAGTGTGCATATAAGTATGCGAGGTGAACAAGATAGCCATATAACATAATTGCTATGGTTCTTAACATTCAAAAAACTATCCCATCACACAATTTATTGAGGTTGAGTAAACTGTCGTGGATTGGACAGAGAAAAGCGTGGGGGTTCATGATTTAAGGGAAGTTATCCTGTAAGATAAATGTGCTCTCTTGAATCCCTAACGCTGCTCTGTCAGGGTGACGTGCGGGGAAGTCACGTGGTGCCAAATCAGTGACCGTGTTACCGGGAGAAACATGGCGGCCATATTGGGGTGTACATAGCGATATCCAATTGGATTATGATGGTATCTATTAATAGAAAGGTGAGAATGTCCTAATGGGAATCTCAAGGTGTTTAAGCATAAGGGACTGTGTATCTTGAAGCGACATGTAGAGGGATTTATCACAGGTATTCTTCACATGTATTCTCTAGTGACTCAGACTGCTCCATGGTATTTCATCATTAAGGCCACTGTTAGCTGAGTCAAGACGAAACACCCATCTTTGTTCTATCTTGAAAAGGGCTGTGTGTGTTATCTGTTGGTGTGTTTCAAGGACCACCCAACGTAGACTTTCAGGAGGATGTCTGTGTTCTTAAAAAATGGGTGTAAAGTTTGGTGTTTGTCTTCAGGCATCGAATACCACTTTTATGTTCGGTTATTCTAGTCTTGACTGCCCTCATGGTCATACCGATGAATTTTTTCTCACAGGGGCATGTCAGTAGGTATACACACCGTGTTGTGTTACAATTTGTGTGTTTAGTGATTCTCCATGTGAATCTGTCAGAAAATTCAATTTCTTTAGTTTGTTTAGTCTGAGGACAAACGGCACATGATCCGCAGGGATAATGGCCTGTAACGGGTGGAAGGTCCCATAGCAGTCTCTGGTTCGTACTCGTTCTGGTTTTAGGTCGCGTGTGTATTAACAGGTCTTTAAGGTTATTTGTTCGCTTGAATGCGAATCTGGGTTTAGGGATTTCAAGAGTGCCAATATTCAAGATGCCCCAGTGTTTATTCATGGCTTTCTTGATCATGTTAGATCTGGGTGTGTATGTGGTTACACAAGTGAGTTTGTCAGTATGTTCCTTTTCATGTGCCTCCAGCAGGCTCTCGCGGTGGTTATTTCTGGCTCTTTTCATGCAAGTTTTGATTTGTTTTCTGGGGTATTGTCTTTTCAGTAAATTCTCTGAAAGTGTGTCAGCTTCAGTTTTGTAGTCATTTATTGAACTACAATTCCTCCTTATCCGGAGGAATTGGCTGAAAGGAAGGTTGTCTCTGAGGGTCTTGGGATGATAGCTGCTATATAATAGCAAGCTATTCCTGTCTGTAGGTTTTTTATACATGGTTGTGGTGAGTTGGCCCTCGTGTAATCTGATCGTGAGGTCCAGAAAAGGAATTTCTGAAGGCGAGATAGTGTGGCTGAACTTCAAAAATGGGTTCCTAGTGTTAATCCACCTGCAGAATTCATTTCAAGTCTGTAGGTCACCCTGCCAGAAGATGAGTATATCGTCTATATATCTCTTCCACAGTCTCAGGTTAACTCTGAAGGGGTTGCTGGCGTGTAGAATCGTTTCTCGTTCGAATGCCGCCATATAGAGGCATGCTACACTGGGCGCAAAGGTACTCCCCATCGAAGTGCCTTGAGACTGGTGGAAGAGTTGATTGTTGAACTCGAAAAAGTTTTCTGTTAGTGCTAAGGTGGCACAATGCATAATGAATGGGATGGGGGTAGCTGAAACCCATTCAATTTCCGTTAATGCAGTTTCTATCACTGTAAGTGTCTCTCTCTGTGGGATATTGGTGTACAATTGTTCTACATCCAGGGTCACCAGGAGAGTGATGTTAACCGTGTCTTCCAATTCCCCAATAACACGCAGGATACCAGTGGTATCCTGTATGTAGGATGGAGTCTGTTTTACCAAGGGCTGCAGAAAGTAATCGCAGAATTTAGACAGGGGTTCTAGGAGTGAGCCAATCCCCGATACTATTGGTCTGCCTGGAACTGGAGTAATGCCTTTGTGAATCTTGGGTAGATTGTAAAAATAGGGGGTCTTAGGATCTTTTGTGATTAAAAAATCCGCCTCTTTTTTACTGACCCAACCATTATTTTCTGCTTCGAAAACCATTGAAGCAATTTCAGTGGCTAAACGGGCTGTGGGGTTCACTGTTATAGGGGTATAGAATCTTCTGTTCTGGAGTTGGCGTAAGCATTCAGTGTCATAGTCAGTGGTGCATTGTATGACTGTTGCTCCCCCTTTATCTGCCTGTTTTATAATGATGCTTGTGTCTTCTGTTAGTGATTTGATAGCGAAGCGTTCTTGATCAGAGAGATTATGAAAAGGAGTTTGATTCGTCTCCTTCTTTAATTCCCTTAGAACTGCTTTCTCGAAAGTAAGTACTTCCGCCGGGACCATGCCGGCGGTGGGCGTAAAGGTGGAGGGGTTACGCAGGCCAGAGTCTACTTGGACAGATTCTGGTCTATCCTTGAAGTAGGCTCTAAGGCGCACTTTCCTAAAAAGGCTCTGGATTTCACATTGTTCTTTAAAACTGTCTATTGTGGGGGTAGGTACATATCCCAACCCCTTTTCCAGTACCGATTCTTCAGTCGGAGTCAGACGCCTATGGGATAAGTTGACCACTAGACTCTCCTGCCCCGAGTTTTGCTCCTGGTTTCTACCATATTGGTTTGTTGGTCCTGCCATTGTACCTGTTTTTGTCCTCCTCTTCTGTGCCCTCTTCCTCTGCCCCAGCCTCTGCCTAAAAAAGGTGGGTTGCTGGCGGGGTAGAATTGAGGTTGATTAGGGGGGTACATCGGAAAAGGCCAGTATGGTGGTTGTGGGCCTTGGAAGTTATGCATGTTATAGTTAGGGAGTAGTGGGCGATTATTTCTCCTTTGATTGGGACCCCTCCAACTTCCACTGCTGGAATCGCTGCTAGCTGAATCCCTTCTATTCGTATCGCTACTTTCGTCAGAGGAGTAGCTGTTCTTATTTGACGTGTAGTCTGCCTTAAGATATGGGTACACTTTTTCTTTATTGAATCTTTGTATGTCTTTTTGGAGTTTACTAACCTTCTGCTTCATCAGAAATTCTTTGTGCTCAGCAATTTCATTGTTGAGTTCTGTTAGTTTAGATTTGAAGAGGGTTGCCAAGATGGTAGTTTTGATTGCTCCTTCGGCCACTTGTATTCTAATAAGGAGAGCATCCGCTATCCTTTTTGCCGTATTTATGATGAGGATAAGCAGGTCCCTGGTGCATTTCCATGCCACCAGGGACCATTCTTTATTAAATGCTGCGTCTTCTAGGAAGAGCCTAGGAAAGTTTTTAACTATGAGTCCATTGGGTGCTATATTAGCCTTTAGGTACTCTGTCATCATGGCTCCATGCAGCGTGATTTTGAGCCATTCTTTCTTCATGTTCGTGAGGGTGGTCCAGTCGTCTGACTGGGTCCCTGAGGCCGAAGCCCCTTCTCCCCCTTAGATGGATGGGGTATTTCTGAGGATTTCTGCGGCAATCTCATCGCCGAAACTGAGACCTGGGTTGTCGTCCATGGTGGTTGGTGCCCAGGATGTGTACTAAGAGGGGTTTTGTTGGTAGAGTCACGAAGTATGGGCCAGTGAGGTAAATATCCTACTGGTAACCTGCTAAGTCCCACGGTTTTACCCGTGCGGAAGTATATCAACAAAGAGGGGGACTGATAGGGCTTATGAAGGTCCAGCGTACATGCCCTAGCATAAGTCAAAGAAGAGAAGGGTACGAAGTTCCTTGGTGGTTTATTGACCACTTTTTATATGTGGTCTAGGTAGTGAGGAGGAGGGGGAATTCCTCCTGTCGGAACTGAGGCCCTCACACACCCAGCAAGCTAGGTGTCATGCTTCATCATATGGGTCTGCTCCTCGTCGGGCCGGCGCTGCAATGCCCGACGGGCTCCCATAAAGGGGCTCTTTGTCGGAGATCTTCTGTTCCTTGCCGTATAGGTGCCATGAGTGTGAGGGACCTAAGTGAGTGTAGATGTAGGAAGTGAATGTTTTAAAATAGGTAAGGGGATCCTCTGTAGTAACTTTTAATCTGAGAGGGACCCAACCCGACTAAAAGATAAGGGGGGCGACTATTTTGTTATAATGTGACAAAAATTGCGCTCTTTCCCCGGATGGTCAACATGTTTCTCGCCTCAGATTTGTCAAAATTTGATCAGGGGCGATTCTTCAGGACCGAGTGAAATGTGAAAACTATCTACAACTAGTGGTGAAGTGCTATGCTACCATGGTGATCAGATACCTTCCTGGTTGCAGCGGAGCGGGTAGGTCAACCACGAGGCTCCTAATTGGAGTAGGTGAGTATGTATTACTAGCTGAAGGCTCTCCCTGACAACCACGACGAGTAAAGGTAAGGGGTACCGGCGCCATGGACTGTCATGCATAGGCTACTGAATATGTAATAAATGCCTTTAACTTTATCGGTGAACTGCCCCTGACAGAACCGGGTCCTTGGGGGGCTGCATATGGCATCCGTGAGACCGGAGCTGCTCCTTTGAGCCTTCGGGATGCGGACGCGATTGACATCTTCCAGGCATCCTGGACCTGCACGGGCATTTGTTATACATTGATCGAGCAGGTGTTTTAGGGTCACGTTCACAGGCAACATCCGTCCTGACCCGGGCCCTTTACGCTTTTAAGTCTTTTGTGCCAGGGCTATTACGTGAGCAACTAACCAGTGTACATATGCCATCAACGTTGCTTGTTGCTTTGTGTCTCTTACCTCTTTTTAGAGACACTACCTTCTGTGTCTCAAATACTTCGCTGCTACTGACGAGGCACAACTATATAATTTCAATAGGTGAGTTATTAATTACTCCCCATGTTGCTCTATCACCACGTTTGAGCATGTGTGCACAGGGGTTGCATACAGAGTCACTTACAGAGCTATAATGAACTGCATGATAGCATTGTATGTTTTTAAAGGATAATGCGGTAATTGATAATTGATAAACCTAGTACACGTTCATCTATCATCATAATGTTTGAATACACATGGGTAAATTGTCATTACTTTGTTTCTATTCCTTTTTAGGCTACTCTAGGTTGGCTGCCCCCCCTCTGGGTTAATGACCCTAAGGGTCAGTAAGTGGTAGGTAGCATAGCACTTCACCACTAGTTGTAGATAGTTTTCACATTTCACTCGGTCCTGAAGAATCGCCCTGATCAAATTTTGACAAATCTGAGGCGAGAAACATGTTGACCATCCGGGGGAAGAGCGCAATTTTTGTCACATTATAACAAAATAGTCACCCCCCCTTATCTTTTAGTCGGGTTGGGTCCCTCTCAGATTAAAAGTTACTACAGAGGATCCCCTTACCTATTTTAAAACATTCACTTCCTACATCTACACTCACTTAGGTCCCTCACACTCACGGCACCTATACGGCAAGGAACAGAAGATCTCCGACAAAGAGCCCCTTTATGGGAGCCCGTCGGGCATTGCAGCGCCGGCCCGACGAGGAGCAGGCCCATATGATGAAGCATGACACCTAGCTTGCTGGGTGAGTGAGGGCCTCAGTTCCGACAGGAGGAATTCCCCCTCCTCCTCACTACCTAGAGTACATATAAAAAGTGGTCAATAAACCACCAAGGAACTTCGTACCCTTCTCTTCTTTGACTGAAAGCACCAAGGCAGCGTCGCCCGAGGTGTGCACTGCACACGCTGTGCTCCCGCAGGTTTTGGCTCTCGCACTGTGAGCTAAGGCAGTGCTCGCAGGCTCACACTCACAGTGACAACTGAATTGCAGTGCCAGACTGGATTCATTTGTGATCAGATTCCCTGCAATGTGGCTGACTGATAGCCTGCAGCCTGACGTCATGAGCCGAGTTAGTGTCCAATGACCATTCAGGTTGTTGCTACAATTGCCGGCACCGCGAGGACGTCACATCCTGCTGCTGGGGAGCAGGAAGTTTTAAGGAAGGCGCGGCTCCGCACTGGTTGGTTTGCCGGAGGCGCTGTAATTACAGAATGCAAGAAAGAAACCTGTTTGGAAGAGATTTTCTCACATGAACCAGGGAAACGTCATAACTCTGACAGTATCTAACTGGAAAAGTTGATATCTGTTCAGTAGACTTTCCAGAGAGATCAGAGAGCACGTACGGAAGCAGAGTCTTGACAGCGTGGACAGGAAGATGTACTCTGCAGCAGGAAGAGAGGCTCCGCTGAAGGGTGAACCGCGTGAAGCTTGTTCTACAACCAACAGCTAAGCATATATGCAGTAAGTCTGTTTTTAAAATTATATAAACGGTTTATGTTTGCTACAGAGTACCCGCTGCTCTCTTAGTTTAATGCAATGAAGAAGCTAGCCAGTTTGGACTGGCACCCAGCTGCTGTATTGAAGGTCCCTCTATTGTTTGCTCACAGACGGGCGGCTCCTCCGCAATGGCGGAGGGGCATCGCACCACTGGCTCGAAGCCAGCAGCAAAAAAATAAAACAATATTTCATTATTGTTTTATTTTTAAGCTGCTGGCTCAGCTAGTTTGTGCAGGGAGGGACAGGGCCAGGCCATGAGGGGGGAGGAGGAGTGCTATGTGCAATCTCAAAGTACGGATGTGTGTTTGGCTGGCCATCTCAGGCCAACCAAAACACACATGCACACTTAGGTTTCTCTAACCCGGCTGTATTGAACAGCCGTATTAGAGAAACTCCACAGACTCCCTGACCTGAGCAGAGGATCTTTTCAACCCGCTCAGGCCAGAGCAGTGCGGGGATTGGGCAGGGAGTCTGTGACGTAGTCCCAGTGTCTGCTGGGACATAGAAAAGAGGAAGCAACGAGGCGGGCAGCAGCAGGTAAGTTAACTTTTTTTAAACATTATTATTATTAAAGTCCCTCCTCCCCCGCACCCCCTCCAGGGCTTCCCCCTGCACCCACCTTTTCCTGCCCCACCACTTTTTGTATGTGGTGGCCGCCACTGCTCACAGAGTAGTGTTTGCAAAAGCCCTTAATACAGATATTGCAGACCGCAGAAAAAGTTACAGTAATCAAGTTTATTTCCTGTTCCTGCTTAAACCCATCGACTGTAAGAAGGAAAGAAAATAATGATCATGATTGAAACAAATGCATATGTAATGCTTTTTTATATAAAATTCTGGCTCAAGAAAGTAGAATATAAACACTTGTTGGGAAATGCTAAAAGACAACATATTTTGGTGCTGTCAGCCGATTTCATGGGATTGCTACAGTTATAGTGCGAAACTGAGCTGGAGGACTGTCTGATTTCAAATAACCTGACTTAAGCAAATTTGAGAAAATACCTGACTTCTCGAGCATTTAGTTTACCCAGTGAAGAACAGTGCATGCACCAATTCATGTAGGCGCAAGTATTCCTAAGGGGGGTGTATGAGGATTAGCTTTGTGTTATTGCTTTTTAACAGGTTAGTGCTCTTCCATTTCTGGTGCTTTTCAACAGTTTTAAGTTCTTCTTAGAGTTTCTCTTTGCTCAAATGGGTGCAATTTCTGATATTTATATGTTTCCCTCGTCTAAATTGCTTGATTTTGCTCCTGAGAAAGTGTCACTCATAGTCGTTGAATGTCACTCATAAATACATTGAAAATATGAAAATGTCACACATGAGCAATCTGGAACATTGGCAGCTATGCTAGTCCAAACTGACTAGCTTCTTCATTGCAATAATGAAATATCGTTTTATTTTTTTGCTGCTGGCTGTGAGCCAGTGGTGCGATGCCCCTCCGCCATTGCGGAGGAGCCGCCCCTGTCTATAAGCAAACAGTAGAGGAACCTTCAATACAGCAGCAGGGCGCCAGTCCAAACTGACTAGCTTCTTCATTGCATTAAACTAAGAGAACAGCGCATACTCTGTAGCAAACAGAAACCGTTTATGTCATTTTAAAAACAGACTTACTGCATATATCCTTTGCTGTTGGTTTTAGAACAAGCTTTGCACGGTTCACCCTTCAGTGGAGCCTCTCTTCCTGCTGCAGAGTACATTTGTGGAGGTTTTTAATTTTTTTATTGTGGAGTTTTTTTTATATAGCGCTAACTAGACCCGGAGGTATCAGAACGCTTTACATGAGCACCAGTTACGTTACATACAGACGCATTAATTTTTGTTAGGCACGGGGAGATTAAGTGATTTGCCCAGAATCACAGAATGTTGAGCGTCCCTGCCGAGACTCGATCCCGGTTCCCCAGCTCTGAGGTCGACCGCCCTAGCCGTTAGGCCACATTCTCTCCCCATTTGCCCTCGCTGTCAAGACTCCGCCGTCAAACGTGCTCTCTGATCTCTCTGGAAAGTCCACTGAACAGATATCAACTTTTCCAGTTAGATACTGTCAGAGTGAAAACGTTTCCCTGGTTCATGCGAGAGAATCTCTTCCAAACAGGTTTCTTTCTTGCATTCTGTTATTACGGTGCTGCCAGCAAACCAACCAGTGCAGAGCTGCGCCTTCCTCAAAACTTCCCGCTCCCCGGCAGCAGGATGTAACGCCCTCCGCGGCGCCGGCAATTAAAGCAACAACCTGACTGGTCATTGGATACTACCCAGGATCATGACGTCAAGCTGGCAGTCAGCCGCGCCACACGGCATCTGATCACAAATGAATCCATGATACATCTGGCACTGCAGTTCAGTTGTCACTGTGAGTGTGAGCCTGCTAGCACTGTCTTAGCTCACAGTGCAAGAGCTGAAGCCTGCGGGAGCACAGCATGCTCAATGCAGTGCACGCCCATGCCACAGGCGGCGTGCTGCCGCTGCCTTGGCGCTTTCAGTGACAGCTAAGACACAACACAGATATGCGTGACAATGCATTTCAGTCCGGTAATGCGGATTACCACACTGAAATGCATTAGTCTAACGCCTGATGCGTGGTACTTGGAAGGACTGTATCCAACTTCGCTTTTCCTCTGTTATTCATTTCGACTCTAGATGGCTTCAAAGATGCGTTTTTAAATCTTTCTCAAAGATACCACAGCATTGCAGTTGCTGAAAGGGTGTCAAGCAAAATACTTCCAGCATCTATATAGTTGCAGACTAATTGTTTAGCAAAGATTAGGCTACTCAGCGCTGCAGCCCCAGTTTTCAGACGTAACGTAAAAGCTTGACGCCGGTTATTCTCTTCAAATCACCTCACTTGACTAAATCCAGTCCTTTCTCATCTGTCAGCAAAGATAGTTTTATTGTGAACTGCCTCCAGTGACTCTGGTATTCAAGCCTTGGGAACAATTTAGATTTTTATAATTGATTTTGGCCCTTACCTTTTCGTCATGAATAATGTATGTTTTCACATGCTGGGGGGCAGAAAATCTGGATTTTATTAAAGACATAAAACTAATATTGTAAAACATCCTTTATTGAAACTACTACACAATGGCCCCTTTAAAGAACATACAACTCATCAATGTTCTAGAGTGCAATAAAAGCTTGGGCAACCAGCCATATCCCTTCTTTTATTGCTGCTGCTCACTGTGTGCCTTTGGAAGGACAAGATTAGGTATGAAGTGGGTGGTGGGTTGGGAAGCATGATTTAGGAAAATTTTCAATTTGGGATTTTTGTAATGGAAGTGCCTGCTTGTAGGGATGGTTAAATGTAAGCATTAGAAGAAGTTTCTTGTGCAGGCCAAATTATAATAACCTATCAGGATTCAGATTAGAAAATGTTCTTTTTAAAGGCTGTGGAATATAAATGGGAAAATCAGCATTTGAATAAGTAGAAGACAGCATTTGAAAGGTGCGCAATGGCGGAGGGGCATCGCACCACTGGCGGGTAGCATTTAAACTGAAGCTAACTTTAACATGAGTCAGGAATCTTGAAGCCAAGTTGATCACGGGTTCACTGGGTGGCACGCGCGTGATTGTTCATCACACGCATGTCAGTTACATTTTTACCATAAGGCTTACCTTGGACTTAAAGGTTACGTTTAATGGCGGCCATTTTATATAATTAGGAAATTGAACTGTTTGTGAACAGCGGCACATTTTGACAGATGAGGCAAATCCTGCCAGAACACATTTTTCAAAACCGATTGACAGATTGTTTTAGCTGTTGAGAGCAGTTACTGGAGATCATTTCAGACCAAAAGAAAGATCTGATACAGATTCACATTTTGGCAGGTGCTTAATTAATTTCAATAGGGGTTTATTTTAGATATAGAATTAGTATGAAAGAAGGAGCAGGAATATCTCAAGAAGATCTGATGGAAGAAAATTTAATAAAGCAATTGAAAGAATTGCCATAGAAATTAGTAGTAAAATGGAGCAAAAAATTGAAAATGTTACTTTCCAAGAATTTTGCCTCTGAGAAGGAGTATATCTGGTTGGCTGGAGAAGCAGACTCACATAATAGGAGGGATAAGGTAACCTGTAAAAGAAAGCATACTGAGTACATTTTGGTCAGGCAAAAAGTGGAAATTTTTCAGACAGGCCATGGCTTCTGTGAACGCACAGACAAGGATGCTGTTGAGGACACATGAGAATGGCAGACTGAAAGCCCTGAAAGGTACAAGAAAGCAAGTAGTAGGGTATGCAAATACACAACAGTGAGATGTGATGAGTCATCAAGTTGTGCTTAGATAGAGATTAGTTGCTTATCCGATTTTGATTCTGAAAATCAAGATTAGAAAACACTGGAAGGAAAGGTACCCAAGATAGGGGAGAAGAAAAGAGACCCACAGGGGGTTAATACATCCTTTGGGACATAACATGTTTGATCCTTTGTTATTAAACACCCTCTTGTACCTGATCAGACCTCAACTGATAATGTAGCTGAGTTTTGGTTATGTAAAGAAATACCAAAAGATGTTAGGATTAGATTAAGGTCTGAGTATCCCAGACCAACTGCAAATAGGGACCACTGATTTAGATGTAAAGATCTTAGCATTTATTGGAAAAGGAGGTTGAGATTAGCATAAGGGTCTTGATAAAGGTTTGTGTACCTGCCAAGATAGACTTCTTGACACTAGTGGGGCTCTGACAAAAAATACTTAATATCACAGAAGAGGACTATGTACATAATAAGAAACCAGACATGGAGTACCTAAGGCAATGGATTCAATGTACAGTGTTCCTTGTAAGAAATGCAAACACTGCATTGTCTGTGGAGTGCTGAAAGAATATTTTCCTAAAAAACTGACACTAAGCTAGTTGATCTAGTAAATTAAGAGGAAGGCCCTGCAGTGAAAGGTATGCAATTTGGCAAAGATGTAAAGAATATGTCTAGATTTATGGGGGCTTTCTGCTCTATCCAGAAAACACGAAGGAGTTTTCAATTTGAGTGTTTTTGGATTTGCCGGGAGAGCAAGGGGTCGGTTGCTCGGCCATGGACAAGGCATCACAAGAAGTTCTTTCCCACGTGGTTTGAGACCCTTTTATCAAGGACTACACACACCACAGTGTTTTTTTCTCCATAGAGAAAGAGTACATGGTAGAGGTACCCATAGTGAACGATGAAGTAGAGTTTTCTCAGTTAAGTGTAGACTATGCTGCTATCCCCTTAAAGTTGAGAGGCAGATTTGCCTAATTTTGTTGGAAATGGGTTCAGATCACAAGAGATCCCTGGGTTCTGGAGACAGTTCAAAGATTTCAGATAGAATTTGTCGCACAACCGGTTCAAGATTGGTTACCAAAGGGAATACATTTTAGCAAACAGCAAGTAAGTGTGGTGAACAAGGAAGTTCAAGACTTAATAGCAAAGGGAACTTTAGATGAGGGACAGGAAGAAACATTAGGTTTCCTAAGCAATATTTTTCTAGTAGAAAAGGATGACAATCAAGTGCATCCTGTAATAAATTTATTAGGGTTGAACAATTGGGTAGTTTAACACAATTTCAAGATGGAAGACATGCATTTGTTGAATTATTTTGCAAAATGGAGATTAGACAAAACATTCAGATTTAAAAAATTGTTATCTTATAACTCTGATTTAGGAGCCTCGCCATAGGCTTTTACGGTTTTGGGGAGACAAAAAGATGTGGAAATTTGTTTGTCTACCAATATTGCACCCAGTAGTGGCCATAGCTCAATGAGAGGGGAATAAGGTTAATAATATACCTGTGCCATACATTAATTATGGAGCAGGAGAATACAGTAGGGAGGCATCATACAGATTTAGTTGTGATGTTATTGGAAAATTTGGAATTTGTATAAAACAGAAGCAAATTGGATTCCAAGTGTTTATGGTGGCTAAAGTTGGGAGAATATTGAGACTCCAAATAGACAAATTGAAGAGGATTAAGAAGGGAATCCGGAAAACATTGAGTTTAGTTCAAATTACTTTGAGAATTTTACCGCATATATTGGGATTACTGTCTTCAACGACTCAAGCTATTGGCAACCTTCGAAGGGCATCTACGGCCCTAAAGTCCCAGGTCCATTTTGGAAAACACTCCTGCTGGCTACAACGGAGAAAACAGCTATCTCAAAAATGATTATGCTTCCCCGCCTCCTTTATTATTTTGCCAACCTTCCACTTGTCCCTCCTTGCAGTATTTTCCAGGACCTAAACGTGCTGGTCAGAGAACTCATCTGGGACAATAAACACCATCACATAGAGTTGCAGAAACTACAGTTGACCGTGGAAAAGGTCGGACTAGGCATGCCCTCGTTTGAGGTATATTTCCTTGCAGCCTAGCTTCAAAGGGAATTATGGTGGCTGGCACTGCGCAATCTGGCGGAAACGAGCGCAGACACAGGCTCCCTCGCTCTCACAGTCCTTCAGGGGTTCCTGTTACCCAAAGTGCCCCCCTTCACTGGCAATCACCACAGTTAGTAACAAACGCCCAAATGCGTTCGGAGGGTGCTCAGCCTTACTCGTCATGTCGGCTTGTATGCTCCCGCTTTCCCCCTTCAGGGTATCCCTTAGCCTCCCTACTCCCACTCATCCAAAGCCCTCAAGCCTGGCAAGATTGTTCTCTTACCACCGTAGGCGACTTATTCCAGGACGGTCAAATCCTCACCATCGACCACTTAATCAATGACTTTGCTCTCCCGAGGGGTCAATATCTACAGTTTCATCAGATGCAGTAAGTGCTCCGTGCCCAATGGTCCATAGTGGATACAGAGCCCCCCACTCACTCTGTCATACAGTCCCTGTTAACCATGGGAGGAGGCTGCCACCTGATAACATGGCTGTGTAAAAAGTATTAAATTCACCATACTTCTTAGAGCCTACCTCAAGCCACATCAGCTCAACCGCATCTTTTCTGCGGACCATCTCAGCTGGCTGCGTTGCCATGCGTTCTCAGCTGACCTCCAGCACATATGGTCCTGCCCTCTCCACATACTGGCAGACAGTCCACAAGCTGCTCCGCGAAGTGACGGAAATCCCAGACATTGACACTTGGGAATTGTGCACTTTGGTCATATTTAGGCACCGGAAATGCATAGCGGTTAGGGCACCCTTTGCTAGCCTTGTGCTACTTCTCGCTATGCGCGCTGTCACCCTCCACCGGCGATTGCCACAGCCCCCTAGACTGGAGGCCTGGTACGGAGCAATACAGTGATGGAGAATGGCCAAGGATGAGGCCATGCACTTTGAGGAGGTCTGACTTATCCGCAGGCACCCCAGCTCCCCTGCGTGGGTCCTCTCCTCAACCACTTCCTCCAGCTTACCCGGGATGACAATCTGCACCCGTAAATTCAGATGCAGCCCCTCATGGGCCAGAACCCCCTTTCGGATCCTGCTGATGTGCCCCACCCCACCCCCTGGGTCCCCACCCCCCCCAGCCACGTTCCAGTCGGCAAAATGATGCTCATTTCGTGCCCACGCCCAGACACCAACTTCACCCCTAAACAGGTCATGCCCTGGGCTTTCTCCCAGCCCAATCCCGAACATATGCCCCCCCCCCCACCTTAGGCACAAGGTTTGCACACCCCATCATTGAGCCATTTGCACAGCCAAAACAGTGCCTACCCGTCACCTGTGTCACCTGTTACACGCAGGTGCCTACGTTCTGGACCTTCCATCCTCTCATGTAGAGCAGCAGCCCTATGGACACTCGTACCGACAATATGTAATTTTTTAATCTGTCAATGTGCTTATTGTTGAAAACCCCAATAAAAACATTTGTTAACAATTGTATTGTATTGTATCGTATAATATTCTTATATAGCGCATACTGTCACCCTACGGGTATCCTGGCGCTGTTACTTATCAGATAATCTTATCGGCCAACGGGCCTTTAACAGAAGGTAGCAGGGCTGTCGTTCCTAGGGAATAGCCATGTTTTCAGGCTTTTCCTGAAGCATAGCAAGGTGTCTGCCTGTCTGATCCTCAGGGGGAGATCATTCCAGAGGCGGGAGGCTACAGTGCCGAAGGCCCTGCCGCCCATTCTCGTTTTTTTAAATCTGGTAGTTGTAACCAGGTTAGCACTGGAGGATCGAAGAGGTCTTAAAGGCTTATACCATGTAAATCTGTCTTGCATGGAGAGAGGGCCCGTACCATGTGCCGCTCTAAACACAATGCACAGAGATTTAAAACTGACTCTTTCCTTGATAGGTAGCCAGTGTAGATCTCTCAGGGCCAAAGTAGCGGAGGAACTGCGTTGCCTTTTTAGTGCCAGCTTTGCTGCTATGGACTGGACTCTCTGCAACCCCTGCAGGATATACTGCAGGGCTCCCAAATATAGGGAATTGCAGTAGTCCAGTCTGCTCAGAATTATACTCCTTACTACAAGGGGTCTGGTCTCGTCCGGTAGTAAGGGAAGGATCTTCCGGAGTGCTTTTAGTAGAGCAAAGCCCATGCTGATTGTTTTATTGGCCTGTGATACCATTTGAAGATTTTCATCTATCAGGACACCTAGATTACGAACGGTCTTAACTGGAGACAATGGATCATCTTCAGGGGTGAGTTTAAACTCCAGCGGCAGATGGTGTGCCAGTCTGGCAGTGGAGCAGTAAACCACTTCTGTTTTCCCCCCGTTGAATTGCAGCGAGTTTCCTTTAAGCCAGCCAGAGGTCTGGCGCATGCACTCCTGAAAGGTGTCCATGGTCACTGCACCCTTCCCTTCCAAGGAGAAGACCAGTTGGGTGTCGTCGGCATAATTGAACAGGTCAATTCCAAATGATTTTATTAGAGGGATCAAAGGGCGCAGGTATATATTGAAGAGAATGGGGCTTATCGCCGAGCCCTGTGGTACTCCATATCGGACCGGGGACTTAGAGGAGGCAAACGGTGTCATGGTTACCACCTGTTGTCTCTCTGTTATGTATGATTGTAACCATTTTAGGGCTCGGCCTTTTACCCCCACTCTCTCCAACCTTCCCAACAGCACTACATGGCTCACCGTGTCGAAAGCGGCCGACATATCTAACAGCACTAATACTGAAGAATTCCCTTTGTCGGCTCGCATTCGCAGATTGTCCAGTATGGTTGCCAAGGCTGTTTCTGTTCCATGACCTGGACGAAAGTCGAACTGATCCCTATCTAGCAAATTGTTCTCTTCTAGATAGCAGGATAGAGACTTGCTGACTACTTTCTCCATAATTTTTATGGGGTATGGTAGTAATGATATGGGTCTAAAGTTTGCCGGATCAGTAGGATCCAGGGACGTTTTTTTAAGCAGGGGGGTTACCACTGCCTGCTTCCAGGCCTCTGGAACCACCCCTTCTTCTAGAGACTGACTGCAAATCTGTCGCATCCAAGGAAATAGTTCTTGCCCGCATTTCTTCCAGATCTTATGTGGGAGGGGGTCTAAAGGGGACCCAGATGATACACTTTGGGCAGAGCTATCAAAGAGCTCCTTGGTAAGCGATGGAAAACATTCCAAGGATGTTTCTGCCCAGGGTTCCCCTGCTAATAGCTGAGGCAGAGCATCCCTGCGGATGACGTTGTCTTGGTCAAGCCCTCCAACAATTTTAGCAATCTTATCTTCAAAATGGGTGGCAATCTTATCGCAAAGTTGCTGTGACACCGCCACTTTATTACTCATGCAGGCAGGGCTAGAAAAATCCCTTACAATATTAAAAAGGGTTTTTGAGCTATTAGAAGCATGTAGAATGGAGTTAGCTAGATAGAGTGCCTTGGACTTGGCAATGGCCTCCTTGTAGTGGGCTTGTGCTGATCTCAGCACTATCTTGTCTGACTCAGAGTAGAGCTTCCGCCATCTCCTCTCAGCCTGTCTGCATGTGATTCGCATTTGTTTCAGCTCCTCACTGTACCAGGGGGCTGAAGGTTTGCGCCTAATCTTGATCCTTTTTATGGGTGCTCTTAAATCCAGAGTATCGGTGATATATTGACAGTAGGTTTGATAATTCCTATCTACCGGATCGCCAGGGAAAAAGAGGTTTGCTTCGGAAATAGTGGGACTGATCTATTTCTTAATAGTTTGGCCCAGTCTCTGCCCATCCGAAAGGTCATTGGATTGATGTTTTTGTTCACTGTTTTGGGTATTGTAATTTTAAAATAGACTAGCGAATGATCAGTCCAGCTCTGGGGCAGTACACTGATTACCTCTGTCTCTGTTTGGTCTGCATACAGCAGATCCAGTACATGCCCATCTCGGTGAGTTGGTTGTTGAACTAGCTGATGTAAATTGAAGTTCTCACAGGTTTGACTCAAATCTCTCAGATGGTTCCCTAGTGCCCCATTATCCCATAGATTGAAATCCCCCAGAACCATAATTCTGGAGTGCGTAAGAGCCAGGTCAGCAATGATGTCCAACAGTCTTTGATACTGTGTGTCAAGCCCAGGGGCTCTATAGCATACCATTCCGGATAGCAGCCTTCCCCCTGTCTCATGTATTGAGAAACCTAATGTCTCAATCCCTGCGACTTCATCAACCACAAATGGTGCAAAGTTCCAAATTTCTTTATATATAACCCCAACCCCTCCTCCTCTTCCAGAGGTCCTGGGTTAATGAAAGATTTTATATCCCTCTGGGCATGCGAGACCTAGCTCGACCAGGGAGTTGTTACTGGTCCAGGTCTCTGTGAGAAATAATACGTCCAGGTCCATATCCTCTAGAGTGTTTGATATCTCCAGATAGTGTTTTATCAGGGATCTACAATTAATCAGGCCGCTTCTCAACCCCACTCTGCCCCGAGGCGGAGCTGCTTGATGTATGTCCTCATTAGTCCTCCCACCAATACGAAACAGTTGTTCCCTGGAGTATGTAATCCTACCTGAACCAGAAAGGGCAGCATGGCTGGCGCTGAGCGTGACCGGTGCGCGGACGGGCTTGCCTCCGGCGCGCATTCGCCGCGCCCGCTGCGCGCTTGCATTGCCCCTCCTAAATAGGCTGGCAGCTGACGTCTACCAGCAACTAGAGCGCTAACCAAAATGGCGCTTACGGGTGTAGAGCTCCCTGACTCCCACTAAGCAGCGGGATGATGAAGTATTTTTAAAGTGCGGGTAAGTGCTATTCAATATATAATTTTCTTTCCAGCAGCTAAAAGCTTTAAAATATGCAGCACGAAATTCGGCAACAATTATCACGCGCTCCCCCCCGACTCCAGCCTCGTCAGCAGCGATAAACTGGCAACGTACTGGCTGTAGACAGGAGTGCTTTCCTTCCGTTAAAGAGCAGCAGCGTGTGGCTAATAAGATTTAAAATCAGGTATAACAATAAACAATAAACACTCAAGCTATTTTTCCTGGTCCGTTGAATAACAGTGTTTTGCAGAGGTTGAATGAAGAGTGGTTTTAAAAACTCTCAAAAGTTTTTCTAACAGGAGACGCTAAGGAGGAACTGCAATGGTGGTTGGGAGACATGGAGGCTTGGAACAGACTAGCAATTTTTGGAGTGAATCTGGGCGTTATTATAGAGTCGGATGCAAGCTTAGAAGGCTGGGGTGCCAGATGTAGTTCACTGACAACCGGATGGCGTTGGACAGATGAGAAGAGCTGGATGCATAAAAACTTGTATGACTTGTTAGCAGGCTCATTTGCAGTAAAAGCGTTTTACAGAGAAAATCTTTCAAATGCTCTGTTTTACTGAGGATGGACAATGTATTGGCTATAATATATGTTAACAGGATGTGGAGTCTGAAATCAAAAGATCTAGCAGACTTAGCAAAGGTGTATTGGGAGAATGATCTGTGGAGTAATATTTTTGTTCAGGTAGAGCACATCACTGGATTGAACAACAGAGTACCATATTGATTTTAAAGTAATTTTAACAACTCAAGCCATTTGAGGCTAGAGAAGATAATTTTCTAGAATTAGAGAGGATAAGGGGCCCTTCCATAGTGGATCTTTTAGCAAGCAGGTTGAATGCACAGGTGAGCAGGTTTTCAGTGTTCAGAGTCAGGAATGGATGCATTTCCTCCAGGATTGGAGGATATAGTGTTATTGGTTAATTATTTATCAGATTTGTTTGAAAAGGGTTTAGTATACAGAACAATAATATGCATAGATCACCAATTGCGACAGGCCACGATTTTGTGAATGGAGTGTCTGTTCGTCTGGGTATTTTGGTAAGTAGATTGTTTAAGGAGTATTAGAGTACCTAAACCTCCAGTTTCTAGATGTAATTCAATCTGGGATTTTGATAAGGTTTTAAATCTTTTGGAGAGTTGGTATATGAATGACAATCTTGGATGTGCGGAGTTGATTATTTACTCCAAATGAAATTGGTTTTAATTTATCAAGGACAAAAACATAGTTTACAATTATGTACTATCCATACTTTAAATAATGAGAATCAGTATGATCTGTTAACTGTGTACTATCCTTACTTTAAATAATGAGAATCAGTATGATCTGTTAAAGTGTATGAGGAACGGACTAGTTTTCTTAGACTTCAGGGAGTATCGTAGTTACTTATTCCCTTTAACCATTCATAAAAAGCTGTTCACCCCCTCCTTTAGCGTGATGGGTTAGAGATCGTGACAGAAGCAGGTGTGGATATAAGCATGCTTGGAGTACATTCAGTGCATGGAGCCGCAGCTTCAAAAGCATTTACGTTGGGAGGTAGTTTTAAGACATCTTGAGGTCTGCTAGCTGGTCTTTAAAATTCTGTGTTTAGGCATTTCTGTTTTAAGCATGTAGAGTGTGCTGCATGTAACTTGGTGTCTAAGCTTTGAACTTGCCTAATATTGGGCTCGGGTCTAGACATAAAATGTAGATTTTCCATATCCAGGTAAGCAAAATAATCTTATTACAAACACAGAGGCTAGTATTAACCTACCTGTTTAACCCTGCCAATTAACATGTATATCATTGTTTTCTTGTGGATCAAGTCTAACTTGGATAAGATAGCATTTATAGAGCGCACTATACCCGTAGGTGTCAAGGCGCCAAGCAGACACAGTAGGGATGAGGGAGCACGGCCACCAGGTAAGAGGAAAATAACCAAGTTTTCAGAAGTTTTCTGAAAATAGAGAGGGAACTAGCATTGATGATGGCAGGGGGGAGAAGATTCCAAAACTTGGCAGCGGCCACCGAAAAAGCGCGTCCACCCCATCTGGATTTACTAAATCTGGGCGCCACAAGTTTAAGCTGTGTGGATGATCTCTAGGTCCTTCCGGGGGTATATCGGTGGAACAAAGATTTGAGTTGGGACGAACCCTTGCAATGTACTGCCTTATATACTGTAGTGAGGGTCTTAAATGAGATGCGTTCTTTTATAGGGAGCCAGTGTAAAGACCGAATGCCTTCTCTAGCAGATTGATATTTAGGGATGTTTAAAATCAGTCTTGCAGCTGCATTCTGAACCATCTGAAGTCTGTTCAGAGATGCAGCGGTGATGTTGAGGTAGAGGGCATTACAATAATCTAGCCGAGAAGTAATCAAGGCGATAATAGAGGGCCGATGGAGTTCTGGTGGGATGAGTGGAAGGGCCTTTCTAAGGATTTTTAGAATATAAAAGCATGTACTAACAGTACGATTGACCTGGGCATCAAATGACAGACTCTCATCGAAAATTACCCCTAAATTTTGGGCCGTTTTTACCGGGACAGGAAGAGGTCCGTATTCTGTAGGCCACCATGCCTTAGACCAAATGGACTTCTGAGGTCCGAAAATCAGTACCTCGGTCTTATCTGTGTTAATCTTTAGAGAGTTGCTCTTCATCCAGCCAATAATGTTTAACATGCAAGCATTGAATTTTTCGGCAACTAACTGCAGGTTGTTGGTAATAGAGACAATAATTTGGGTGTCATCCGCGTATGACAGCACCTGAAATCCATAAGATCTCACCAGTTCAGCTAGAGGGGTAACAAAGATTAAAAAGGGTGGGGCTGAGCGAAGAGCCCTGAGGGACCCCACACGGGAGAGCAAAGGCTGTAGTTTTAAAGCCGCCACAGCTAACTGTATACCTTCTGTCCGTGAGAAAGGACTGAAGAAGCTGTAGAGCTTTTCCCATGACTCCCGCTTCCCGCAAGCGTTGGATCATTCTCTCAGGGGAGACGGTGTCGAAAGCTGCCGATAAATCGAGCAGAATCAACACCGCCGATCCCCCCTGATCTACCTGCATCCGAATATGGTCAGAGGCTGTGATGAGAGCAGATTCCGTGCTGTGGCCAGCACGGAATCCATTCTGGGAGCCATCCAAAATTTCTTGTGCCTCCAAGTACTTCATCAGCTCAGTGTTAATGGATTTTTCTAGAATTTTTGCCGGAAGGAGGGAGATGGGATGGAAATTCTTAAGTTCCAAGGGGTCGGCATTGGGTTTCTTCAGGAGCGAAAGGACAACAGCTTCCTTCCAGATAGCTGGATAGCAGCCAGATGTAAGTATTCCATTGTATACCTTACCCCAAAAATTGGCTACTAAGTCTGGTGCCATTTTAAGAATAGTTGGCGTACAGGGATCCGAAGGTGCTCCTGATTTAAGGCGGAGTAAGAAATCTTTAATAAGTTGGCTTGGGATAGGGGCAAAGGAAGCCAAACCATACTCCCTGGTTATCTGAGAGTACTCCACCGTACTTAGTTTAGCCTCAACATCACTGACTTCCTCACTAGCGGAAGCCTTGTCAGAGGAAGGAGCTAGCTCCTGATAAATCTGCAGAACTTTCTCTTAAAAATAGGAAGCTATGTTATCACAGAAATCTTGGGAAGAGGTCATGGGCAGTTGCTGGGGAGGTTCAGAGATTTCCTTAATTACTTTGACCATCATACTGGATGAATTATCAGCTGCCATTATCTTTCCGGAGAGATAGCAGGATTTAGCCTGGAAGATAGCATCCTTGTAATTCCGTAGCATAGAGCGCGGCTTATTTTTCTCCTGAGGGCAAGGATTAATACGCCATGTGCGCTCTTGTCTCCAGCATTCCCGTCTCAGAGCCATGAGTTCCTCCGAGAACCATGGGGCGGATGGAAAAAGACTTCACCCATGGCAGAAAAGAATTAAGAAAGTTTGCAAGAAGGAAATAGGAAAAATTTTACTTTCTAATGTTTAAAGTTTTACTGTTTACTTTTCTGTTTGTTTGCAATAAATGATGTTGCATATTATTAGCTTCAATATTGTTAAAAAAATCCAAATGTTCTGCCTCCCAGGCTGTGGAAAATCTACATCATTCATGAAGAAAAAGTAAGTGCCCAAATCACTAATAAAAAGAAAAAAACAAACCCAAAGCCTAAAGGCAGGAATCATTGGAGGCGGTTCACAATAAAACTATCCTTGCTTAAGGATGAGACTGAACTGGATTTAGTCAAGTGATGTGATTTGAAAATGTTAAAGAGAGCACATATGCTTGAATGGGGAGCTGTAAATGACTGAAATGTATCCAAGACCCTCCAAAGAAGTAGAGAGCAAACTAATTCGAAATTGATTCTGCATATTGGTTGGCCCCCTTTTCCAAACCGAGCACCTATTACTGTAGCAGGAACAGGATAACCTATGATAACAGTTCTATTATCTTATTATTATTTTTTTAAAAAACATTTTAAATAGTTTTAGTTGCGTTTTAATATACTTCGGAGCTTTCCTAAATCTTTTTCTTTATTCTCATACGAAGGAGCACCTCCCTTTTATTTTATGTGTATTTGTCTCAGTTCTATGCTTGCTCTTTCTCGCACAAAAGGACCAGGTGAATAAAAGCATTTAGATTATAAGAAACTGCAAAAATAAATATAAATCATATCCCTTGCCTTAGAACGCGAGCTAGGACTTGGATGGCTAGAGAAGGACTGATTCCCATGTACATCGGAGACAACACACCATCTTCCTCCCTCATCCTGGAAACATAAGTATGATAGGAACAGAAGTGCATTTTCATGGGATAAAAAGAGGTAGACTACGAAAGAGGTAAAAACAGCCCCAGGAAACAGCATGCACCTCACTTTAAGTGGTAAAGCCAGTGAGGAAAGGATGATCGACCCTTACATTGTCCAACCCACAGATGTGGATAGCTGACAGTGGAGGAGATGAGCTTCTACCCACAACCCTAATCTCCTACCCATCTGCGCAAGTGGAAGGAGTAGAGTTGCTCCTGTTGACAAAGGTCCTAGTGACTGCATTGTCTGTTCTTAACTCTATGGCCTATCCTTGTAAGATATGAGGGCAATCCGCAATGGCCTCCAAAGACCACAGATAATGCCTTCTAATTTAAAGTGATTTTGGAGTTCAGTGAATAGATGCACTGCATAGTGGGCCCCCAAACATACCCAGAGGTATCTGGTGTCAAGAGAAGAGAAGGGTTAATGCAGAGTGGAACATCCCTGGTGAAGTGTTCCAGTTGCAGGCAACATTGCAGTGGATGACAAATAATTTCTAAGACTGGAATTCAAGAATTCTAAAAAGTTGAGAATGGAGTTTACCTGATGCCACAGGAAACCCCACAAAGAGCTGATCGTCCTCACGATGCTCCCTTGTACGATCGATGTAAAAACTAAGACCTCTTTCAGGATCCAGCCAATGGAGTCTCTCCTCTTCCTTAGAGGGGCAAGGTGGAGTGAAGATCTCCGGCACGGTGATGTTTTGCCTGATGTGAAAAGGAGTCACCACTTTCAGAAAAAAGGATCTCGGTTTCTCAGGACCAGCTTGTCTGGGAAGAAAGTAGTGTATGGTGAGTTGATGGAGAGGGCTTGCAGCTCACGTATGTGGTGTGCATATCTTATGGTGATGAGGAACAGTGTCTTGAGGGTGAGAAGTCATAGTGGAAAGCTGTGCAGCTGTTCAAAAGAGGTATAGATCAGGAAGGTGAGGGCCAGGTTAAATTCCAACAAAGGCATGATAAATGTAGAGAGTGGTAACAAATGTTGCAAATCCTTTAAAAAAATGCATTACAGTGGGTGACAAAGAAGGCTGATCCGGCAAATGCAAAAAGACCAAAAGAGCCAACAGTTGCTGTTTAACTGTGCCCAAAGTAAGTCCTTGCTGGGCTCAGCACAACATAAAAATAAATACTTAATTTAACCTGGCTTGAGGTGGATCAATCTGCCAAGTACCACACCAAATCACAAACTTGTCCCAACGGAAGGCAAATGCTGATTCTGTTGAGGAAAGCCTTGCTGCCAGGAAGACATCACCAACCTCGGGAGGAGATTGAAGGCAGTCAGCGGTTGCCACTGAATCTCCAAACATGGAGGTGAAGATTGTGAAGGCCCAGGTGCAGGACCCTGCCCTGAGGCAGCAGCCTGATCTGAGGACAGATGCTCATGCTCAAGAGTTTTGGATTCCACACACGCCGTGCCTAATCCAGTGATACCAGGATGATTTGGGCATGTTAGTTCCTGACCTTCCTCAGAACTTGGGGCAGGAGAGATATCGACGGAAAGGTGTATAGGAGTCCAGAGTTCTACATTAGGCAGAATGCGTCATCAAAAGACAGGCGCCTTGGAAACTCCAACATGCAAAAGTGCTGACATTGCATGCTTTAAGTAGAGAAAAAAGGATCAAGCCAAGCTTATCCACTGTTGTGGAACAGAGCTCGCGCCACCTCCGAAGGTAGCTGCCATTCATGATCCACTAGACACTGGCAGCTAAGTTTGTCTGCCCTGGCATGTAGAGATTCTGCCAGGAGGGATACCACCAGGAAAATTCCCTGGTGTTTTAAGCCTTGTCCAGAGGCATAGAGTATCTTGGCATGGGGTCCATGACCCCACCTGCCCGGTTTATTCCAATACCACATGACGGTGGTATTGCCTATGAGCACTTGAAACAGCTTCCCTTTGATGAATGGTACAAAGGCATTCAACACAAGCACATGGCCTGCAGCTTCAGAAGGTAGATGTGAAGCCTGGACTCCTCCAGAGACCATATGCCTCTAATCGCCACCTCTCTCAAGTGGCTGTCAGAACCCAAAAGCCATGCGTCAGTCACCACTGTAAGCCCTGTGTGGGGTAGGGAGTGGGGTCTGTCGCTGACCCAATCGCGGTCCAGCAACTATCACTTCAGGTCTTTTTCAGCATCTTTCAAAATCTGGGCATGATCAGAGTGGTCCCCCTGATGCTGTGCCCCCTGGGACTTCAGATCTGACTGCAGAGCCCGTATATGCCAGCTAGCCTGCTTGTCCTACAGGACGCAGAAAGCCATCAGTCCTAGCAGCCTCAGAGTCATCGTCCTCACTGAGGTCCAGATCAGAGGCTGAAATATCTGGATCATAGCTCGAATGTCCTGGACAGTCCGTTATGGAGGTGGGAAAAGGCACAACATTGCATTGTGTCCAGAAAGTCTCTGATGAAAGTGAGCCTGCGAAGGAGTCAGTATTGACTTTGGCGGTTTATAGAGAACCCCAATGACATGAGGAGGTTCACCATAGTCTGAGGTGGGTGACGACTGCCTAGGGCGAGCCCACCTTCAGCAGCGAGTCATCGAGGTAAGGGAAGACTGGAACCCCTGACCTCCAATGATGTGCTGCAACCACTGCCATCACTGTTGTGAACACCCAGGGGACAATGGTGAGGCCAAATGGGAGTACAGCAAATGGAAAACGCTCCTGCTCCATTGTGTACTGCAGAAGAGCCTGTGGGTTTCCAGGATGGAGATGTGGAAATAAACATTCAGCAGGTCCAATACTAACATCTATTCTCGAGGGTCATGGGTATTCAAGACCTGTAGCCGGGTGAGTATCCTGAATTAGTCCTTCCACAGAAAGGTACTGAGAGGGTGAAGATCTAAAATGGGACGAATGCCTCCGTCGTTCTTCAGCACCAGAAAGTAACGGGAGTAACAACCAAAGTTTACTTCTGATGCCAGCACCCTCTGTATGGCTCCTTTGGCCAGAAGGGCCTGCACTTCCTGGTGCACAAGGGACAGATGGCCCTCTGTCAGTCGTTCTGAGGATAATGGAAGGTTCAGCAAAGTGACAAGAAATGGTAGGGCAGAACACCGCTGGACAATCTGTAAGAACCATTTGTCTTAAGTTATTGCATGCCACCCTGGCAGAAAATGTCGAATCCTGCCTCAGAGAGTGGGTGTGTGCCTCAAAAGATATACTAACCAAATTTTGAGGCTGTAGCAGCGGGAGGGGAAGAAGACTATGCTACACACTGCCCCTGTTGTCCATGTGGTGTGTGTAAAGCGTCCTCAGCAACAAAAAATCTGAAGGATTTGCTGGGCAGGCTGAACTTGGTGATATTACAAGCCCCTACCATAGCCATTAAGGGGTAAAACTGTTTTTACGACTGACGTTGCAGGGTGTACAGGCCGGAGCAACACGCAATGGTCCTACTATTCTTTTTTTTTTTAACACTTTATTTTCATTTTACTCAAATAAGTACTGTACATATTCAACAGACAGATGTTTTTCATTCCGTGCTGCACATCTTTTTTTACATTCTGTTTCTCTCAAAGATATACAATTTATTTGTCGCTTTTCACAATATGTATGACCAAATCTCTTATGTCTAAAATATGGTTTTCAGCTGCCCCAATGGGCTCCCCCACCCCGGCAGCAAATCCTTTGAGGGCTACAGTTGTGTATCGGGTTCGGCATGTGGGTCCGGTGCTGTTTGTGACTCGAGTAGATATGTATGAAGCGGTTGCCATATGTCACGTGGCCTAGAAGTAGGAGGCTGTAGTTGTGCATAGAGATCGCAGTTTGTGTTGCAGTATGTTAGACTAGCAAACCATGCCTTTAGGGTCAGTGAATATCTGCTACCCCAGTGTATAGCTATTTCTCTTTTGGCAAGCATTAGCGCAACTGCCACGTAGCGGCGCGTTGATTTAGGAATGTTATGCACAAACCCCAGTAGTGCCTGCAGTGGGTCGGGTGCAAGCACGTGAATCATGCGGGCAAGTTCGACAAATACGCCCCTCCAGTACCTTGCCAACTTTGTACAAGTCCAAGTCATGTGGGCAAAGTCCGCTGAGGAGGCAAGACATTTGGGACAAGTGTGTGGACAAGAGGAATCCATTTGGTTAAATTTAATAGGGGGAACATATGCATGCCATAGGAACTTGAAGTGTAACAGTTTATGATGGTGGTTTAAAGAAATCTTGCGTGTCTGTACAGCAGTAATTCCATTGGAAATCCGACAGTGCGTGCCCTAAGTCTTGTTCCCACGCAGCTCTCGTACCTGCATCTCTTATGGGGAGCAGTGCAATACACGTTTTGTATAATTTGGACACTAGGTGTTCACCTCTCGGATATTTAATAAGTAATGTCAGAGGAGTGAACTCCTGCGGTTCGAGAAGGTAACTGGGAAATTCGGGCTCTAAGTGCCCTCTGCAACCTCCGCAGTACAAAGTGGTCCATCAGTGGAGCATCTCAGAAACAGACATCCTCTGTCCGAGTAAAGACATGTCCCTCGGGGAAGAGGTTGCCAATAGTGTCTAAGGAGTATTTGGACAAGGTGCGCTTTACGAGTGTCTTTTGTGTGAAAGGTAACCATGTGTTCCCCGCCAGGGGAATGGCAGGTGAGTAGAGTTTGTGCACCCCTGTTGTTCTGACAAGTTTCTTCCAGGCCCAACTGGTTGTGGAGACCGTTTGAATATCTTGTGGGTCACGCGTCAATCCTGCTGGTAAAATTGCAGAGAGTGGGGTAGGGAGTATAAGGTCTGCCTCTGGTTTGGCATACTGTATCCTTGCGTCTGGGTGGTACCAATGCCTGGAAAAGCTACACTGAGCCACCAGATAATATATGTGAAAATTCGGAATCCCAAACCCACCGCGTTCATATGGCAGTGTCAGTGTGTTTACCTCCCCACACAAGTCGTAGTAATGATGTGCGGAGTGTTGTGAAAAGGGAGGCAGTCAGTGGGATTGGGATATCGTGAAATAGATGGAGGAATCGGGGAAGGACCACCATTTTAAGTATAGCTATTCTACCTGCCATTGTTAACAGCAGTTTCAGCCAGCCCTCGATTTGACTAGCCAGCTTTTCCATTGCTACTCCATAGTTGTGGTCCTACTATTCTTAAAGTACTCAAGAGCAGAGTCTGCCTTCTCTCCAAAAAGGTGAGAGCCATTGAAAGACATGCTTATTAATGTGGTCTGGATGCTGGCCGGAGAAGCCCTTGAACATCATCCAGGAGTAGCTCCTTAGAGCTACACTGGTGCCATTTGCCCTGCATAGGCAATCTGTGATGTCCAATTATCGCAATTATCCTGAATAGCCTGCATAAGGACAGGACGGAAGTCATCAGGGACACCAGACAAGACTTGTGCGATGCAGTCTCAAAAGGTGTGCGATATAACGCCCTAAAAGGCAACTGGCATTGACGAAACATTGTGCCAGACTGGTTGAGGAAAAAACTAATTTACCTAAGGCTTCAAAGCATTTCGACTCCCTGTCTGGTGGTGATAGGGAAAGCGTTCGGGTTGACCTTACTCTTGAGGCCTGCAGCACTAGGCTCTTGTATGGAGTACTGAGCCAAGAAGTTCAGGTCACCCGGGGCGGGGCAGTGGTGCCAAACTCTCTGCCTGTTCACCCGATGTCCGGAATAGGATTTTGCCCAAGTCCAGAGAAAGGGGTCTCTGGTGGCTTCAATGAATGGAAGTAGAGGCTTAAGGGTTGATTACGATGCCGTTCGGAAGGGCTCCGAATCGGATTCGGGTTTGCCAAATCCGATTCGGACCCCTTGTTCCTGACCAAATCATACACAGTTCCCAACGACCGATTAACATGCCCGGAAAACATTAGAGCTGTCTGAATCGGTTCCGAAAGGCATTCGGACAGGTCGCATCTTTCGGAGCCGAATCGTACAGCTCTATGGACTCGGTTTCCGAGTGAGCGATAACAATGACCAATTCGGACAGCCGTTCTGAATCGGTTTCTCTGGAACGAATTGGCTGCCAGATTCTGTCTTTGGGAGCCTGTAGCAGGCCCTCCTTCACCCGGGGCCTTCCGAATGGGGCCCGTGGGGGTACCCAAGGGACTTCTCTTTCCAACCATGCACAGTGTGGCAGGCACCAAGGGGTGCCTGCCACAGGGTGCACGATTTTCCCCAGCCACCCCTTACTTCAATGGGAGCCTGTGTTGTTGTTCGGAACACAGGCTCCCGTTGAAGTCAATGGGAGTCCGACCGAACCGTATCCGGAAGCATCTGGATGCATCCAAATCGCTCAGTAAGACTCCCCCGATTCAAGTCATTCGGAAAGCATTCTGGCACTGATTCGGTAGGAATGCTTTCCGGACTAGATCGTAATCGGCCCCATAGTCTTTGCTTGCCCAGGCTGAGGCAACTCAGTGAAAATAACAGTGTTCACCCCCATAGTGGGTAATGGGAGGTCGAGAACCTTGGCTGCCCTGCGTATGACCATGACAAAGGAGGCACTTTCTTCCATGACAGGGTCCAGAGGCAAAACTAGTCCAGTGTCTTGAGAGGTGCCCATGACACTGGTGCCCTGAAGGTCCTCATATCAATTGTCACCAGCATACGGTTGGGCAAATTCATCCCCAGCACAATACGCATTCTTGTCGGAATCTGTTCCAAATAAAGTATAGAGACTTTGGGCTCTTCCTTAAGGTAAGGGCAAAAGAACTGGAATCTGATGGGTTGCCCAGAGGCTGCAGTCTCGCTCAAACTCGAAGCAGTGCCACCCCAGGGTCGGAAAACACAATAGGTTGCACTTCGCCGTCCGGCCTCTGTATTGATGCTCCGGGGTCTGGCATGGGTTGTGGGGCTATGATCGGAGTCAGCAAAAACAAAACAGTGCGCGGCCCACAGTGGGTCCAGCTGGTGCTGTGGGTGAACCTGGTGGCTGAGTCAGAGGTGGAGGCTCTCTCCTCGCAGGTCCTTGGGGCCCGGAAGCACGTCACAGGGAGCTGGTAATGTGGCAAAGATTTGCAGCATTTATTCACAGAAATCTTCGATTTGCTTGCAGCATTGCCAATGGCCCCAGCAATTCGGGCGGCCTCTGGACAAGAGTTGGAAAAAAGCTCCATAGTGGAATAGCTTCGAGACTGGGAGGAACAATGATGTCCTCCCGCCTTCTCTGGAGTTCGAGAGTGGAGGGATGGAGAGGAGTCCCACTTGGTTTTTTAATGTTTTTTCTGCGATTGTGATGACCTGCATGGGAACATTGCCTTACCTTGGACTGGTCATAGTGTGGAGTCTTCTGGTGTTTGGCGGCCTAGAACTTCGCCTCATGGTCCCAGATGTCCCTGGGATTCATCAAGGGACAGTCACTGCAGGCCTTGGGGTCATGTTACGACCACAGGCACCACAGACAAGCCTAATGAGGTTCTGCCACAAACATTTGCTTGTGGCAGTCCTACAAGCTTTAAACCCAGTAGTCTTGGGAGGTGACCTTTTGCATTGCACACTGAATTTTAGACACAATTTTGAGATAAAGGTCTCGTTAAGATAAGAGGATGCTGGATCTGCGTCTGGTGCTGGAGAACAGAACTGATGTCAGCGCACAAAAGTGGCACCTACTTGCCAGAGCAGAACGACATCGGAACGGAGCCTCATGACGGCACCTACCAGCGCGCAAGGGTACTGCTTAAAATATGTCTGGTTCCAGTCTGATACCCGGGAATATTCAAATGATGAGGAATCTGCAGCTAGAAGTATCTAACCCTATCCACAAACAGACCGGGATTTGAGCTAAAATCTTACACCTTGAGGAAAGTGTAACGAGGAGTAATGTTTTAATTTCTCCTTGTGTTTTCTACTTTGCATGTGTGCTGCATTGCACAGCACACACGAGTTGGAAAAATGTACAAAAACCATTCCTTACAGACAGCACACACCCTTTCACTAAGGTGCAGAAGAGCTGTGCGCTTTGGCACATGGCAACCTCAAGTGCACCAATACAGAGATAAAGGAAAACAGTGCAATATCTTAGTAGAGTGCTGCTCTGCTCTCTCCCTTTCATGCAACGCTGCCCTGCGGGGATCTTTGGTAAATATGGCCCTCAATATTCAAAACACTTTAATTTGATATTTTTTAAAAATATACATAAAAAAGTATTGAAGTATTCCATCAAGTCAGCACCCAACAAAACCACAAACAAAGCTGTAGGTATTTTAATAAAAACAAAAACGTACACGTTACAAGGATAACTGCAAAAATCAAACAAATTGTTTATTTTGTACTTTGTCATGTTATCTGTTCAACCAAAAGAAAATGCAAGTGTTTCAAATTATAGATCCAAGACTTCAAGTTTCTAACACCCACCAGCTACATATCCATAACCTTACTTAATCTATCACAATGGATTGAACTTGTTGGTCAGGTCACATAATCTCTAATAACGTTGAAGTAGTGTTTTAGATGAAAAATAATTTCCATCACGACGTAAGCAGCTTGTCACAAATGTGCATATTATAAATCATATTCAGACAGAACAATCAAAAGCACTCCAAAGGAGACTAAATAATTATACCAAATGGGAGGGGCTTAAAGTAGTGAAAACATCTATGCAAACAGTGAACAATTTATTGAGGGTAAGGATGCCAGCTTCATAAACTGCAGCACTATTACTACCTAGCGCAGTAGTGTTTCAGAGGTTTCCAGACTTTCTATTGAAATTCAAAGGACTCTACTAACTGATGTTGTACTTACAATGCTTGATGTTCCTAACCGCACTGCAGCTCAGCTCTGGTGTACACAATAGTATCCCCTGAAGAATGCTCTTTTTTCTCTACACCATCTCAAGCATGATATGGTAGAACACCCTTTATTATTTATTGGGTTTTCCTATTAAACACGTTTCAAACTGTGGACAGTAAATTCAAATGTGTAAATTATGCAAAGAGCAATACTTCTTAACCTCATCGGCCGGACTACCTCTCTTGTGCATCTGTCAGCCATTGTCTGACACTGGGGAGGAATATAAAGTCCTCTCTGCAATCACGACGCGCAGGGCGCGTAGACGTCATTGCAATAAAAGTGAAATTAAAACGAGCAGATTTCGCTGCGTCAGTGCTCGGGGGCATATCTCAGCCCCCCGAGCACTGATTCTCCAGGGAGAGGTATCGTTCAAAAGGGTAGAATCTCCTCTTTCCAATGGTACCTCTGCCCTGTGGATCCCTGCTTGGGGTCGCCACAGGAGAGCGATCCCCAAGCAAGGATCCACCCACTAGCCACCAGGGATAGGGTGATCGGCCCCTTGGGTAAAGGCTTGTGCTCCCGTTTGGCAATTTTTATATTTCTGTCAGATGGTGGCAATTATCCCTGAGGGGGTAGAAAGCACTCTAGACACCAGGGATATTCTTAGTTGTAGGCCATGCCCCACCCCAAGTAAATGTAAATCTGGAAACTGCCTTTCTGCCCCACCCGCGGGAGCCAGATGGGGGTAATTATCCCAATCGGCCCTCTGGGGGAGGGGTGGCAGAAAGCCCACTAGACGCCAGGGAAAGTTATTTTAAAAAAAACAATAAAGAAGTGGGGGCTGCCCACCAAGGGCATGGCTATGCCTCTAATCCAACTAAATGGGGCAACAGTCTTTCTGTCCCCCTGGGGGCAGATTGGGGTAATTACTCCAAATATGCCCGCTGGGGGGGGAGGGCAGAAAGCCCACTAGACTCCAGGGAAGTTTTTTTTTTTTTTAAATATAGGGGTGGGGGCCGCCCAGCATGGGCATGGCCATGCCCCCACTGCTACTAAATGGGGCAACAGATAGGGGTCATTTCCCCCATCTGCCTCCCCGGGGGGGCAGAAAGCCCACTGTATGGCAGCAATATATATTTTTAATAAAATAATAGGGTGGGTCTTGCCCATCTCAACATCAGGCCCAGCCTCACCCCTAAAACCTCAACAGTCTTTCTGCTCCCCTGCTCACTAAAGCATCCCATACCCATGGCAAGCGAGAGGTTATTTGATTCTTTTGAGTGTTGTTTTTACGTATGGGCCAGGAAAGTGTGGCTAACTCCCAATATCGTCCTACTCGCAAAGTGCAATAGTGAACATCTGCACTTTTTGGGCTTGAGTAGGCTGCCACCTGGAAAAACCTACCAGACCCAGACAATTCTGAAAACTAGACATCTGGGGGTGTTCAGTGTGGCATGCTTCGAATGCATCCCACACCATTTCTTTACCCACAATGCCATGCAAACCTCTAACTTTGACAAAAACACATTTTTCTCACATTTCTGTGAGGAAAACTTCTGGAATCTCTGGGGAGCCACAAATTTCCTACCACACAGCATTCCCACAAATCTCCTGATAAAAATGGTATTTCACTTGTGTGGGTGAGCCAAGAGATCTAGACACAAAGGGCCCTAAAGTGCGACGTGGAGAGATCAGCAATAGGGGTAGCTGCGGGATTTGGGGCTGTACTCAGCCGCCACCCATGCAAACCTACCAACTACAGACATTTTTGAAAAGTAGACAACCAGGGAATTCCAGGGTGGTGTGCCTTGCATGAATCCCATGAGGTTTTCTTACCCACAATGCCCTGTAAACCTCAAACTTTGCTGGAAATCACACATGTTCCTTAAATATCTGGGATGGAAATTTCTGGAATCCACAAAATCCCTACCACCCAGCATTGCTCCACTTGCACAGGTAAAAACGCTGCAACACTTGTGTGGCTGGGCCTAGTTCCCACGTCAGGAATGGATCAAACCGAGGTCAATGGGAGTCCCGACGCAAGGGTTCCCATTGACCTTGGTTTGATCCGTTCCTTTCGCAGGCACTAGGCCTAGCCATCTAGTGGCGCAGTATTTTGATCGGCACAGGTGAGGCAACGCTGGGTGGTAGGAATATTGTGGATTTCTGGTTTCCATCACAGAAATGTAAGGAAAATGCTTGATTAAAGGCAACGTTTGAGTTCTGCATGGCTTTGTAGGTTAAAAAACACCACCTTGAACTCCCCTAGTTAAAAAAAAATGTGCAGGTTTGCTAGGTTTCCCTAGGTCTGCCTGAGTTAGGGCCCAAATTCCACAGCTACCCACTTTTCAAAAAACGGGTCTGTTTTGAGTGGAAAAATGAGATGTAGCCATATTGCGTTTTGGGGGCGTGTCCTGTCACGGGCACTAAGCCTACCCAGATAAGTGAGGTACCATTTTTATTGGAAGATTTAGGGGAATGCTGGGTGGAAGGAAGTTTGTTGCTCCCCACAGATCCCAGGACTTTCCTTCACAGAAATGTGAGGAAAATGTGTTTTTTTTAGTCAAAGTTTGAGGTTTGCAAGAGATTCTGGGTAAAACAACCTGGTGAGAGCCACACAAGTCACCCCACCCTGAATTACCCCAGGTGTCTAGTTTTCAAAAATGTGCAGGTTTGCTAGGTTTCCGTAGGTGCCAGCTGGAGTAGTGCCCAAAATCCACAGCTACTCACTTTACAAATAATGGGTCAGTTTTAAGTGGAAAAATGTGTGTATCCATATTGCGTTTTGGGCTGTTTCCTCTTGCAGGCAATAGACCTACCTACACAAGTGAGGTACCATTTTAACAGAAGTCTTGTGGTAGCACAGAATAGCAGAATATTTGTTATTACCAATTGGATTTTGCTGCATTTGTGCCTTCCAAATATACGACAGTGTGTTAAAAAGATGACATTTTGAAAAATACTCTCTAAATCATATGCTCGCATGGGTACCCACAAATTGAGAGATGTACAATAACTACTGCTCCTAAGCTCCATATCTTCCGCCCATTTCGGAAATACATAGGTTACCTTGATACCTATTTTTCACTCTACATATTTCACGATATGAATTGGTCCATACTCAGTACACAATGCAAAACCATTGTACGGTGCAGCTCTGTTGTTGGTTCTGGGTACCTTGGGTTCTTGGAGAACCTAGGTAACCTATATATCCCGCAACCAAAATGATCTAGGGAACGCAATGGTACATTGCTTCTGATAAATTGACAGTCATGACAAAGTTACAGATGAAAACATTGTCACAAATGGCTGTTTTTTCCTACTCATTTTCAATATATCCTTATTTCAACAGTTAGTTTCTTTGAGAAAACCTTGAGGGATACACATATGACCCCTTTCTGAATTCGGAATTGTGTCTACTTTTCAGAAATATATAGCTTTCCTGGATCATCCATAGTTTCACACTGGTTTTCACCACAAAATGTAAGTAACTTGAAAACAGGAAAAAATCGGAAAATGGACTACCTCTTTGAAAAATGCCAAAACTGTGGTTTAAAATTAGGTTTTTTGATTCAGCTCTGCATGTTCCTGAAAGCTGGGAAGATGGTGACTTTAGCACAGCAAACCATTCGTTGATGCAGTTTTTAGGAAAAAACAGACACTTTTCTCCTAATATTCCCAAACAACTCAAAATTTGGCTATATTTTAGCTATTTTCTCAGTCCCCTCCACAGGAATCCACAAACCCTGTGTACCTTTAGAATCCCCAGGATGTTGGAAAAAAGGATTCAAATTTGACATGGATACCTTATGTGGACAAATCTTTACGAAGGCCTAAGCACGAACCACTCTAAATGCCAAAAGGGTTCAGTGGGGGAGGAGCGATGGGGGTGGCGCTTGGGGTGCATAAATACTGTTGTGTTTCCCAAACTGACTAGGACAGAATGGAGAAGGGTAAAAGGAAGAGTAGCTTGGTGGTACTAAGGTGCCTTTAAATTTCTCTCACACCAGCAAGAAATCTGAACATCGCTGTCAAAAATGACTCTTAATTCACTGGGAACACTATCCTGCAAGACTGTCTCTAGTTTGGGGGGGCGGGGGGAGGGGGCTTGGGGTGCATAAATACGGTTGTGGCTCCCAAACAGACTAGGACAGAATTGAATGCACTTCCGATACATGAGGTAGATTGGGCCGTGTATCAGGTTACCTTCGAACTTAGTAGAAATTTTGAAGAAAAATGTCTTGAGAAGGTAAAGTTCAGAGAGAGAAGGCAGTGTCTGAGGAGGCGACGTCGGCGAGCAGCTGGGCGAAGTTGCGGTAGAGATTTCTACGTTCAGACTTTGTCACTTCTTTGGACGTTTAAAATCTCCAGCGGAACAAAGCTTCAGGCTGTAGCTAACAAGGACTCCACAAGGCCTGATACCCTTCTGAAGAGGGCCTGCTGAACAGAATTTGTTGCAGCGGGAAAGAATGTAGCAAGAACTACCGCATAGACATGCCAACCAGCGATGCACCTTGGGTGGATCGGAAAGCAGGTAGGTCCCGGTTTTCTGTCAGTTTTCGGGCCAATTTTAGTGGAAAATTTTCCAAGTCCCAAGTTTCTGTTTTTGGCTGTATGGGCACCTTTAGCACCACTTCCAAGGGTCCAGGACTGGGTGGGAATCACTTGGTGGGTAGGACTCCCTACAAGCAGGGTCAAGATGCAGGCTTGTTGGAGCTTTTTGTTTCCCTGTAGTTCGGTGCCGGAGACCAGCCAACTAGCTCTTGGAGTCTCTGTGGTAATCCTGGGGTCAAGCAGCAAGGCAGGCCTCGAGCAGCAAGGCAGGCCTCGGGTAGCAGGGTAGGCCTCGGAGGGTTCAAGGCAAACACCAAGCAGCAGGGTAGTGTTAAGTTAGCAGTAGGTCAGTCTTCCAAAGTACAACGCAGACCTTAAGCAGCAGGGCAGTCCTTTGCAGTACAAAGCAGTCCTTCTAGGGGCCATCCGCAAGCCCAGGAGTGAACCGAAGAGTTGGTCTCAGGGTCCAATATTTATACCTGTGCCAGATTTTGAAGTGGGAGAAACTTCTAGACTTACCCCGACATCTGGTTCATGAATTTTCCTTTCTCCCCTGCCCAGGCTCTAAGAGGTCTAGGGTCAGTGATGGCTGGCGGAATTTGAAAGTTGTGGGGTGTAAAACCAGTAATTGAATTGTAGCGTGAGCGAGGCCTGTGTTTATAGGGGAGGGTTCGGGGGGTGTCTCCCCCCTCCCCGAGGAAAGTTTTGAAAATTGATGCATTTTGGTGCAATTTTAAGCAATATTTCTGTGATAAGTGGACAAAAAAAAAAAAGAGTTTTTACACTGGTTTCAGCCTGTCACCCTCCCTCTACCCAGGATGAGGTGTTACGGCCAGAGTTGGAAACTTAGGAACTGGGGAGCCAGGTTTCTCAGCGTGAATATCCTGTGATTCTGGGTAAATCACTTAATCTCACATGTGCCTATAAAAAATGAATGTGACCTTGTGTAATGTAATTGGTGGTCATGAAAGGGCTTAATTATTTTGGGTCAAGTTTGCGCCATATAAAAACTGCACAAAGAGGTTAAAAACAAAGCCTTAACATAATGAAAGACAAATAGATACCCATTTAGTGGCTGATTAGTACAAAGTGAAACCAAAAAATATTACTAAATCACGGCTACCCCACTTAAATTTTGTTATCTTAGGCAAATATTTTATTTCACAAAAATCCATTTTCTTCATTATCACGTATGAAAGCACTTTTAAATACGCGAGTTCAGAATATCAGTTGTACAAAAGGGGTGGCTAAAAAAACAAAATATTCTGTAAGATTCACCATCAGGGAGCTACATATAAAATAACAAGCAACTTAAGTGAAAAATAAATTTAAAAGTTGGTACCCAGTGGCAAATGCACTATAGTACATTATGAAAGTCTATTAGTTAATGTACTGCAGAGGTCTGTGTCTAACCAAAGAGTCACAGAATTAAATATTGGTTGGTGCAGTTCAGAATAGTGACTTCTGCATTTTTAGTGCTATGAGGTCACAGCCTGTGATAGAAAGCACTGTGAATATGCAAGTCATTATTCTAAACTTACATCACACACAGTAATATAGATTGCTTCAAAGTGTGCAAAATGTTTTAAGATAAAATGGTACTTCCAAAATAAAGATTTTTGTAATACCGAGACTGTACTTAATGCATTTTATTTTCACATAACTGTCCCTTCAACACCTCATCAGGGGTAGTAAGCGCTATATAAATACAATTACAATTAAAAACACTGACTTGACAGCTCAGTTGTTAACTCTTTGCACTACCGCTCAAAAATAATAAATCTTTGCCACAAACCTTGGAGTGATTCGATCAATTAAAGCCAGTACCCTGCTCCCAATCATACTTTACACTTGTAGATTACCCTTTTCATTTGCAGATTAACTCGTTGTAGTGCACATTTGCATTTCTTTAATGCCAGCAGGCACCCTGGGAGGAAGGCTTGATGTTGATTAGCTGTCTGCTCAGGGTTCGTTTCAGAGCACAGGAGACTCACTGAATGACACTTTCAAATTGAAGTATTTAATTATTGGAAATCACCATCCGGGGTTATCTCTGCTGCTGCTACTAGAGAGAAGGACTAGGGAGAGAAAATAGCAGGAAAAGAAGAGAGCAACAGGCATGGGCAATGGGAAAAAGGAAGAGAGGATGGGAGCTAAAGTGAGCCGGCACTACACCGAAGGAGAGAACACCACTCACCCCCAGTAGTCTTGTAGTCCGGTATCACAGAAGACGAAAGCGCTGCACACCAACAGTCCACACCGGCACTTCCAGCAAGGCCCAGCTGCAGCTCATAGAATCACCTCTCAGGCCCTCTCTGCTGGTGCTCGAATGCTCTAAACAGAATACATGAGGCGCAGAAGCATGCGCAGTGCAACTGTTTAGAGTACATGGCAGGCCAACTTGGTAATCCTGCAACCCCTCCCTTTCCAAGTCGTCATGCTATGACGACATGGTAAAGGGAGGACTGGTAAACGGCAGCTGATGATAGACAAGCAGCCCCGGGAGTACAGTGATACTGTGCATGCCTGGGGCTACTTCAGAATGTGAAGCGTCATTTGTGGGCGGTTCCAGAGGACCCCAATTATTGCATAATTGGGCTGGCAGCATGTCAGCTTGTACTGCTGGACTTTTACTGCTGCCAATAGACACATGCGCACTAGCACATGTGTCTAAATTAAAACTGCCAAAAATATGGACCCACCTTTTGTAGATCCAAAAGGGTTGCACAGCCTTATGCACTAGTGTTTGAATTTCTTCCACTTAAACCACAGTAATCTTTGACTTGATTACTGTGGTTTAAGTGGAAGAAATTCAAACACTAGTGCATAAGGCTGTGCAACCCTTTTGGATCTACAAAAGGTGGGTCCATATTTTTGGAAGTATCATTACAAGTGCTTACTGGAACGGAGCATTATAAGGGTGCATGCACGCCGAACTTGATGAATTCAGAAAAGAACAAGTGAGAAATAATATGGGTGTGCTCCAGACTATTCAAGTGATGTAAATTAAAACTGCCTCACGTCCGTTTTGTAGAACAGATTCAGCAGGTTAAGGTAGTGAACGCTTCAGTATATTTTAGAAAGGATAGTAATTGCTTTTTGCAATTACCATCGATACGCCCACCCCCAGAAACCACTGCTGTCTAGGGTGACAAAGGACTGATGTCAAGCTCTTTGTGAGTGTGCTGCGACAGCCCCTTTGATTTTTAGGTCTTGCCTAGCGACGCAGCGCATGCGCTGCTCGCCTTGGCGAGATCTATTGTTGTGGGTTTTGCGTCCGAAGGGGGACAGGAGCTGTGCACGCGCCCGGACAGGCGATGTGTGACAGGAGCTGTGCACGCGCCCGGACAGGCGCTGTGCACGGCTCCGGCCGGCTCGGGCGCACTGCTCTCCTCACGCTGCCTATGTTTGCTCACAGGCGATGTTTTTCTCACTCGGTTTTTCCAGGAGGTGTACTTCCCATGTTGCCCAGCGTTCTTTTGTTTTGTCCGACTGTAACATGGTAAAATCACTAAATATCTTTCCCGCCTACAAATTCCTATCTGCGGCGAGCTGCGTCACGGCGGCGCTCCTGTCATGCTTGAAGCAGTCATTCGAGCTCTCGCGCCCCCGGTACTTGTCACAGGACAAAAGCCATTTCCTGGGCAAATGCATTAAACATCGGTTTTAAACGCCTGCCACTTTTTAACACTCATTACACCTCCGAGCTCGCTGCACCAGACTTCTGGCGGATTAATGACCGAGCACGCGAAGTAACTGAACAATAAAACATTCACTTGTGCTTGGCCCTGCCTGCGTAAATGTGACCCTGATGAAGTGTGCGTAAATTCCCAGTTAAATCAGGGCCGCTTCAGCAATTGGGGTGCGGGGCTAAGCCAAATCTCCTCCTTCTGTTCGTGCAGGCTTGCTATTTAGAGCCAGGAAGTGCACTGCTCATTTTCACGGAGAGAGCTTGCAAACTTCGTAACAGTACAGCGAACTGCAAAAGGAGGGAGGAGCAGTCAGCGAGAGAGGGGAGAAGAGAGACAGAGGGGAACCAGCCATGCAATGGAAATGGCTGTAGCAACCTCTTCTCTCAATAAAAGTAAGTGATCCTTTATGCCAACATGCATCTTTCTAGCCTTATTTTTTTTAACACAGGGAAGTTATTGAGGTTTTTGAAATCTTAATGATCCGGCCCCCCCAAAAACATCGACTATAGCCAAAGGCGCAACTAGAGCCAAACTTCGGGGGAGGGGCTAATTCTTAAAGTAATCGGCAGAGTGGAGCTGCAGGGGCTCTAAGAAGGCGTGAAAACACAACAAAGCCTCCTTAACAAGTACATGGTCTTTTAAAGACCTGTGAAGTGCTCGGGTGTGGCTGTATCCGGGGAAGCTGCCTCACCCCGGGCTGACACACACGACGGGGGGAGGGAGGGGGGGCTTGAAGCCCTTTCAGCACAATGGGCGTTGTGCGCCTGACTATAGCTCACTTTCCTAAAGGTAACTTTTTTCAGAGGCACGGTGCAGCCGTGTGCCAAGCAGAGAGTGTTTTTGTTTAGGAAATGCTTTCTTAAACAAAACAAAGTGGCAAACAGGTTCTCTCTTTTAAAAAAAAAAAGCCATACGCTTCCCTTTAGCATATGTATGGGGGAATATTACCTCAACCCCAATGAATGGGGTGCCGGCTTTTCATCCTGCAGTTGGTGCACGTTCCCTGGCCAATTACTGTAACCGTAGCAAACACATTTATTTTTCCCGCATCTAGCCCTTCGTATTTAGGTTTCCAACGGTTGCACTGTATACTTGTGTGATAGGAGCACACATGCGGGCTCAGCCCAGCCCCGCCTTTGTGGGACACACTTGCACGGTAATAGGAAGGCACAGACACAAGTAATGTCTGCGTTAGTATCAAAATCGTAAAAAAAAAATCGGAGCTTCTCAGATGGTGCACTTGCATACCTGGTCATTGCTCGTATTTTTCCAGTATGCAGTCTGCCCTTGGGCAGTCTGGGTCACCTCTCTATTATGATATGTTCCTGAAAAAACACAAGATAGTACGTGACAAAACGTGACTTTGGCAGTCTGGCCTATTATCAGTTTAGTAAGCCAGTTTATCATCACCAAATTCTTGATCACATCCAGCCATTGAAATACCCGTAGTGCTTGACTCCAAAACAACCATGCGATGGTGTGGCACATGATGTTATACTGTTTTTATATTATTGTCATTTCTGCATTTGAAGCAGACGTTTCATCAAGCGGAGCTGCACGTAAGTTGTGGGCTCTGGTGATGTTTGCACAATACATTACATTTAAAGAGATTACTCATTGGGCTCGCTTGTACCTTCCCTGCTTCCAACGCTTGATGCACACATTATGGTTTGGGTCAGTGGCGTGCCAGCCTTCCACAACAGCAACCTGCTGATTCATGGGCCTACTAAAATCAACATAAAAAGAACTTAAAAAATTGTCGATGTACATGGGGATCATTAAACAAGATAAGAGTGTTTATACAAGGTGAATCGTAATACATATAAAACATCAAAACAAAATAAAAAATACAAGCATCATATCGGGAGAGTTTTTCTAACCCATGTACATTTTTTGTTGTGTTTTTACTTTTGACCTGGATGTTGTGTACCACAATGTCCCCAGTGCTGGGGGAGTCCACATAGGCACCGGGCCTGCGCAAGGCCATTCAAAATAAATGGTTTTGAGATCCTGCCAGCCTGCAAAGCGTGTGGCATTATGGTATCGACATGAGGCCACTGATGGGGCAGTTAGTGTGTAGCTGTGTGCCTCTGTATCACTTGCCCATTTATTAAACTAATACTACTTTTCATTTAATGCCTGCGTTGTGGCAGCACAACACTTAGCTAGAGGGGAAGATCTAAATGGGATCAGCCAGTGAACTCGTGTTGTCTTGGGACAGTAGAGGAACACATACTCCATACTTTTTAAACAAAGTACACAGAGCGAAATAAAATAGCCAAAAAAGGGAAGCGAGGCACATGTAAACACTTATCCATACACTAGTATGTACTCATCGTGCACATTCACGTCTGCGGGTGCCCCACCCCCAGAAGGACCAAACATACGGCTCATCTACACAAATCATCTTCCTTAACATTTGCTTATGCGGATCCCGAGACAATATCACTTGATGGTTTTTGGCCACTTGGGAGTGGTGCTCCCAGTTCACTAAAGCGAAACTGAAACATGGCAGTAGTATGAAGGCCACCATTATGCAGCCAGAAGAGAACAGGAATGTTATTTTATTCCTTTTAATTTTCCGCACTGGTGGATCGTATCAAAGTAAAACACACATTTGAGGAAAGGCATCGGGTAGAATAAAACACAGTTGTTGTTCAGCGTGGATGGCTGCGATTAAAAATGCTTGGTATGCTCCCTATTTTCGCAGTGAAAGATGTAAAAGTTTGGGAGCACTGTTCGTTTATTTATTTATTTTTTTCCTTTACCTTTGGTCTATGTTTCTTTAATTCTCAATTGGGTTATTCTTATGGTGAGATTCAGCATGGGGTTTATTGTTTACATGGGGTTAAAGTATATATATTTCAGCACCAAACATTCTGGGCTCTGTTCCTTTCCATTGCTTTGGTGCCTTCTTTCCCCCACCCGCCCTACCTCCTTCCCGTTGTCCTTGCCTTTCACTCCCCCACATATACATTAATATTTACAATGCCAATAGCTCTAAATCAAACCATTGCGAGACCTATTGCATTTTCAATGCTTGTTAAGTGGGGCAGGGAACAGCTCTGCCCATCTCCATCCTGCTACGATGGTCCATCCTGCCAACAACTAATCCCCCTTTTGTCTCACTGTCTGGGAGGAATACAGATAGGGCAACTGCCAACTGTTCACAGTCATGTGACCTAGGCTGCAGGCCCCCAATGGTTAGGACAAGAAAATGGCAACTTTCTAAAAGCAGTATTTTCGCCTTAAAATCAGACTTTATCATTAAAGAATATTTTAAATTGCAATTCTTTTGAGACCAAACTTACATTTCTACCAGTTACCAAACAAACGTTTTCACTTATTAAATGTAATAAGGTAACCCAATGTTATCCTATAGGACAAATAGGCCTTACAGTGGTGAAAAACGAATTTGGGAGTTTTTCACTATCGGGCATGTAAAACTTAAAAGTACATGCTCAGGGGGCGTGGCCAAGATGGCGGATGGATGAGACGTGCCTTCTGGTCTCTCCACTCACCGCCACCGGGCCCAGCTGATTAAAGCAACTCTACCTGGAGTTGGCACGCATCAGCACCAAGAGAGCTGGCGTACTCTTTGCAAATAGGATCAAGCTCAATCACACTGGCCACTCTGTATTCTCCTAATGAAGGGCAGGAACCTTTCCTCCACAGGGCGGTCACTGAGATTATGGGGACCCCGAATCGCTTGGTCCTGGTGGGGGGAGATCTGAACCTCGTTCTAGACAATGAGGTGGATAGATCAGCGCAAAGACATAGCCAAGCGGGGCTTCTGTCTTCAGGGGGGGTGGAGTGGCTGAAAGACCAAGGCTTAACTGACATATGGAGTAATGCACACGCACAGACCCGAGATTACACATTCTATTCATCCGCTCACAAAACCTACGTCAGGTTAAATTACTTCCTGGGTTCAGCCGATCTCATCCATAGGGTACAGGATATTGACATTAAACCCAGATCTTTGTTGGACCATGCCGCCGTAGTTGTCACAATTGGCCTTCCACAACACAGCCCATACTTCAGAACCTGGTGCCTACGGGAGAGTCTCTTACAACGCCCTGAGAACGTACAACAAATTTCCAGAACTATCCATTGCTATCTGGCCAATAATGATAACCCTGACACTGCCCTATCCACCCCGTGGGATGCCTTAAAGGCAGTAGTCCGGGGGGAGTTGATAGCCATCTCAGCGTTCGAGAACAAAACCTGCTGGGACAAACGGGAGCAACTCTCACTTCAAGTTGCAGAATTTGAACGCATTCACAAACGGACGGGGGCGCCCAGGGTCTGGAGGCAGTTGGAAGCGGCCAGGTCCCAACTGGCTGGCACAGACAGGGCGGAATACGCAGCACTCCGCCTCAAACACCGATTTTATATCGGTGGTGACAGGTGCGGGCGCCTCCTTGTCAATAGACTGAAGATCCAGAGGCAGGAATATCGGGTCCAAGAAATACTCGATTCCGCAGGGCAGGTTCGATATGAAGACCCACAAATAGCAGAGGCATTTTGGGAATACTACCAGGAACTATACACAGCACAAAACCTACCGCAAGAGCATATGGCAGCATACCTCTAGTCAGCACACACCTCCACGCTTACCCCAGAGCAGAGAGGAATTAGATCGCCCCATTCGGAGGAGGTTATCGCCTGTATAGCCCGTCTGAAACCATCCAAATCCCCCGGTCCGGACGGCTTTCCAGCCATCTTATATAAGACCTTTTGCCAGTCCCTGGCGACCCTTCTTACTAGACTCTTTAACGCCCTGTGGACATCGGCGGCCCTTCCTCCATCCATGAGGATGGCATCCATAGCAGTTATCCCCAAACCAGGAAAAGATAAATCACAATGCCCCTCATACAGACCGATCTCCCTGCTAAACCAGTGGCGTAACAGAGGCCCCGCAGCTTGGGGGGACCCTCAGCATATTACTCTGGCAGGAGAGCTCATGATTGAGTCTGGAGGGGGCCTGTCCACGTGCCCTGCAGGGGGGGGCCCTCAAGTTTCTAAACGTAGACCTTAAAATCTTCACAGGAATCTTAGCGGCACGGCGCACCTTTACCCCCCTCCTCCCCGGTCTTATAGACCCGGTTCAGGCGGGATTTGTTACACAGCGTCAGTGCTGTGACAACACGAGGAGGGTCCTTCATCTCATAGACAAGGCCCAGAGACACCGACAGGAGCGGATGCTCCTGGCGGTGGACGCAGAGAAGGCATTCGACAGAGTCCATTGGCCTTACCTCGAGGCCACCCTTGAACATTTTGGACTGGAAGACCGATTCCGGAAATGGGTCTTTAGTACATATGATCACCCAGCGGCATCTGTTTAGGTGAACGGCTATTCTTCCACCCCATTCCTTATAGCCAGGGGCACCAGACAGTGTTGTTCCCTATCGCCTCTGCTCTTTGCTCTGTATATGGAGCCCATGGCATACAGAGTCCGATCCAACGCAGCGATTAAGTTTGGCAGGGATCGTCACACAAGAGGCCTATATGCAGATGACATCCTAGCGACCCTAGATATCTCACACATATCTTTACCAGTGTTTCTGGATGAGTTAACGGCATTCGGTCTAATAGCCGGTTTTAAAATGAACATTCATAAATCCCAAGCCCTCAATTTGACATTGCAGCCCCACACGCTAGATGCCCTCAGACAAACCTTCTCCCTCCAATGGGCCACGTCCTCCCTACCTTATCTGAAACTTCAAATTGCTTCTACGATACCCGCGACGGTAGCCCTTAACTATAGCTCTCTGACTCGTCAGATACGGTCTGACTTCGGTCGCTGACGACAACACGCCCTTTCTTGGTTAGGGAGGATAGTGGCAGTGAAGATGGCGGTCCTTCCTCGGATCCTGTATTTGTTCCAGGTCCTACCAGCAGATCAGCCCCCCGGCTCATTGCGCTCCCTTCAAGATGAAATTAATCGCTATGTTTGGGCGGATAGGCGACCCCGCCTTTCGCAGGGACCTAACCTACCAGTCCCCCCTCGAGGGAGGCCTTGGGGTCCCAGATTTGCCCCGATACTTTCAGGCCACCCAGCTAAGAATCTTTGTCGAGTGGTCCCGTCCAGAGTCTGAAAAGCATTGGCTTTTCATGGACAAGGCTTTGACGGGACAACCTCTATGGAAGATCCCCTTTATTTCCCAAAATGCCAGGCCCCCCAACCTATATCTCTCTCTGATCATTAAACCAACGCTGGCAGCCTGGGACAAACTGGCGACCCGGAGGAATCTCACTTCTTTCCCTTCCCCGCTGACTCCCATCGGGGGAAATCCGAATTTACGCCGGCCTTGAGCGATCCAGCATTTCACCGCTGGAACCAACCGGGCTGCAGGTCTGTCCGACATCCATTTGATGCCGAGGGCCCTATTCCATTCGAGTCCCTGCGTGCTGAACACGACCTGCCTGAGGGCGAACGTTGGCATTATACCCAAATACGACATCTGGTGACACATTCTTCGGTTCGACTGGGATCCCAACGACACCTCACCCCGTTCGAACGCTGGCTGCTTTCAGATTTTAGGGATTCAAGCCTTATCACGCACCTGTATAGACTCATAAACGCACCATCCACAATTAGCAAATCCCCAGGCCAAAAACGCTGGGAGTTGGAATTCAGGAGGGAACTGACCTTGAAAGAATGGGAGAATATCCATTATCGTGCCCGCCACACTGCTCCCAACCTACCAGGAATAGAAACAGCCACCAAAATCATAACATTTTGGTACCTTACCCCCGTCTGACTCCACAAGTATAAGCCATCATACTCCCCCGAATGCTGGCGCCAATGTGGGTCCCCCTGCACGCTCCTACACATTTTATGGGATTGCCCGAAGTTATCCGCATACTGGGCCCAGATCCTTAGCGAAATTGATACAGACTTCGAAACTGACCTGCCTAGATTCCCTGCCTATATTCTCTTAGGCCTTCCTAATGCACTCACTTTTCCCTTAAAATCCCATAGAGGCAGACAGATCGGCCTAGCTCTACTAGCGGCTCTACAGAATATATTAATACACTGGGGTACTGTGTACATTCCTACACATCAAGGATGGATGCATAGACTATGGTTTTAATGGGGATGGAGCGAATCACTCTGACCCTATCAGACCAGGGCTTAACGTTCCCTAAGCTTTGGAAGCCATTCTTGAACTTACTATCGTCGGAATTCCGCGAGCTCACCTGTCCCAAATACCTACACCTTCTACGTCTGTCAGAGACCCCCAACAGACACCACTTAAACCTTCATCAAGGTTCCACAGGTGGTTAACGGTTGCATCCCCTTTTCTTTCTCTGGTACTCATGCTCTAGAGGTATCCGGGTCCGGGTCCGGGTTTGGGAGGGATGGGGGAGATTTTGGGGGTAACTATGCATTATATGTAATATATCCTGTGACCTACAGGCTGTTCAGCAGCTGTTTAACATTATGTTTGAATTCATAATAAAGAAATTTAAACCATAAAAATACATGTTCAACTTTTTGAAAACACTGGCTGTTTAGGGCCTACCATGGGCCTACCTAAGTGCGCAACACAAATGCTTCAGGTCTACCAGTAGGTTTTAATTTACAGGCCCTGGGTACATGTTGTACCACTTTAATAGGGACTTATAAATAACTTAAAAGTGTCAATCAGGTGTAGGCCAATTCCTCCAATGTTTTAACAAGTGAGCCAAGCACGATTTAGCACTGGTTAGCAGTGGTAAAGTGCACAGAGCCCTAAAGCAAAAATAATTCACTAATAGGAGGTGAGTAGGCAAAATGTTTGGGGGGAAGACCACCCAAATTACTAAGATAGGTTGTTTGTGATGTAAATTGTGTCTCATGTTGGCAGAAATCAGAAGAGAATTTCAATTAAGACATAAAAATGCTTACCAGAACTTACAAATCATTTCTCTGTAGTGTTTGGAGTTGTGGCATAACAGTGCATAAGAATTAGTGCTAAAAGAATAACTTGCAAATTGGCGTTTTCTCTTTTGAAACGTTTACACATAACTGAGAAACTTCCCTCTGCTGCATTTGTGACTGCATTACTTTCTTAACCAGGCAACTCATTACAAAGTAGCAAACGAGTTGAAAGGTAAATTCTCCACCCACCTTGTAAATCTTAAAACAGTTGAAGTATTACTTTGTATTCTAAGACGAAGTATGTAACTATATCATTGTATGTCTCTTAGTAGGTCGGACTCATCGTCGTCTTCTTACTTCTTCTCTCCCCCGCTTCTCCTTTGTCCGTCATCCCATTCTGTTTTAAGTTCACTGATAGTTGTGATCATAGAATCAGGCACACCCTGCAGCTAAAATAAGATGGAACATTCTGGCCAAGTGCGGGAAAGGCTGGAAGTAGTAATGGCTACTCCAATACCCTTCCCCAAACCACTTCATTCAATCCTTTGTTCTGGTGAATAACAAAGGGAAGTGGGACGAGCAAGAAAGAAGGCCAAAAAGATGGGATGGAAGTAGTAATTGTTTTATTTAATGGGAGTCTCTCTTTAAAATTGGCTTAAAAATTACAAAAGTCTAAATTATTTCAAACAAATTTTATTTTATAATTACATGCTATATAGATTACATGAAATAAAAACGGCACTATTTGGACATCTTGTTAAATATAACTTCTATGTACATGGACATAAGAACTTTGAAGAAAAGCGAAAATGAACTCAAGCATTTATAGTGTTACCACATACAAATACAAAACATACCGACCAAAGGCCTGTATTGTGTTATGTTCTGGTAGATTACATAATCTATTGAATTTCAATAGATTTGCCTGTCTAATTTTTGACATAATATGAAACCGGTAACTGCAGAAGAAGTATAATCTGTTCATATTTACCAAGTCATCCTTCCACATTGCATTGCTCTTAAAACTTTTCACACGAGTTGGCTATTATTAGAATCTTATGCAAATCAAACTGATTTTTCCTAAGTACAGTGTTCATAAAACAAAAGTGCAGGGTTTTAGTGCCATGCTGGGTAGCAGCAACACAGAAGAGGTTAGAATTTCCGGATAAATCGGTCGTTTTAAGAAAAATTTAAATATTTATTTCACTATGCAGTCGTTAAGTGTGCCTGAAAAATTCGCATAATTTTCAATTTGCTCTGAAACGAGCAGAAATATTACCAAAATCAGTAGATAATCCACGGTTCTCACAATCTGATAAGGCAAAGAAAAAGTCTTCCATGGTTAAGAACAGCAGCAATGTACAGAATAAAAAAAAAAAAAACGTTTTCTCATATCATTAACACAACCACCAAAATTAGGTCTGCGGTATCATTTTACCGCATTGGTTTAATTCATTTATTACATTTTTCTTTTGTGTCAAAAAATTGAAACAATAAAACTCCATAATAAATATCCTCTTTCCCTGGGCAGAAACAGGTTCTGGTCCATGAAAAAATATTGTATTTCTCTATGTTTTCTTAAATTTTACATACTGAAACCTACTAAGAATAGTCTTTACATATATATTGAGGGTCTGTGTAGCAGACAGACGGAAGAGATCCTGCAACTGACACCTATATGTTTGCCCCTACAAATGGAGTTCTCTGCAAAACAATTTAAGCCAGTAGGCTTAAAAGACACACCCCTGCAGCCCTACTAGTAGAGCAAAAGGGGCATTATTTCAAGTATTAGACATATAAACCATAGAAGATTGTGACTAATTTAACATTGTACAGGTTTAGAAACGGGACACCTATTTTACTCTGGCTTCCCCCTTCCTCCTCAGTACTTGTCCAGCACTACCACATGCCAGTGTTTGCATTCTTCTTTACAGTATTTAGTGATGCTACTAGAAGAAAGGTGGCAAAGCTATTGAATATGATGTTTACGAGGCATTTCGCTACTTTTCATAGCATTACATTGACAGTCCAGTCTATCGTTTTTCAGCTGGTTTTACTAGGATTCCTTTAATAAAGATATAGCTGAGGAATTTTCAGAAAACTGAAGGAAATATCTCCCCACTGAAGCCTGGAGGAAACAGAATCATCTTTTCGAAGATGCTTGCTTGACTTCACCTTTGGTTCAACTGTCAGATAACTTCTGTTGGAGAAATAGAGTGTACATTAGTGAGCCAGCCATGATCACCTATACAAGAAGCAAACACACAGAAAATAACATATTTGAAACTGATTACATCTAATACTGGTCAACATCAATCGGAAATAAAGAAGTGCATCTTCCACCACAGTGTGTGGGTCTCTATGAATTGTGTTCCAACACATAGCTGAGCGACACCAAGGCAGGGCTGGCCACTGGCATTTTTCCAGTAGGCTGCAGGACAAGGGGCTGCTTTCAATGAAGGACGCGCTGCTATGGCCAAAACGTTGTCACGGCCTCCGCAATGTAGTATGGGATTGATCTGAACATTTTGGTCTAGGCTAATTTTGGTTTTCAGTCCTGTCCTGAGTGATACCGGAACCCAAAAACTCTAAAAAGGAAAAGAGCAACTTGTTTTCAACACTGTTGATTCACTATGTATTGCTATAGAGACCTTATCAAAAAATATATCAGCCGTTTAGAACAATACATTACCCTCAGCGTGGTACGGTGGCCATGTAGGCACAGCTATAAGTTGTCATCAGTAAATAGAAATGCATCAAATAAATGTTGTGATTAACTTACTACTTCCTAGATTATGATGCCTAATTTTTTGACAAATTTGGCTTCAGTTGGTATGAAAAGTGTGTGTTGAGGCAGTTGAGGACCAAATTATGCAGCAGGGTTATTTATATTTATATGATGTATGATGGGGGGGGGGGTGAGGGAGGTAGCGGACACCAAACTATGCATAACTAGTAGAAACATTCGCCGGCAGGATTATTTTATCCCATTTGAGATAGACACCATTTATTTGTTGAAATCTGCAATTACAAAACAAATTATGTGATAATACAGAATTGAATTGCATAATTCCACTGGCATTGGCCACTGTTTCATCTATAATCTGTTCATAAAAAGTAAGACAAAAACTAATTTTTTTTAAAATCCCAATCAGTGCCCACTGTTTTAAACCTTTAAATAACGTTTTTGCCCCTACACAAGCATTAAAATCAGGTTACAGGGGGCTAAATACCCAATGGTAAGTAGCACAGATGAATAATACAATTTAATGTTCACATTTAAATATAGCATACAAGGTACAACAACCATTTCATAATCATTGACCCCCCCCTTCATGTATCAGTAGCAGTGCGATGTGTTACTACTATAGATTCCTGTTGGGTTCTTGTGTCGCCGTGTATTGTCCAAGTGGAGCCCTGATGTCTTTAGACCATGACTTGCTTGATCATATTGTTATATAGGTCACTGCATGTAGATAACATGTTGTAAATCAAGTACCATTCTGATTTTGTAGGTGCTGCTCCTCAGCCCCATTTTATGGCCACTTGTCTTTTTCCTAGCAATAGTGCTGGTGCATCATTTTCTATCCGTTTTGGGTAGATCCTTTACGTATACCAGTAGGGCTATCATCGGGGTAAGTTCTATCTGGTCACCTGTCCTCTCTCTAAGAGTGGATCCTATGTTTTGCCAAAATGCGTGCATTCCAGGGCAGGCCTATGCCGAATGTAAAAATCCCGTGTTCAGAGCCACGCAATTACAACATTCAGAGGTACTGGATTGTGCACATTTAATCATGGGGACTAGTGTACAGTAGGCTCTGTGTAAATATTTGCAATCTGTTAATTGCCCATTTGATGATACTTCCTTCGTTTGTTGCTAGCAATTTAGCCACATTAAATCAGTTATTTCCCTCCATAGTTCTGTTGCCTATAAGCAGTAAGCATCTTTTTATAAAGTCTGGTGATCAGCTTCCTAGGAGAATGCTTAGCCAGGAACATGGTATTTATTCTCCATTCCAATGGTTCCTCCATTGTGTCCCATTATAAACTTTTAATCTCTCCCAGTAATCTATAATACAACAGTGTCATTGTTGGCTGCACCTTGAAAAGAACAGCTTCAACAATTGCTTGCTTGTATAGAGAGAACCTTTTTTTAATAATGCAAAAGGGTCCTAAAATTCTTTAATGTTAACCAAATAATTAAGCATCACTCTCTCCTTTTCGTTGCAGACAGCCTAACGGTAGAGTCCAGTATTTCACTTACGATTTCTTAATACATCTCACCCTGACTGGAAAACAATATTCTCTAAGCTAAATAGCCCAAAGTAATCATGTTGTATAAAAAATCATAAACCGCTAACGTAATATGGTTCTATATTGCAATCTCTGGGTTCTAGTGAAATTTACAAACACTTGGCCTTCGCTCTCTCAGTGGCGACATTGAACTGCATTACACAATTACCGGTTATACATGCCGCTTACTCTCACCACACACATTCATGTTTAAATTTATCAAACACACATACATATATATATATATATATATATACATATATATATATATATATATATACATATATATGTATATATATATACACAACCGACAACATAAATCATAATTTTTGTGCCTGAAATGATATTTATTTAAGGTCACATATGATTACGTCGCGTATTTTACAATTGATGGAAAAATGATTGCATGTCGTGCATATAAATGTATTGATCCATATATGAGTTAAAAACAATTCTATTTGCAAATACGAACGAGGCGATCTTGAGATAGTCCAAGATGGCCGATATGTGTATTTGAATGTATTATTTCTTTTTGGTCCTTTTATTATTTCAACTAAATACCGTTATCCAATTAAATGAATTGTTGTTAAAAGGCCCGATGCTGCGGGCCACCACTGACATTGACGAAGGCCAGGTGGCTGAAACGCGTTTGTCAGTTCTTTTTTTGAGTGGCATGGAAAAATAAATATTGAAAATCATTGAGGAGCCTGAGTGCGCAGCTTAGTTCTTGGACGTCTGGTGCAATTTGTTTCACAGGACCGCCCCGTGAGCTGCGACACCCGCCGTGTGGAGAGCGGCAATCTTTTTGGCGGTATATGTGTTTGGAGTAATTTTGGATTGCCTGCTCCGCCGTCTTTCTATATTTGCCGTAGGAGGATATGGGAGGTCTCCATGCAGTGAGACCCAACCTCCGGCATTAAGGACGCCGACGAGGGACGACGTCACTGAGACGCGGCAAGAACGGAGACGATCAGCCGGAAGGCCGGAACGTTGACGGGAAGACCGCCCCGGTGAGTGAAGTCTCCTGTTTGGCTCCATATCAGTTTGGATTGTTTGAAATTTGACGGTAACAGCGTAACGGCTCAAGAACTTTCTCAATACAAGTGTGTATATTCCATGATCCATTTGCCCCGAAAAATGATGTTCAGTGATGCTGAACATCTGGAAGCAGCGGACACAGTATTCAGGGGCAGCCTGTCTGAAAGCAGAGTGGAGGGAAGCCCGAATATCAGTAAAGGACCCGATAGTCTTAAAGGATGGTTTACGAAACTTGAAAGAACTTATGAGAAAGAAATAAAGAAGTGGTGGGAAGCCACTTCCTTGCAACGATATCTGGATGTGGGCAGGACACCGAGAGGGCTAAGGATCTACACCGTCCCCTCTTACGGGAATCCGGACCCTAATTTACTTAAGGACTGGGCAGACTTTACCAATGCCTCCGCGAAAGGCATGGTAGAAATATTGATCAAATTCGCCAAAAGTGATAGGGCGAAATTACTCGATGAGATCAACAACATTGAGTGCAATATAACCACCTTTGCGGATAAGGAGCAGGCTGACAATTTGAGAGCCAGAATGAAAGTTAGATTGGTCACATATGAAAACGACATCAAACCTCGCAAACAGAACAAGCTTGCTCGGGACCAGCTGGACTACGAAACAGGCAGAGTCCTAACTTTCGCGAAGAAATATGATGCTCCACGCAAAGCGTTGCAAGGAATGTGAAAGAACCAGTCCCTAGGGATACCTCAGAATCTGAGGCAGATATAGACCAGTAAGAAGCAGAAGTCTCTAGAAGAGATGTGGGCCCCGCTATGAATAGGGAGCAGAATTTTCCCCAGGAATATCAACTCATCAAAGAGTCGTGGAGGAGATATCCACAACAAACACGCCCACCGCAGCAAGCCGGCGGAAAGTCAGGCGAGGAGGGAAAAAGTGGAAACCAAGGCTTCCAACCACGGGTAACGAGGAGCAAGAGGGGCAACAGCAAAAGGTAAATCAGCTATCTGTTGTTAATCTATCACAAAGATATCTTTCTGATATTGAAATCCGAACATTACAAAGAGTACTCACTTTCTGCCCAACAACAGAATGGGACTACGCCCAAACTCGTATTGATATGTATCAATTTGTCCGAAAATTAAAGTTAAAGAAAATTTTTGTCCAACATCCAAGACGGAGCAATAGTGAAGCTGAACCATCGGCAGCTCCTACTGACATTCTTACAGGCAATGACTATGAGACATTACAGATTTGACATGAGTTGCAGGATTCCCAATTGGACATGACATCAAGTGACAATGACAGTGCACCTGAGGCATCCGACTACTTAGGGATTGAGCAAACAAGTGGTAGAAGCCAATTTAAACCAAAATTGAAATTGAAATTCATTCCAACGACCCCCTATGATGCAATCGATTGTTTCCACAAAGCAATGATTAAAGACTTGGATAAGTTATGCACTGCGCCCATTCAATCAACAGCTAAGAGGAAATATAATCTCTCTAGAGCACAATGGACTGCGGTGAAATCGCTGAACGAAGACAATTCAATTGTTATCAAGCAATCTGACAAGGGTGGGAATGTTGTGGTTATGTCGAAAGATCTATACAAAGAGGAAGCATTACGCCTTTTAGGTGACACACAAAGCTACAAAAAAATAAGTAGAGGGGAGTATAACACCAGTGTCCTAGCTTTCTATGAGCTATCGAATAGTTGGAGAAAAGAGGGCATCTTGGAGGAAGACGAATAGCAGTATATGTTGGTTGATCACCTGGTTCTTCCTACGTTTTGTCATCTCCCCAAGATCCACAAGGACATGAGGAGACCGCCTGGTCGTCCAATAGTGTCCAGCAAAGGCAGCCTACTAGAGAAAGCTTCAATCTATGCAGATTTCTTTCTTTTTCCAATGGTGAAGGATTTAAGTTCCTTCGTTCAGGATACCACCAATTTCATACGGTTAATACAAAACATCCGTTGGGAGGAAGATTTCCTCTTAATTACTCTTGATATCAAAAGTCTTTACACTTGCATTGCACATCCCCAGGGTTTGTCTGCCCTTAAATCATTTTTAAAAATGAGATCTTTGAGATTTCAAACACAGAGTAGAATGATACTTCAAATTGTGGAGTTCTGCTTGAATAACAACATTTTCCTATTCACAGGTCAGCTGTACCTGCAAATACAAGGGACCGCCATTGGCACGTGCTTCGCCCCCAGCTATGCAAATCTTTTCGTAGGCTGGTGGGAGAAGCACGTGGCCTGGGTGGATGACAAAGGACACTGGGTAGAGAAAATAGCGCTCTGGGCGAGGTATATCGATGACCTCTTCATTGTTTGGAGAGGAACACTCACCGAAGCAGAAGAGTACATCCGAATCTTGAATGACAATGATTTGAATCTTAGATTCACTAGCAAGATTAACAATAAGGAAATTGCTTTTTTAGACCTCCTAGTATTCAAGTCGGAAGATAAACTCTGCACTAAACTCTACAGGAAACCAACGGCAGGCAACACAGTTTTACATTCTCAGAGCCAGCATCCACGCAGTTTGATCAACAGCATCCCCTATGGGGAACTGTTGAGGTTGAAACTAAATTGCTCACTCCCTGAGGATTACACAAAGGCTGAAAGCGAATCTCTCAAGATTTAGAGACAGGGGGTACCAACAGAAAATACTGCAGGGTGCTGTAGAGAAGGTCCATTCAAAAGACAGACAGGAACTGCTGACCAATAGATCGGCCAATAGCTCCAGCACTGATGAGAACAAAGCGACAGTTAGGTTAATTCTTGGCATTTCAGCAGAGTCACCAAAAATCAGGGATCTGGTCCAGAAAAGTTGGGGGATTCTCCAAACAGATAGTACAATCGGGCGTTTATTACCTGTTAGACCCGATATAACATATAAGAAAAATGCCTCATTAAAAGACATTCTAGTACATAGACATTTTTATGGAGGAATCCACAACTAAAAGAATGTCAACTTCAGGATTTTTTCCTTGCACTAGCTGCAAGGCATGTAGAAACAGTACCAAGGTCAAGGACTATTCAGTCCCAGGGAAAAAGGCGAGACGGTGTATCAACAAACTGCTCAACTGCAATTCCAGTTTTGTGGTGTACTGTTTGGTGTGCCCGTGTGGTCTCCAGTATATTGGAAGTACCATATCCCGTAGCTAGACATTTCTCCGAATTCCACAATGCTAGGAGTGATAAACTACGCTACTTCTGTCTGGATCAGATCCTTATGACGGAAAGGAGGAGGAGATCGAGTCAAGCTCCTTAGACAGTTAGAGGCAAGATATATTGTTGATCTAAGAACCCGCACACCCTGGGGCCTCAACAGCTAAGAAGAATTGTGGTCCTTTATTGGCTGAGAAATCACCCCATTCTGTATTTTTAATTTTAGATAACACCATGAGTGTCATTCAAGTTAATGAAATGGCCCATTCAGGGCATGATAAGTCTGTGGATCCAATCCATATGAGTTAAAGTTTGGCACACGAAGTAGAAATTATCGATGATATGCATACATCGAATTACCAAAATTATTGAAAAAATATTTTATACAGATATTTTGAGGCTCATTCAGGGCAATATGTAATGGAGTGATATATATATACATATAAAAAATGTGACATATTGCATTAACGAAATATCGCTATACAACCGACAACATAAATCATAATTTTTGTGCCTGAAATGATATTTAAGGTCACATATGATTACGTCGTGTATTTTACAATTGATGAAAAAATGATTGCATGTCGTGCATATAAATGTATTGATCCATACGAGTTAAAAACCATTCTATTTGCAAATACTGAGGCGATCTTGAGATAGTCCAAGATGGCCGATATGTGTATTTGAATGTATTATTTCTTTTTGGTCCTTTATTATTTCAACTAAATACCGTTATCCAATTAAATGAATTGTTGTTAAAAGGCCCGATGCTGCTGGCCACCACTGACATTGACGAAGTCCAGGTGGCTGAAACGCGTTTGTCGGTTCTTTTTTCGGGTGGCATGGAAAAATGAATATATTGAAAATCATTGAGGAGCCTCAGTGCGCAGCTTTGTTCTTGGACGTCTTGTGCAATATATATATATATATATATATATATATATATATATATATATATATATATATATATATTATCTACTGGCGGTCGCCAGTAGATAGTTATAGTTAGGACCTATTATCCATAGGAAATCCGCGACATTCTATTTGAAATAACGTTGGCGCCGGTTGACGAATCTTCGCGAAAGTTTCCAACTTGTTGGGGCGCTCCGCTCCTACCCTGAAAGTCTCGGGTTGATTCGTCAAGCGGGGGCCGAGAAAAAAGGGGGGTCCCAAAACGCGTTTTCCCCATTCATTTTGCCATAGGAACCTTTAGTCGCAGCTACAGCCCGAACCTCTGAACGGAATTACACCAAATTTGGCAAAGAGGTAGCCCTTGGTTCAGTGTCGTGCCTTTTGCTTAAATGGTGTAAATCCGTTCAGTAGTTTCTGAGAAAATCACAAATAAAATCACATATAAATCTATGGCCGAGTAGGGTCCGCATACCCTCCCGATCACGAGCTGCATGCTAATTGGCTGTCAACACTCCAAATCAGGAAGTGTTGGCAGCCATTTTGTCCCTCGGTAGAACCGAGGGACAGAAACAAGTGCGCAAAGCGCAAAAAGGGGGCAGGATAGAAACACCCTGACCCCCTAGGTCTGCTCAGGGGATCCCACAAAGACCCCCTGGGCAGAAAAAAGCATTTTTTTAAACGGCGGGATGCGCTTAGGGTGCGCGGATCCCGCCGAGGGAAAAAAAGAAACAAGTGCGCAAAACGCACAAAGGGGGCAGAGTAGAAACACCCTGACCCCTAGGCCTGCTCAGGGGGTCCCACAAGGACCCCCTGGGCAGAAAAGCATTTTTTTTTTAAACGGCGGGATGCGCTTAGGGTGCGCGGATCCCGCCGAGGAAAAAAAAAAAGAAACAAGTGCGCAAAACGCACAAAGGGGGCAGGGTAGAAACACCCTGACCCCCTAGGCCTGCTCAGGGGGTCCCACAAGGACCCCCTGGGCAGAAAAAAGCATTTTTTTTTTTTAAATCGGCAGGATGCGCTCAGGATGCGCGGATCCTGCCGAAAAAAAAAAATCGAAGCGCGGTCTCCGGGGGCATGGTGGGGGGGGTTTAAATTTAATGTGGGGGGCCTCTAAGGCCCCCCAAGCCCCGGAAACCGCCACCCCCCGGGGCTTCTTTTAAAAAAAAAAAATTGACCTGTGTGGGGGGGCTCCAGCCCCCCCACACGCCCCGGGGACCGCCACCTCCCCGGGGCACTAAAGATTTGAATATGGGGGTCCGTTACGGACCCCCAAAGCCCCGGGGACCACCACCTCCCCGGGGCTGTGAAATGGTTGGGAGGGGGGCCGCGCGGCCCCCCTCCTGGAGCCCTTGATGGCCCTGGGGACCGCCACCCCCCAGGGCCGGCTCCTGCAGTGTCCCGGGGTGCCTACCCCGGGACACTGTAGTTTGCTATGACAGGACGGGAGCCTCGCGGCTCCCGTCCTGTCATAGCAAACTTGGTTTGCATTTTGAAAGAGAGAGCAGGAAACCTGCTCTCTCTTTCAAAATGCAAACCCAATTGCTTTTCCACATGGGGAGCAGCATGTTAGCTGCTCCCCATGTGGAAAGCAATGCCGGCTCCCGTAGGACGCGGGGAGCCGGCTGGGACTGTGGGGGAATTGGGGACCCCCCCACAGTCCCCAACCAGAGGCCAGGCCCCGGGGGATGGGGTCCCCGGGACCATAAGTGGCCAGGGAGGGGGGCCACGCAGCCCCCCTCCCCAAATAAAAATAAATTTAAAAAAAGGGCAAGGCCGGCCCGGGGATGGGGTCCCCGGGGCCTTAAATGGCCTGAGGAGGGGGCCACGCAGCCCCCTCCAAATTTAAAAAATCGAGGGTATGCCCCGGGGATGGGGTCCCGGGGCCAATACAGGCCCAGGGAAGGGGGCCACGCGGCCCCCTTCCCGTTTTTTTCTTAATTTAAAAAAAAAAAAAACATTGCTCAGGCCCCGGGGGATGGGGTCCCCGGGGCCAAAAGTGGCCAAGGGAAGGGGGCCACGCAGCCCCCTCACATTAAAAAAAAACAAACAAAAAAAACGACCGGCATCGTGCCGGAGGCCCCGCCCCTCCCTGCAGTACTCTGCAAACGCGCCCCTGGCGCGTTTTAAGAAGGGGAAGTAATTCCCTTGAATACTGGAGGTCCCTGGGGCCAACCAGCCCACCAGGAACCTCCAGTATGCGACAGGGGCTGCGTTGCAGAGAGGTGTACAGAGGCCACGCCCTTTTACACCTCTCTGCAACGCAGCTCTGTGGCGCTTTTCGAAGTACATGGTGGGCTAGTTGGACTCCAGGGACCCTCAGGATTCAAGGGGACTTAATCCCCCAACTTAAAATGCGCCACGGGGCGCGTTTGCACAGTGGTGAAGGGAGGGGGCGGGGCTTCAGGTGACATGTGTGCAAACAGGCCCCGTGGTGCGTTTTAAGATGGGGAATTAAATCCCCTTCAATCCTGAGGGTCCCTAGGGGCCAACTAGCCCAACAGGTACGTCCAGAAAGTGCCACAGAGCTGCATTGCAGAGAGGTGCAAAAAGGGGCGTGGCATCTGAACACCTCTCTGCAACGCAGCTCCATGGCGCATACTGGAGGTACAGGGTGGGCTAGTTGGACCCCAGGGACCCTCATGATTCAAGGGGACTTAATCCCCCAACTTAAAACGCGCCACGGGGCGCGTTTGCACAGATGTCACCTCAGGCCCCGCCCCCTCCCTTCACCATTGTGCAAATATTCCTCTAAAATCAGCTGAACTACGAATTCCTATTTACTCACCTGTTATCAGGAGAGACCTCAGTGCTGCATCTTTCAGCCCAGTACTGATCCTGAAAAGTAATTTTAACCGTACTTACCAGTAACTTATATTTCCTTCCATAGGAATCCATTGTCTGGTTTTCAGCAGAAAAGTTTCAAAGTGTTGATTTTCACAAACTACAAATATTCCTTAAAAATCGCCTGTATGACTTAAACGCATTCTTTCAACTGTTTACAGGAGATGCACCAGTGCTGGATCCAGGATCCACCACTGAGTAAGAAAAAGTAACGATAACACTACTTACCTGCTAAGTGAATTTCCTCCCATAGGATAACATTGGTGATCCTATGTGAAAAAGTTTCTAAGTGTCAACTTTTAAAATACAATAATATTCCTTAAAAATGACTACTGTAACCAAAACGCTTTTACTCAACTGTTTACAGGAGATGTCCCAGGACTGAATCTAGGATCCAGTCCTGTGGTTAGAAAAGTAATCCATAAAGTAACTAATTGCATTTAGCTAGAAATTCACATTGAGCTCAATGTTGCATTGTGTTTGAAATTGTGTTGCCCATTGCAACAACTGTAACTACTGTACTTAAAAGTCTATTGCCTATTTGCAAAATATTTAAACTAAAGTAATTCATTCTGAGAAAGTATATTTTGTAATGTAATGTATAATGTAATTACAATGTAATTTAAAAAATAAAACATCTAAAAATGAATAGTTTAAAAAAATGTAGTAAATCAGTATAAAAATAAATAAATATAATTAATACATTTAAAAATTGTCATTTACAAAACCTTTGAAATTCACTGAAAAAAACCATAGGTTTCAGACATGTTATAGTTAGGAATTAGCATTTAAAAACCTTTGAAATTCACTGAAAAAACCATAGGTTTCAGGCTTGTTATAGTTAGGAATTAGCATTTTAAAAACCTTACAAATTCACTGAAAAAACCATAGGTTTTAGGGACAGTTATAGTTAGTTGGACATTTCTCTCGTACAAAACCCGTGAAATTCCCCCGTTATAGTTAGTTCAGCTAACTATAACTCGCGCCGCCGCAATGCACTGCTGATGACGTCACATATTACATCACTCATGATTCTGTTAACCTGAAGTTGCTCTGAACCGGGCTTTGTAACACCCGTTTTTACCTACTGGTTTTAATTCATTCTCACTGTATTGTATTAGGAAAGAGGATTTACTGTTTTTATGTACACTTTTATTATCTATGTTTCTAAATCAGATCAAATAAAGTTTAATGAATTCTATGGCAGGACGGAGGCTAGGATTATGCATATCTTTCCTCACTTTATTTGCATAGCAGTTCAAAGAAAACGTAACACAACAATCATTAAACAAAAGACTACACAACCCATGAACCATTAGGGGGGTAGTCTCCAAGGCAACTATAGTCCAATCATATCACAGTCCATCGTATATAATATCGTGACGTCCCTTCCGCTTCCTCTTTCTTCACTACTCGTCAGTTAAGTGCATTCCTTACATTCTTGGCTTAATCTGACGTTGTTGCTGTTTGTATAGCGGTTTCTTGTGCACGTTATTAGCATTATTGCCTTGGTATTGTTTCATATTCCCTGCGCAGCAGGCTCTTGCCCGAGCGCGTTCTCCCCCTCGCAGTTTCTCCCGCTGTGTGCTCTGCGCGCGGTGACATCCTGTCAGGCGCGTCTGGTCCGAGCGAGGCAGCTCCGTCGAGCGCTCCCGCTGGTCTTTACGCGCGTTTGGGAATCCGGTCACTCCTTTAGTGTCCGCTTGATTCCCGACCAACCCTCGCCTAATTTTGACACCGCTACGCGGTGCTTTCCCCACACGGCCACGTAATTGGTATTGCGCCTCAGTCTATTCTTATAACAGCTTCGGGGAAAGCCCAGCTGTTGGAGCACCGGCGAGGGGGCTGTCTTATGGATTTTAAGGGCATTTGTTCTGTGCTCACACCCTCTGCTATCATGTCTTCTCCATAAGACCATTTTTACTCCTCCTACCAGGAAGTGGAGGAGGAATGGCCCCCCAACTTCTCCCTCCAGCAGTGGACCAAGCCCTCTCTCTGGCTATTTCTAGGGCGCTGGCTCCTCTTAGGGATCAGGTTGATAAGCTGGCGAAAAGCATCCCTGGGGTGTTCAGTGACCCAGATCTGGTGGTGGCGGGTCCAAGTAGCTCCCAGATAGGGAATAAAAGAGCCGTTAAGCATAACGCGGGGCACTTGGAAGGATTTGATAAACTTACGGAGACCTTCCTCAAGAGTGCGCGAACGCTAAAACATGCACCCTGCCGGGAGGAGGAGGGGCCCGGAGAAAATTGCGACACTGTCACCACTATTGTAGACCCCGACGGCGGGTTTCCCTTAGAGGGAGAGGGTGTATCGGAGGACGATTTCTCCTCCGATGAGGATAAGGACTCGAAGCGTCCCTGGCGTCCAGAGTCCCACTCCTCTCAGTCCCCGGTTGGGGACGGGGTCCACTCGGACATGTTCGAGCCTACCCAAATTTACCATCCTAGGTCGGCAGAGTGGACACCTGACGCCAAAGTGGCAGAGTATGTGGTGGGGAAAATCCATCAACCCCTTGAAAGGGAGGTCAGGAATAGGATGAGGGGAGAATGCCCCAGGCCCTCACTGAAGGGGAAGGTGGCACACACGCCTGAAATTGATGAGACACTATGTACCTTTTTCTCCAACTATATGAGGGATCCCAAGAAAGGAATTGATAGGTCTTGGACGTGGTAGGGCCCTTGACCCAAATTATTCAATTGACGGAGCGTTCCAAAGAGTCAGGATCCCCTTTGTCCACGGATATTGTGGCTGGTTGGGCACACTACCCTAAACCCTAAAACACTACCCCCTCCACTACCCAAACACCACTGCACTACCCTAAACCCTAAAACATTACCCCCAGCACGACACCCTACACTACCCAAACATAACTGCACTAACAAACCCTAAAACACTACCCCAGCACAACCCCCTACACTACACAAACACCACTGCACTACCCTAAACCCTAAAACACTACCCCCAGCACGACTCCCTACACTACCCAAACACCACTGCACTACCCTAAACCCTAAATCTACCCCCAGCACGACCCCCTACACTACCCATACACCACTGCACTACCCTAAACCATAAAACACTACCCCCAGCATAACCCCCTACACTACACAAACACCACTGCACTACCCTAAACCCTAAAACACTACCACCAGCATGACCCCCTACACTACTCAAACACCACTGCAGTACCCTAAAACACTACCCCAGCACGACCCCCTACACTACCCATACACCACTGCACTACCCTAAACCCTAAAACACTACCCCCAGCATGACCCCTACACTACTGCACTACCCTAAACCCTAAAACACTACCCCCAGCACAACCCCCTACACTACCCAAACACCACTGCACTACCCTAAACCCTAAAACACTACCCCCAGCACGACCCCCTACACAACCCAAACACCACTGCACTACCCTAAACCCTAGAAAAGAAACCCGCACCCCATGCCCAATCCCCTTACCTCTCACTCCTCATGGTTCCTCTCTCCTCGTGGTTCCTGCTTCACGTCATCTCTGAGGAGCGGTGCACGTCGTTGTGAGGAAACGGAACAGCCTCTGTTTCCTTACAACGACATGGATCGTCTACATGTTTTTAGAACGCATGGTCATTTACCATACATACCTTTACAACAAAATTCGTTGTAAAGGCATGCGTGGTAAATGACCATGCGTTCTAAAAATGCGTAGTAATGACTTTGTGATGTACAACGCATGCGTGGTAATGCATGCGTTGTAATGGTATCACAAAGTAAAAAAGTCGTTGTAACGGCTGTTTACCAATCGAAGCTGGCCCCTGTTCTTCAGTGACCCATGTGCCGCCTCCAGGGTACGGGAGGCAAAAGCGGCATCGCAGGTCCTCTTGAAGACCGTTGTAGCACTAATTCTACATTTTGGTACTAGGGCATTTTAACTTCGTTGTTCCTGCCAGATACAAATAGAAGATCCTGTGTTATTCAGTGCCCTCGTTACCTTTTTTGTGGGTTGTGGTGCTTGTCACTTCGCTGCCCCGCCGGTGCACACGACTGGGCACCCCACCTCGTGTGCCATCTGCAGGGCCTCTGCCCTCAGATCACTGGTTTCGGTTTCTAGAGTGGCAACATAAACAGTTGCTCCCAAAGGACTAGCCTGAACACTTAGGTGAATATCCCCTGCACCAGCATTCCACGGAAATTCTTTCCTAGCTCTCCCACGTCAACGAGCACGGCTCTGCTCGCGACACCGTATGACGTCATCGGAGCCATAAGAGGACCTCGTCGGCGCGCTGACGTCAGTTCCACCCATTTTTTCCGTGCCACCGAGGCAAACAGGGGACCGAGACATTTTCACATGTATACATAGTATAATAAATATATATATATTCACTGAAAAAACCATAGGTTTCAGGCACGTTATAGTTAGAAATTAGCATTTAAAAAACCTTAGAAATTCACTGAAAAAACCATAGGTTTCAGGCACCTTATAGTTAGAAATTAGCATTTAAAAAACCTTAGAAATTCACTGAAAAAACCATTGGTTTCAGGGGCGTTATAGTTAGTTGGACATTTCACTCGTACAAAACCATAGAAATTCCCCCGTTATAGTTAGTTCAGCTAACTATAACTTGCGCGCCCGCAATGCACTGCTGATGACGTCACATATTACATCACTCATGACATGGTCAGTGACATCACTGATGACATCTCAAATGACATCACTGATGACATCATCCAGTGAATGTGTGTTTTTCTGAAAATTAAATATGTTTTATATATGTATATCTCAAGGTCGATGGAAGAATAAATGGGTTTATAAGTGTCTAAATGAATGATTTTTTTTGTAAAATTGATTGTATAACTGACTAAGTGTATCTTAGTGAATACATGGGTTAGTGAGTAATGTTTAAATATGAAAATATCTGTATCAGTCTCTCACTTTGTGTATAAGTGGCTGCATGGGTTGGTGAGTAGCTACATGAGTGTCTATATGGGTTATTAGTTGATTTTTGAGTATCAGTATGAGTGTCTGTATGGTTCGGTGGGGGTATTACTTAGCGCATAGATGCATGAATGAGTGACTCACTGTTTGTATGTGTTGAAGACAGCATGTGTGCAGGACTGTATAGGTGGATGAGTATGTGTATGGGTGTGTTAGTGAGTGAATGACGGTCTCAATAGTGTCTTTATGAGTAACTACATATGTTTTAAACTAGTATATGTGAGTATTGGTGTATATAAGTGAGTATATGTGAGAGTGAGAGATTGGAAGAGTTCCTGTACAAATAAGTAGGTGTTTCTATAAGTGATTGTTTAAGAGAGTAAGTATGTGTAAGTTTCTGTAGAAGTAAGTGTGGTAGTGTGTGTATAACTGTATATGCAAGTAAATGGATGTTTGATACTTTGTTTGCATGTGTGACTATATGTGTGAGTAACTCTATGGATGAGTGGCGGTGTGTAACAGGATGTATAGGTGTATGAGTACATATGATGAGTGAGTACATGTATGAGTGACTGTATAGGGACTGTTGGTGAATGAGTGGATGTGTGTGTAGATCTTGGAATTACTGAATAGGTGTGTTGTAACTGGTATTGGTATGTCCATTGTTTTGAAAATGTTAGTTTGTATTTTTGAGTGTGTGTATCAAAGGTTATATTAGGGTGAGAGGAGGTCTGCCACTCTATCACAAGGATGATGTCATGAGTGATGTCATCAGTGATGTCATTTGAGAGGTCATCAGTGATGTCATGAGTGATGTCACTGACCATGTCATGAGTGATGTAATATGTGATGTCATCAGCAGTGCATTGCGGGCGCGCAAGTTATAGTTAGCTGAACTAACTATAACGGGGGAATTTCTATGGTTTTGTACGAGTGAAATGTCCAACTAACTATAACGCCCCTGAAACCTATGGTTTTTTCAGTGAATTTCTAAGGTTTTTTAAATGCTAATTTCTAACTATACCGTGCCTGAAACCTATGGTTTTTTCAGTGAATATATATATATATATATATTATATATATATATATATATATTCACTGAAAAAACCATAGGTTTTAGGGACAGTTATAGTTAGTTGGACATTTTACTCGTACAAAACCCGTGAAATTCCCCGTTATAGTTAGTTCAGCTAACTATAACTCGCACCCCCGCAATGCACTGCTGATGACGTCACATATTACATCACTCATGACATGGTCAGTGACATCACTGATGACATCACTGATGACATCTCAAATGACATCACTGATGACATCATCCAGCGACTGTGTGTTTCTGTAAAGTTTAAATATTTTTAATATATATAGGAAAAGACGTATTGAAGAATGAGTGGGTGTGTCAGTGTCTGTATGGATGATTTAGTAGGTGCGTGACTGACTCTATAAGTGAGTGATTTAACGTATCTTACTGAATGCATGGGTTAGTGACTAAACTGGGTGAATGTCTGTATCCGTCTGTCTGTTGCTGTGTAAGTGGCTGCATGGGTTTGTGAATAGCTACATGAGTGTCTATAAGAGTTATTGATTTGTTGTCTGAGTATCTGTATGGGTGCCTGAGTGTTTGTGTGGATGGGGTGTGTGCGACTGTGCATAGATGTGTGAGTGGGTGATTCACTGGGTGGATGGTTTCAAGAGTGCATCTGTGATAGACTGTATGGGTGGGTAAGTGTGTGTAAGAGTGTGTTAGTGAGTGAATGTATGTCCCAGTGGTACATGTGTGAGTAACTACATATGTGAAAGGCAGTATATATGTGTGTTGGAGTATATAAATAGCTATAAGCGAGAGTGAGTAATTGTGATAGTGGCTGTATGGATGAGTGTGTGCTTGTATCATTGATTATATAAGAGCGTAACAATGTGCTAGTATTTGTATGATTAAGTGAGCTGGTGTGTGTATAACTGTATAGGTGAGTAAATGGCAGTGTGTTTAATTATTTGCATGACTGACTAGGTGTGTGAGTACCTCTATGGATGAGTGGCGGTGTTTGAGTGTCTATATAGGAGTAAGAGTGCATAGGATAGTCCTGTACTGAGTGACCATAAGTATGAGTGACTGTACGGGTGAGTGAGTGGATGTGTGTGTGTAGACCTAAGAATCAGTGAGTGGGTATGTAGTTATTGGTGTTGGAGTGTCTATGGTTTTGCGAATGGCAGTCTGTAATTTAGATTGGGTGTATCAAAGGTTATATTAGGGTGTGAAGAGCTGCATCAGATTATCACGTGGATGATGTCATCAGTGATGTCATTTGAGATGTCATCAGTGATGTCATCAGTGATGTCACTGACCATGTCATGAGTGATGTAATATGTGACGTCATCAGCAGTGCATTGCGGGCGCGAAGTTATAGTTAGCTGAACTAACTATAACGGGGGAATTTCACGGGTTTTGTACGAGTAAAATGTCCAACTAACTATAACTGTCCCTAAAACCTATGGTTTTTCAGTGAATTTCAAAGGTTTTTTAAATGCTAATTTCTAACTATAACATATCTGAAACCTATGGTTTTTTCAGTGAATTTCAAAGGTTTTTTAAATGCTAATTCCTAACTATAACATGTCTGAAACCTACGGTTTTTTCAGTGAATTTCAAAGGTTTTGTAAATGACAATTTTTAAATGTATTAATTGTTATATTAATTTTTTTCATACTGATTTACTACATTTTTAGAATTTTTTTTTTTACATATTTTATTTTTTAAATTACATTGTAATTACATTATACATTACATTACAAAAATACTTTCTCAGAATGAATTACTTTAGTTTAAATACTTTGCACATAGGCAATAGACTTTTAAGTACAGTAGTTACAGTTGTTGCAATGGGCAACACATTTTCAAACACAATGCAACATTCAGCTCAATGTGAATTTCTAGTTAAATGCAATTAGTTACTTTATGGATTACTTTTCTAACCACAGGACTGGATCCTAGATTCAGTCCTGGTACATCTCCTGTAAACAGTTGAGTAAAAGCGTTTTGGTTACAGTCGTGATTTTTAAGGAATATTATTGTATTTTAAAAGTTGACACTTAGAAACTTTTTCTCATAGAATCACCAATGTTATCCTATGGAAGGAAATTCACTTAGCAGGTAAAAACTGTTATCGTTACTTTTTCTTACTCAGTGTTGGATCCTGGATCCAGCACTGGTGCATCTCCTGTAAACAGTTGAAAGAATGCGTTTAAGTCATACAGGCGATTTTTAAGGAATATTTGTAGTTTGTGAAAATCGACACTTTGAAACTTTTCTGCTGAAAACCAGACAATGGATTCCTATGGAAGAAAATATAAGTTACTGGTAAGTACGGTTAAAATTACTTTTCAGGGTCAGTGCTGGGCTAAAAGATGCAGCACTGGGTTCTCTCCTGATAACAGGTGAGTAAATTGGAATTCGTACTTTGGTTGATTTTAGAGGAATATTATAAAGTTCCAAAACTCCACACTTAGAAGAATTTCCAAGTGAAACCAGTCAATGTTAGCCTATGGAAGGAAATTCAAGTTACTGGTAAGTACGGTTAAAATTACTTTTCAGGACCAGTACTGGGCTGAAAGATACAGCACTGAGGTCTCTCCTGATAACAGGTGAGTAAATCAGAATTCGGATTTCGGCTGATTTTAGAGGAATATTTGTATGTTTCAAAAATCAACACTTAGAAACTTTTTCAGCAAAAAGCAGGCAATGATATCCTATGGAAGGAAATTCAAGTTACTGGTAAGTACGGTTAAAATTACTTTTGAGGATCAGTACTGGGCTGAAAGATACAGCACTGAGGTCTCTCCTGATAACAGGTGAGTAAATCGGAATTCGTATTTCGGCTGATTTTAGAGGAATATTTTAAAGTTCCAAAACTCCACACTTAGAAGAATTTCCAAGTGAAACCAGTCAATGTTAGCCTATGGAAGGAAATTCAAGTTACTGGAAACCAGTCAATGTTAGCCTATGGAAGGAAATTCAAGTTACTGGTAAGTACGGTTAAAATTACTTTTCAGGACCAGTACTGGGCTGAAAGATACAGGACTGAGGTCTCTCCTGATAACAGGTGAGTAAATCGGAATTCGTATTTCGGCTGATTTTAGAGGAATATTTTAAAGTTCCAAAACTCCACACTTAGAAGAATTTCCAAGTGAAACCAGTCAATGTTAGCCTATGAAGGAAATTCAAGTTACCGGTAAGTACGGTTAAAATTACTTTTCAGGACCAGTACTGGGCTGAAAGATGCAGCACTGAGGTCTCTCCTGATAACAGGTGAGTAAATCGGAATTCGTAGTAAGGCAGATTTTAGAGGAATATTTGCACAATGGTGAAGGGAGGGGGCGGGGCCTGAGGTGACATCTGTGCAAACGCGCCCCGTGGCGCGTTTTAAGTTGGGGGATTAAGTCCCCTTGAATCATGAGGTTCCCTAGGGGCCAACTAGCCCACCATGAACCTCCAGTATGCGCCAGGGGGCTGCGTTGCAGAGACGTGTAGAGAGGCCACACCCCTTTTTACACCTCTGGTTACCATCGACTTTGGTAATAGCATTTCCTAAATGCCCAATTCACATTTAGGAAATGCTTTGTACATGTGCTTTAGGAATCACAAATAGGTAATCCCTATTTGTGTTTCCTAAACTGTGGTCGCAATTTGCAATTGCAACAGTTTTTTGGCCTTTGCACGTACGAAAAGGCTGTTTAGCATTTCTTAACGGGCCGAAATTGCGATTCGACCCGTTAAGAAATGCAAAAAGCTTTTGTATATCTGGCCCTTAATGACTTTGTTACCTGTCATGCAGTCGGCTGTTTTCGGAAATGCACCTTAGGCCAAAGTAAGGCAATGTTGTTTTAAAATGAGGATGTATTATACAATGTTGTATTCTATTGTTACGGTTCTTCTAGATTGTCTCCTGTTATAAACGAAACGTATATTTATTGATACTACTGTTTTTAAATGATATTTTAATATGGTATGTCTTCTTAACCTATCTTAACCATTGTAGTTAATTGTATACTTTTTATGTATGTTTATCTTTTATGATCTACTATGGTATGATTGAATAAAGATTACTGACTGATATATTACCTACTGTTGGCCGCGAGTAGGTAGTTCTAGTTAGGGCCTAGTTTCTACAGGAAAAGCATTTTTTGGTTTGGTGGTGCTGTTTGACAAATCTTCACGAAAAAATAAAAAAGCAGTCCACTTTGTCTCGTTCTGCATGGAAAGTTTCGGGGTGATCCATGAAGCAGAGGCACAGAAAAATGGGGGGGGCTTCCCAAAGTGTGTGCGTTTCCCATGCAATTTCCAATAGGTATTTTGAACACTACTACAGTTCGAGCTGCTGGACGGAATTAAACTTAATCGAAATTTGGCTGAGAGGTAGCTCTTGGTTCAGAAAGAACCCTTTTTGTGATTTGGTGTGAATTTGTTCAGTAGTTGCGGAGTTATTGAAGGAAAAAAATGTGTATATTTAGGGACGCGGTCCCTTCACGGATCCACCAGCAATGCCGTAATTGACTGACCACAACCTGACTGGGAGGTTGCGGCCGCCATTTTAAGTACCAGTAAATGGTTCTGGGGCCTTAAATTTACCTGACCCGTGGGTGTGTTAGAGAAGTGTCAGAGGGACCTATGTTGGGTATGAAATTGAGTTAAAATGTGTTTTGTTTTCACTTTTGGAATTCGAGGATCCACCACGAGGCCCAGCGCAGGCCCCCGCGTTTAAATCCTAGACAGATTTGCGAATCTTGGCAGCCCTTGGAAAAAAACACTTTCAGACTCACTCAGACACCCACAGACACACTCACACCCATTTACAGACCCGCAGAGGCAGTCACACACCCACTCAGAGACCTAAGCAGGTATTCAAACACCAACTCACAGAGCCATGCTGGCACTCACACACCCTCTCACAGACTCACACAGGCAGTCTCACACCCACTCACAGACCCACGCAGCCACTCACAGACACACACACGCAGGCACTGACACACCCACTCATAGACCCATGCAGGAATTCACAGACCCACTCACATACTCTCATAGGCACCCACATTGGCACTCTCACATCCATTTACAGACTCACACAGGCAGTCACAGACCCATGAAGGCACTCACAGACCCATGCATTCACTCACAGACCCATGCTGCTACTCATAGACCCACTCAAAAACCCAAGCAGGTACTCAAACACTCATTCACAGACCCACTCAAGACCTCATACACCACTCACAGATCCACACAGGCACTCTTACACCCACACACTCATAGACCCACACAGCCACTCACAGACCTACACAGGCAGCCTCACACGTACTCGCAGACCTACACAGACACTCACAGACCCACACAAACACTCTCACACCCTCTCACAGACCCACACAAGCACTCACATACCCATGCAGGCACTGACCGGCCCATTCAGCCACTCACACACCCACTCAAGCATCCATATAGCCACCTAGACACTCACTCACCAACCTAAGCAGCCATTCACAGACCCACTCAGCCACTCACACACCCTCTCACAGACCCATACTGCCACTCACCCACTCGCAGACCAATGCAGTCACTCACACACACACCTATGCAGCCACTCTCACACCCATTCAACCATTTATACAGCCACTCAGACACCCACTCACCGACCCATACAGCCATTAAGACACTCACTCACCAACCCAGACAGCCACTCACACACCCACAAAACCACTCCCACCCACTCACAGACCCATACAGCCACTCACAGACTCACACAGCCACTCACGCACCCTCAAGAACCTTTGTTTTTATGATGTGTAGATGATAATTATGCATAGAACAGGATGCAGTCTTTCAAGTTGTTGAGGAAAACCCTGCTGCCTCTGTCTGTTAAATGGACTCTCTCTTTTCGATATATTCCGTCCATATCAAAGTGTAAGTTGTTGTGCCCATGATGTGGTCTCAGAGGGATGCAGAAACAGTTTTATTGACATGTTTCTTGGATTTCTCTATCTGTGGACAAAATTGGGGTGACCAGTGCCACGTCTGTCTTTGGCAAATGTTGGGGAACACCAAGGCAGTATGTGGGAAAAGTGACATTAATTTGCCAAAGGTATACTTCATTTGGATTTCCAGTCCTACCCCAGTAATTGTGCCTAGTTCACTGCCACCACAGTGCACAATCATGAGGTCTGGATGTTGGCAATCCACAATGCTTTCAACCAAAGTCAGCAATTGATGCCACTTTAACTCTTTCTGCCAACCCATGTAATGTCTACATTAGATAAACCAAGGTCCCTGTCAATGCCACTCTTTCTGCCACTCTTTCTACCACTCTCTCTGGCCCAAAGCACAAATCTGTGGTCTACAATCTAGACTCTGATCATTTTAGAGACAAGGAGGAGTAGTACACAGGAAAAGGCTACAGCAGGATGAGGCAGTTTTGAAGATGAAAGGCAGCTAAAATGGAGGACAGCAAGTAAAATATAAAAGAACATATTTGAATGAATGGTCGAGATGTGCAGGGAACTAAAATGAGGTGTGACTAACAAAAAAAAGCAACTAACTCTGTGATTAGCTTTGGAAAAATACAAAATAAAGTTATGTTGTTTGGGTTATGCTTGGAATTGGTAACAGTCAACCACACCTGCTACAGTCAATGTGAAGATAGTATGCTGTTTAGAGAAAGTCTTGTAAACTTTTCATCTACTGGTAGGCAGACTACTGGAAATGTGGTTACTATGGAAACACAGCTAAAAGACTGTGGGGGAAGAGAACAAAAGAGACTGCTGTGTATAACAGTAAAGGAGACTAGTGTACAAAAATTGCTCAGTAGGGAGTGTATGCCTTGTAACTGGTAACAGTTCACAAAATGAAAAATGATTAAAAAGCATTAATAGTAGACTGTTGAATGCTTTTAAGGGCTTCTGTGTGGATACGCAGGTCCACCGTGAAGTTACAGGGGGGAGGGGGGGCGCCACGCTGAGCGCCACGGTGGATCTGTGGAAAAACAACAAAATTGGGCTTATTTTCCGCAAACATGGAAAGGGTTAAAAATAGTTACCATTTAGGAGTGGTAAAACAAAAGATGAAAGGGAGTCTGTGATTTTTGCTAAGTATAGGAGTATGAGTTCCGACTTGAGATTTGTAGTGGAAAACAGATGTCAACAGATATTATAATACAAGTTGGACAACAGTAAAGAGATTTTACAGGTATGTTAATTAGGTTGTACCATATAAAAGTATATTTTAAAAAAGTAAGTGTATATAAGCTGAAAGAAAATGTGTTGCTTCTAGACACTACAGTAGAAGGCAAAATAGAAGTCAGCTAAAATGAGAACATTAACTAAAAATATAGTGAGCAGCAAAGGAGGAAGAGGAATTGCTATACTTAAAGTATAGTTATTTTATTAAGCCAGTATTACGCCAATATGAATGAATGTGTTCGAAATTAGATGTGGGTGCTTGCCTATAGTATGTAATTTGCACCCACTCACACAGTCAAGTAGGCACTTACACACCCACTTATACTCCCACAAAAGCACTTATGTAAATACCACTGATATAGCTAGAGTGACTGACACACCCATTTACTCAACTCTGCATTCACTTAGAGAGTCATTCACACATCCTTACAGGCACTGTCACACCCACTCACACACCTATATAGCCATTCATGTAGCCAGCACTCAGTTAGTTACACACATACTTACACACTCATACACCCAGTCACCCACCCATACAGCAACTCGCATACCTATTTACAAAACCATACAGCCACTCACACACCCAGTGAAACAGTGAGAGGCACCTGCACATCCACTCACATACCCACACAGCACTTATGTATCCACCACTAACCGAGCTACTTCTGCACACAGTTACAGACCCTTACACCCACTAACACAGCCAGTTACCAATCCATACAGTCACTTGCATACCCATATAGACACCCATACTGTCATTAACACACCCAGTCACATATTGAGACACCCTGTCTGCCTTAGGAATATGACCAGTTTACCGCTGCTAGATAGTGGTAAAGCGTATGTGCTTCTCACCTAAACATGGTTTCATTGACTTATCCACAACTGGTATATTTAATTGATCTGTAAGTCCCTAGTAGAGTGCACTGCCTATGCCCAGGGCCTGTAAATTAAATGCCTGTAGTGGGCCTGCAGAACTAATCGAATCATTTATACAAGTTGCCCTTTAATCCTGTCTAAGGCCTGCCACTGCTGAGCCTGTGTGTGCAGTTTACTGCCACTTCGACTTGGCATTTAATACCCCTTGCCAATGTTTAAACGCTCCTTTTTTTATACATAAGTCGCCCCTAAGGTAGGCCCTAGGTAGCTCAATGGGCAGGGTGCTGTGTAGTTAAAAGGTAAGACATGTACTTTTTAGTTTCAATCACACACGCACTTACAGACCCATTCACCCAGTTATACAGCCAGTCACCCACCTATACAGCCACAAACATACCTATTTAGAACCCCATATAGCCACTGTCACATCCAGTCAGATAGAGACAGAATAACTTGTGTATCCCCTCACACAGTTCTTATGTATGCACTACCAATAGAACAGCAGCAGTCCTCTTTTGCTTTCAACCATTAACCAGACAGTTGGAAAGTGATATCTGAATTTAAAAGCACTGTGGTGATGTCATGACACTGAATTCAGCGAGTATTGATAAAGGCGAATGCCGAAACGCGTCTACTGGAATTAAATAATTACAAAGCTATTATCCCATGAGTGCTCTAAATTCGTCCTCAAGGACATTTGAAACGCCTTTACCGTGGGTCCACTCCCGTGTAACGGAGGCACCCGCCCTGAATGCAGGCGACTTACTGGTGGACTTTTGAAAATTATATATATATATATATATATATATATATATATATATATATATATATATATATATATATATATATAGCACATGTAGCTCCTATCATCTAGTGTTGGAGGCTCGGACATTACAAGATGTTTTCCTTCGAAGAAGCATCAAGTCATAGGATACTTTGACACTATGCATGGACACAGACTCTATCCTTAGGTTGTTTTATGCTACCATCGGGTTCGCACATGTTTAGTAACATCTCTGAAACACTCAGGGTGCTGTAGCACTTGCACTTTTATTTATATTGCACTTGGACTTTATCAGTCGAGATGTCTACTGGATAAATTACCAAGTATAAAAGGCCAATGTGAGCAGACTGCATACATAAGGCGTGACACAACAGTCCTGACGGAGCAGTAACATTGAATGCTATTTTAAACATTTGCAAACAAAGTATGTAACTGTAAACAACAGGTTTCTATGAGACAACATGATGACCTTTTAGAAACATACATAGACAAATGTGGACTGTTTTTAGAGACATTAGCCCAATATAAACAATCATGTATTTATACTATGACTTTACCTGAATGAATTCTTTTTAAGTATTTATACACTAATTTCGAATGCAGCCACTTAAGAATTGGTGAAAAATTTTAGATCGGTATTTCAAAAGCAACAATCAGTATGTTGTCGACATCTATGATTGTATTTATTAGCACTTGTCATTTTAAGAAACGGGTCAAAATGGTAGATAGAAGCTGCGGCGTTTGTCATGTGATCAAGGCCCGAGAGGGCTGAAACGCGCAATGGCTGACTGCGAATAAACATTCTCTGCACCTATTTTGTGGTCCGTGCTCTGGTTTCGCCACCAACAATCTGAAGACGGCGGTGGATTATTTTGATATATATACCTCATGAAGGTTGCTGTAGTGGATGTCAGAGTGCGTCTCAAACTGGTGGGAACCTTGGAGCTTTGATTTACAACGCGGCCTCCCAGCCGCGGGAGACGCACCACCCGGAAATTTGGGGCCACGGGGCTCCGAATCACGGAGTCTTAATGTGGAGGCATCCATTGAGGATTGACAAGCCGGAGGAGCGAGTGGAGGCCCATTGGTGGGCTTGGAATGTTTCAGACAGCGGCACATAACTAAGGCACACACTACAAGACCCACAAACCAACGCAGACTCATTTGAGTCGCCCATTGGAGGGCTCATATCATAAGTGGGAGGTGTGGCCTTTATGCCAAATTGACTGTTGCGCCTCTGAAGAGTGCAATGAGCACGAAACGCGTCATCAGTGAATCGACAGGCATGCTGTAAACTGGATCCGCCCGCCGATCCGGCTTTTACCTCATGAAGGTTGCTGTAGTGGATGTCAGAGTGCGTCTCAAACTGGTGGGAACCTTGGAGCTTTGATATATATATATATATATATATATATATATATATCACATGTAGCTCCTATCATCTAGTGTTGGAGGCTCGGACATTACAAGATGTTTTCCTTCGAAGAAGCATCAAGTCATAGGATACTTTGACACTATGCATGGACACCGACTCTATCCTTAGGTTATTTTATGCTGCCATCGGGTTCGCACATGTTTAGTAACATCTCTGAAACAGATGTATTCCTCATGCCCGGCTTTTTATTAATTTCGACACAGACAATCAGAGAACAATCTTTGTGTGTAGTTGGCCAATTCCTCCATCTACCATAAACGACTGAATCAAGGCGACAGAAGACCACACAATGTACTAGAGACTCGGTCAAGTCCCTTTTGATCCCCAATAAAACAGTTTGGAGAATGCGGGCAGGATGATGGAACAAACACCTTTCAGTTTTTGCCCACAGTGCAACACCAAGTACCCTTGGCTGATCACCATGGTGTCTGAAACCTCTGTCTCTCCCTTCAAGCACGAGACCTCCTATGAGTCCTGTACTGCCTTTAGCTGCAGAAAGACTCTAAGGTGCAGAAGAGAAAGAGGATGTGTGCATCTAAAGATGCAGCAATTGTCATACACTGAGATGGCATACATCTTCAGTGAACAAGATTCCCTCCTCCCCAAACGCTTCACCTTGGGGGCCGACATCAGTGCAGTACTCGAGGCCCGGTGGTAGACTCTTGATGGCAAGATCAGAGGGAGCCAAGGCACCCATTCTTGAAAGTCTAGGAGAAGAACTGGATGCTACAAAAAAGAGGTTTTTAAGCCAGTGGGGATGGAAAGATTTCTGCAGAGCTGCCCCAATGGAAACCTTTGAGTAATTTGCCTCAATCTCCAAGAAATGGAGTCTCACTTTCAAACATCTGCATCATCATTTAAGGACTGTGATGAGGAAAAGGGATGAAATGTTAATGTATATAGTTGGTGATCAAGGGCAATGTGCCCACAAAAAGCATCTGAGTTCATACAAAACAGAGGTTTTATAGGATTATTGTATGAAGAGCTGATCAAGTAAAGGGGATGTACTGCAACTTTAGTTAGTGGTCTGAAATACCTTTTGAGGAGCGGTTTGACTTCCTGCTTTTACATTTCCTTTTTACACTTCAGAAAAGGACTGAATTGAATGCTGAGCCTCTTCTGTAGCACTGATAATGATTTTCCTTTCACTTTCTCTATGAATTAGCGAAATCATCTAACAATCTTTGCAAGCCTACAGTATGCAGATTGTCCACTATCCCTACATAGGCCAAGGTATCAAACGATAGTGAGATATGTAGCCACCAGTGCGATAAACCCAGGTTTTAGTTAAATAAAGTGAATTGTTGAATGAAGACTTACCTGCTGTTTGCTGTGTTTGAACATTGTCTACCTGAGCCAATGGACTTAGAGACTCCGTCTCTTCAAAGGCTAACATTGGGTTGAAGGGAATGTCTGGGATATTGCTTCCATCACTGCTAAAGGCATTCACTTTGGATGGTATATTTCCGCCGGGCAGGTTTATAAGCTCTTCAAAGTCTTCATTCTGCATAGACACCCCATTCTCATTTGGTAGTTTTTCAGTTTTGTGGCTGCTGAAATAAATATTTAAAGGATCTGAATAAAAAGAATGCAAGTAGTCTTGTATGCTTAATTTACAGTAATATCTTTAGCAATATTCACAAGTGACATGTCATTTGTGATAAAAGTAACAAATAATAGAACTGCAATGTTAAACCGGACGGTAACTACTGCAATGTTCACTGTATCATGAGCATACCTTGTTTATGATGCAAGTAACCTCTAGGCTCATGACTCTCTAGGGTCATGTTTCTACCAGCTCAAAAAAAAAACAGGCTTACCATAAGACAACAGCCATTGCCTTAGAGGCAGCCTTCACGTTAGGAGAAACCACCCATCTGGTGTAAGGACTTTATCGGTGATGTGGTCATGACTGATTTTCTTTGTTCGGGTGGGTGAGGGGTGTTAGGGGTTATGGTTGCATACAGCACTTTTGTTAGCAAATATTGCCCCAGTTATCTGAAATGAACCAACTAGATTTCAAACCTGATATCATCAAATGTGTGCAATCTATTTGAATAAGCCATACTTCTGCACTGGGAGATAATCCATTACATATTGTTTTTTGTGTACATCCCAACTTTTTAACTGAGGAGACATTCACCAGTTCATGCATTAACTTACTCATGTACTCATGATCAATACATGAATTTCTTACAATTTTTTTTTTTTCCATCAGTGCAGGTGGCAGGGATTTTAGGGGGTTCACACATAGCATTACAAGGGGAGAGGGGACTTTACTGTATGTAGCTGCTTATGCATATTACAAGCAGGTCACTTGCTGTAGTGCTTATTTTGAACCCATCTAAGTTTGCATAGGAATGTGACTCTTGATTGCAGGCGGACAAACTAACATGTCTCATCTGGATGTATTACCAGTGGTGCAGAGTGGAAAGGGTCTCCTCTTTACATAAAGTTTTTGGATCTATGCTATTCAGTAGTTTGACGTGCAATGCTGAGAGGGCTTCGTTGCTCTGCAACAAGGCTTGTCTTTTTCTGACTAATCCCCGATTTTGTCAAGGACCTTGATACACAGGTTAAACTTTGCTTCTATATTCATGAAAATGTATTCACAATGGTTTGCCCCGGATATTAATCTTTAGATATTACACGTGCACTCAATTGTTTTTTCACCTTGGTTGGAGGCTAATCTCAGTAAAGCATCATGACACTTTTCTTCCAATGTCCATGTGAACTCGAACTTTGATTGTAACCCTCAAGAGAAGCACATTAACCAGCAAACTTCTTAAAATATCTTAATCCACATCTTTATTAATACTGCGTAATTTCTGGATGTTAAGTTATGGCGTACAGATTTTTGCTTTAAGGCTCTTTACTTTAGCATTTGGCAAGTACCTAAATAATAGTGTGGTCTAGCATACGTTTGGTGCGAGGCTGAAAATAATGTGTAATCTTTGCTATGAAGGGGGTGAGTGCACCAGACATCTGCCAGCCCCAAGTTTCTGAGCCAGGCCTGCCACGTCTACAAAAAGGCTCCCGCTTGACCCCCTGTCTGAGTTGATCGGTCGAGTGTGGCATCCACCACCATGTTAAAATTCCCCCCCCCCTTGAGGATCTGTGTGTCTCAGGTTAGCATATTTTGGGAGATCGCCTCACACAGAAAGGTTTCTTGGTTATCCTTCGGAACATATACGTAATAAAACATGAAGATTTGTGCGTAGTGCTCATTGCTAACTGTGATCGCTGCCGGGGATCTCTGCAATAGTAGCTAGTATCTTGCAATTACATTTGGTGGACAGCAGGATGGCTATCTCCCCCTTTTCGTTGGGCTCAGATGATAGGAGTTGGATGAGTGAACCAGAAGCTATGAAGCCGGTTCCAGTCTGTTTTCAAGAGGTGGGAGTCTTGTAGGAGGCATATGCCACAGTCAGTGTTTGAGCATGTGTGGTATGGAGCCTCGTTTCACCAGGCATTGAGACCTAGACCTAGTATTAAGGCATAGAACTTTCAGTGTTCCGCGGGTTGCGGATCGTAGGTGACTCCAGGGGAGTCTTGCTGTGATCCAGGTCTCCTTGATGGTTGTGGCGTGAGAGGGTGTACACCGTGACGGTGTCTATCTAATGAGATGGTGCGAACGCAAACTGTCCCCCTGAAACAAACAAAACTTAACATTGAACCACTCCTGCTCTCTGTAGTATACAATACCAATCTTGGGCCATATTGGTGCACTTTGGGTTCATGATCCATTTTGCTGCATTGGTGTGTGTCCCCTGCAGGACTTCTGGCCTGGTCTCCCTCTGTTGGGTAGCCATGTAATGCCCAGCCAACCCTGTCGCCTGCTTCGCGGGAGCGTTGCCAAGTCCAAAGCTAGGGCTCAGGGTCATCCGTTTGTAGCTTGTTGAGGATCGCTTGTCGTTTTTATTGAATTCCTTCCTCTGTAGGCTTTGCTGTTGATTTCTTTTGCATTACCTTGGTTCATCTACCTGCTCGCCATGTTTGGTGTGCCGATGCTAGGTGTGAGTCCGACCGAGAGGTCCCCTCCGTCTCCCCAGGGATTTCCAGGACTGAGGTCCCCTTTGCAAGGGAAAGGGAGTGCACATCCAAGGGCTCTCCTTGTCAGGTGAAGACTAGGCAGAAGGGGTGTAGGAAGGTAGTACTCAGTTTAAGTTGGCGTCAGTGCTGTAGGGTTCCCAAAGCCAAGTCCTGGTAGTGGTGGATAATGGCCCCCTCTAATTGGATAGGGCCACCTCCATGATGGCCTCCTTCTGGCGGAAATAGTGTAAGCAGATCAGAATGTCCCAAGTTGTGTTCCCAGGGTTCATGGCTCTGGCGGTTCTTTGTGTCCTTTCCAACTGTATATCTGCTACCACCAGATCAAGGAGGACATGGTTAAGTAAGCGTTTCACATAGGTCTTAATGTCTCCCTTCTCTGTCCCTCAGAGTAGGGATGTTGGACCTCCGGGATACATTTTCCAAGTTTTCAAGGTGTGCTTATAGTGTGAGGGTTTGGTCCTGCAAGTCTACCAGTTCACACCTATACGCTTATAGTTCTTGGTGTTCTGGTCTACCCCGCTTCAGGGCTCCGCTCACGATGTGCCTTGGCTTTGGTTAGCATGTCCCTTGAGGGTGGATTCTTTTCTGGACTTGCGGGCCGCCATGGTGTTGGCCTCTGCTCGCTCTACCTCCTTCCCACGGGCCTCCCTAGGAGGTACGTGTCAACTGTGTCCCAAGTCAAACAACCCAGCACCAGGATGGGGAGAGTTGTGGGTAGGCCTGGGTATGGGCGTACTCATTGTAAAGTCCTGATCAGGACTCCAGTATCCAGGAGAGGACGACCTCACGCTGGTACTCCTCACTGTCCTGCACCACCGTTTGTGGACTTTCCAGCAGATCCCCCCAGAGGCCCCTGGGCAACAGCCCGCTCCAACCAGGCTCAGCCAAGCTACAGGCTCCACGTATCTCACGGCCCGCACAGCCCTCTTCACCAGTCTGCCGTCAGGAGCCGCCTCTCCAGGGGGCCGGCCCCGCCTCTTTGTGTGTCTCTCTCTGGTGCTAGTTTAAGGCAGTGGATGGGGCAGAGAGGGCTCACTTTGGGAGGCCGGGCACGGAGCGCAGGAGAATTGCTCCTAGTCTGCTGCCATCTTAGCCCCCCCCCCCCAAAAACAGCATATCTGAAGCATAAAACCAGTCCTTAATTATTTGAAGGGTTGCTCCATTTTGGCACTTTAAGGTCATGCACGTCATGATTTGATTTCAACTTACAATGCCAGTATCAGCAATGTTCATGATCGCCATAAGCCCTAGAGAAGCCTGTGAGAACAAAACCTCTTAGATGCATCAATTTGTAATACATTAAAAGTACATTTTTTTCGACATTTTATTGTACATCAGCATAATGTAAGCCATTTGCCACACTCTTTCATCAATTTGCTCTGCAATATCTTTTTTCTAGTTTATCTCACAATTTTACCCTTAGTGGATGCGGTCTACTAGACTCCAGTTTTAATATTCGGAATTACAGACTTCACCTGCACTGACAATGCAGATTCTTGCTACCCAATTCAAATATTGAAGCCTCCTCAGTCATCTTGATTTTGGATCTTCAGTTAGCTAAATAATATAGAAAAATCTACTCCTGGAAACACAGCTGTATCCGACGTCTACAAGATATCCCCCTCCACTATGTCCTTAACTAATAAATAAAGAAACAGGTACCAAACAGGCACTCTTGCCCTGAAAAGAACCTCTCCACACCTCCCATTCCCTAACCACATCCCTCTTATAAACTAAAAGAATGAGTTACTTACATTCAGTAACACACTTTCTGGTAAATCTAACTGCAGATTAATCACCCTGTCAATCTCCCTGGCACTAGAATTGATCTGGAAACCCTTGCAGTAGCTCCTGTGTGGCAGCACGTGGTGCCATTAACTTGCATCGTGACTCTCTTGCTTTCCATATAAGATGACAGGAAGCCGCACATACGCACTAACCGTGTGTGCAGATGTCAGTTTATGTATTGGTCTTTTCTGTGCCTTAATGTTGAAGTGTGGCTGAAAAATTGGAAGTCCAACTTTGAACCTTATTATCTCCTAAAAGTCCATCCCGGAGAAAATGAAGGCGGGCATGGAGTGCGGTATCTGCTGTTAGATCGAGTATCCACCATAAAGAGCGTTAATGAAAGTAAGTAACTTATTTGTCTGATGGATAATTCTAACTGCACATTCATCAACTTATGAAACGATGCAAAGGCAGCCCCCCTCCAGAAATATGGGTCTGAGGAGTGGACTTTCCTCCTGGAAGTCCTGCTGGCCAATAGGGCAAAATGACTGCCCATCGGGGACATCGAGGACTATGTGTAGGGACTTCCAGTACCAGAACTCCTGTGTTGCTGGTGTGCAGAGGGGCAGGAGAGCAATCCCTGTGAACTCGCTACCTGAGACTGCACCGGACATCTGCTACTCAGTCTCCCAGGACTGTATAATCTACTTGGCCAAAGATGGGAAAATGCAAGGCTAATACAGGAGGGGACCCAGTTCATCAAAAGGACTCAAGTTTACCTAAACCTCATTTGGGTAAGTCGAGCGGATTATCATTCCTTTCCTCTGCTGTGGGTGCCCTAAATGATGAAATTGCTAATATAGGGGAAGTTCTTGCTTTGCAGGGGAGAACAGATGATTGACATCGCCCCAGGTTCCTAGCGCTCTCGATTCTGCTACTCTTTCACTTGTTGATGTTGCTGGGTCAGGGTGCTGTTGACCTCTCATCTAGGGGTATAGTTGAAGGCTCTTCTAATGGGGTTTACGTGTAGGTGATGATCCTCCAGCCGCAGAAGGGGGGGGAGCCTTACTGGCGAGTATTTTAGGGGTAGATCCAGTACCTGATTCCTGTCCACCTGCACGAACGAGGAAAAAAAAGGGACTGGCCTGCAGCAAAAAGCCCCCAACTGGGACCCTAATCTACTAACGAGGAGATTTCTGCTACATTGCTTGGATCTACTCAACCCTTTGGAGCAACGTTTGGGGAATCTTGAGCAGGCTATGCATGAACTTAAGGGGAGCCCAGGAAGATCAGTCTAGAATGATGTCTCAGTTAGGTGCACGAATGCGCCCCCAATGGAGTTGTTTTGCCCTCTGCTCCTTGTGCTGGCTTGTCTTGTGCTCCCCATGTTAGATCAGTTTATAGTAAGAGCATGGACGTTTTCGACTTGCCACGTGCAGCTACGCCCTATGTAGTGGTACTTGGGAATGTACCACCGTTGACCCGCAGCACGAGTGAGTCCTACGATCAGCTAAAAAATAAGGTGACTCACTGGATTGGCTCACATCCTAGTCTAGGTGCCCAAGCCCATGAGAGGATCAATATGGTGAGGAGAGTGAGCTGGCTGGGGAAAGACGGGAAAGCTTACGAAGGGGAGTCTGTGGTGATCAATTTCAATTTTCCTGTGGAAGCTGCACATGTCCTGGTCGCCGTCAGCTCTTTTAGGCCTGGTAAGCCGTCTTCAATCCAAGCTTTGCTGATGGGCTTTTTTTTTTTTTATTGCCAGAGGTTGTCTGCTCTACACAATGGACTCAGGTGGGTCGGCTGGGTCAACCCCCTCTATTGAAGCCTCCTACAACTACACCTTTGGCGTCTGTGAACAGTTTTGCCCCTCTGAGTTCATTGAAATTCTGTGATTGACTGGAACCTCACCCCACTTCATTGACCTCTGGTCTTCCTCCTGGTGTTTGTTCATATGTTTATTCTTCGGCAGTTGTTGATATTAACTACTCTCATGACTTTAATTTAGTGAGCTGGAATATCTCTGGTCTTGCACCTAAATTTAGTGACTTGAACTGGCACACATTCATCAGAAAGTTCAATGTGATAGGTCTACAGGAATCCTGAGAGACGTCAAATCATTTTTTTTTAGAGGGTTATATCTATTTTGTTCCGGCTGTGGAATCATGTTTTGTAGGACTAAAGGGGGCCTTGTGATTTATGTTTCTTTGATGGTAAAAGGACAGGGTAATGAACTTTCTTCTGGATCTTCAGCCCTACAAACTTTAAGAATGGCTTTGCCTGTTTTGCCTGCATTTTATTTATTGTATTTTTGTAACGTGAAAACAGGCATTCGGAATTCTTCAAACATCTACTCTTTGGGCTCTTTTATTCATTCTCTATCAAATAAAGGGGATGGTTCCCCTAACCTAATCATTGCAGGTGACTTTAATACCCATTTATGTGTGTGCCCTCTCACTGATAAAAGTAAAGATTTTTCCTGTAGCTTTTAAAACGGTTTACATATGGAACATACTAGAAATGGTACAGAGTTAAATAGCATCTTGACTAACAACAACTTAGTCTTTTCCCTGGATAAACTGACCAACTCTCTAGACCCGGAAATCCTTCCCACTTTTACGGATAGGCATTGTTCTATCAGAGATTTTATTTTTGTTTCTGCCCCCCTCTTTTTATTTTTTATTGATATCCAGCTTCGATATTGTACATAGTGTTTTTAGTGACCATAACCCTGTCATATTTACTTTGTGTTGGCAGTGGCCCATTTTATTCAGAGCATACGGATCATTAGGTACTCACCTCCCAACTGATCAGGGAAGGTGTATGAGGTGGGCCAAGCTGGAGCCGGACCGTTTTAAACAGACTTTGTTTAGTAGCTGTGCGTAGGATTTTGCCAATTGTTTTGATATGTCCGCTAGTGACCAGGTGATCCTAGCGGCCTTTGGTAATATTTCTAACAAGGTTGCAACACTTTTATCCCAACCAGTCACCAACTTATCTTCTCCTGCCCCAAGTTAGTTTGACTCCAGATGCTCAAAGACCCTTTGGTCCTTAAAGAATGCACTAAAAGCCATCCCCAGAGATAGTTTGTCCACATCTCTCACTCAAACTATAAGTTTGAGTTGAAAAGGCGCAAGGACACCTTGAAGGGACAAGCTTGGGAAGACTTCGCACTAGCAAGTACGTGGAAGAACAGTTCTGCCTTCTGGCGCATAATTAACCAACCTTGTTTTGCTTTTTATAGCTAATTAGTGGCTTTCCCATTTTGAAGGCATATATAATTACTCGCTCCACAATGTGGCAGTTGTGCCTGAGTTGCCTATCTCCAGGCAGTCAAAGCTGGTTTTTAATTTAGAGGAAGTTTCCAAGGGTATCTTATGTCTTTCTAGCAACAAGGCTCCGGGTTTAGATGGTATTCCGCCAGACGTGTACAATATCGATGTTGCAGTTTGGGGTCCAGTATTGACTTTGATCTTAAATACAGCGGTCAAAGAACATCTCCTCCCCTGTTGATCCACCTCATTTGTAGTTCCTGTTTTCAAAAAGGGGGGCAATGATAACCCACAATGTTATAGGCATATATCCCATCGAGATACGATCGTAAAGGTCTTGGGGTGGGTTTTACTGGCAGGATTATCTAGTTGGGCAGAGGAGAATAATATCTCAGATTTACAATACAGCTTTAGAAAAAGGTTGTCTACATCTGAACAGTGCCTGAACTTGTATCTGGTAGTAAGGAAATACACTGTTGCCCGCCCCGAATCTCTCCATCTGGCCTTTATGGACCTTACGTCTGCTTTTGACTAGGTAAACAGGGATAGACTATGGGATATCCATTTTGGGATGGGAGTGGACCCTAACATACTTTACTTTCTGAGGGAACTCCATGTTCGCACTACGGCATTAGTAAGATACACTAGTCCGGCGGCTCACACTGAAATTCCAAATCTGTTGAGGGGTTCGTAAAGGGTGTATATTAGTTCCTTTTTTATTTTCCCTCTATATTATTGGTCTTGAACAGGCCCTCTGGCAGCTGGTGTTTACTGCCTTCACTCAGAATCCCACTCACTCCCTATTCTGCTATACACGGACAACACAGTCCTGATGGCCAGTACCGCAAGGGGCTTACAAATACTCCTGAACACCTTTGTAGATTTTATGGGCAAACTCGACCTAGCAGTTAATTTAACTAAATACTATGTGATGGTAGAGGGTCCTAGTTCGACTAAGACGCAAACTTTTAGCATCTGTAATCACAAAATCTTAAAGGTTAAAGCTTTACCATATCTAGGAGTATTGTTTTATTCCAACTTAGATTGGAAACCTCTAGTGGTAGCCAAGAATGGGGAGCTTATTAGATCTATTGCTGCATGTGAGAAGTTGGCCTGGTATATGCTGTCCACTAATTAAAGGGGGCACCTTGCACCAGTCCAAACGACCCTTATGATGTATGAGGTCAAAGATAACCTTTAGAAAGCTATCCTAGTGGTAGCTGTGGAGAGCCGCCTTCAGGCTTAATCTAGAAGGAATGTAAAGCAGCTTGTTTTACCAGAATATCACCTCCTGAATTAATTAAATGAAAGGAGACCCACACAGTAGTTATATAAAAATATGTATTTATTAATATAACACTCTCTAGTATCCTCTACCTGAGGATAGAACACAAAGCACACAATACGATATCAATAGAACAGCTGTAAGTAGCACAATACACAGTGGGCTCCAGGGGGAGACCAAACCATATACTAAAATAGTGGTATAACAACCACGTCTCGTGTCAAGACAAGGTCTGGAGCACGTAGAATCATTGGGACCCCAAGGAACCACCCAAGGTAAGTAGATAGGGACCCCACGGAGGACGGGTGCATTGTGCTAACACGCCCGCGGGCTCCGTACAATTCTATGGGGAAGTCGCAGTTGCAATTTTACAGTTTAAGGACCCTTCTAGGAGGACTTCGAGGAAACCCTTTGGAACTTAGGAGGTTGGAGAGCCACCCCACCCGTGGATACCGTAGTACCCAAGTTACCTATTCCAGAGGAGCCGGGTGCATAGGCCTGGAGTGGTGTCGGAAACCGCCGTCGTTCTCAATGGAGGGTTGCGAAGAAGAGCTGCTGCCGTGAAGGTAAAAAGGGTCCGGTGGAATCCAAGGCTGGATTCTTGAAGAAAGGAACCTGAAAGCAGAGGGGACAGAGTCTGGGTCACTTCAGAGTGACCAGGGGCTCGGGAGACGAATGCCCACCGATGTCGGGTGCTTCAGGTGCAAGGAAGGGATGCTTGACTCTGCAGCCACGAGGTCCAGGGAACATCGAAGACGACCAGGAGCCAGATGCGAGCTGTCCCACGAAGGATGTAGAGTGCAGAGGGGTCGGTGTCCGGCTGGAGCACCAACAAGCTTTGGCAAAAGCAACCCACGCAGGAAGGTCAAGCAGGTTACGGTGTGGACCAGCAAGGTCCAGGAGACTCACCAAGCAATGGGGAGTCAGGGCACGTCTGGAGCAACCAGGAAAGCCCAACAGAATTCAAGATGACCCTCAGGAGGACCCACAGGCCAAATGACCAGGAGTTGGGAGGGGACCTCGAGCAAGATCACAAAGTACCAGCCCACGGAGTACTTGGTGTGAGGAGGCCGGAGTTCTTTGGTGGAAATACTGCTCAGGGTCAGGACTACACGGAGTCCAATGCACAAGCTCGGGAATTGCCAACAAGCATATGCACTTGCAAATAGACGCGGTGCACAGGGGTTCGGGTTATGCAGTCTCCACGAGGGATACTGGCCTCAAACTTGCTGAGAGGGCAGATCAACCTCAGGAACCTTCGAAACCCATCTCCTGTATTGCTGGAGTCTTCAGAGACCGCAGGAGCTTGGGAGCAGCAGACCAGTCAGATGTGTTGAGGTGCCTGCGAATGCAGGGGAGTTACTCCTTCACCCCAAGGGAGATTCTTCGGTTGTCCTTAGTGCACCAGAGGTCCTGCACGGAGCCTGTATGGAGCAAGGGCACAGACAAAGCTTTGGACGGAGAGGGAGACGAAGTTGGGCCAATTCGAAGTCCAGAGTGTCCAGACGGTCGAAGGTCAGTGGTTTCTTCTTGTAGAATCTTGTCCACGTAAAATCTAAAGAGCTACAGTCAGGTAAGCCCTTTTGTACCCATGGGAGAGGGTTGGACAGATTCGGGTGACCCTCCTAGGGGAGGGTCAGGACAGAGGGGTGGTTACACCCATGTCCTTTGTCCAGTTTCACGCCAGAGCAGGAGCCAATGGCTCCTAGAACTGGTTTGAACTGGACGATGCACAGGGACACCAAATGTGCCCCAGGTGCAGACTTTCAGGCACTCTCAGTGTCCACCCACCCAGCCCCAATACACTAATTCCTGTCTGGGAGGTGGTCACACCTCCCTGTAACAGGATGCCTATTGTGCTGCCTTCCTCTGCTCGAGCTTGGCTCAGCAGCAGGAGGGCAGAAATGTGTCTCTGTTTGGCAGCATCCATTTTGTGCTGACCAGGTCGAGAAGGCTGGCACCGGATAAACCAGTGACCCCACGAGGAGCTCTTCAGAAGGGTGGAATCATACCTCCCACACCGGTTACAGGTGTGGAGGTATGATTCCAAGGTGTTTGATACCAAACACAACATGTTTCTATGCAGCCGTTTGAGATAGCATCTACCGCGAGGTTATAATGCACCTCTACCTATATGTCTGGCTGAGTCACAGACAACCCGGGAGAATGGTCTCCGAAGGCTGCAGAGGGGCTCTGCTCATGCAGGGGCACCCTCTCACGTAAAACCCAGCACCCTGCCATCAGGATTGTTAAGGCCTGCTATAGGGGGGACTTATAAGTTTTAAGTGTAGTGACCTTTAGATATAGTGAACCTATATCTGAAGTAAGTGGTGCAAGCACCAGCTTACACAGGTTGCAGTAGCAGACCTGTAGTTCCATTTTGCATGGCCTCTCATGGGTGGCATAATACATGCTTCAGCCCAGGGGAGGCCTCTGGGTTACCTATGCCCTGGGTACATGGGTACCATATACTAGGGACTTATAAGGGTACCCCAGTATCCAATCTGGAGTGTACCAAAGTACATGTCAAACATTTTAGGGAGAAAGCAGATAGACTGGGGTCCTGATCAGCAGGATCCCAGTCAGACTAGTCAAAAACAGTGTAACATCAAGCAAAAAGTGGGGGTAACCATAAGAAGCAGATCCTACTTTCCTACACTGCAATTTTTAGTTTTGAGTCAAGACTAAGCAGTATACGTCTTAGGACCTTGGCGAAGATCTATCAGGCTAAATGTATTTCCAGGGTTTCCTATGGAAGTGACATCTGGGGCTATGTGGCAGCTGGCCACCCTCAGGTTTTTGAAAATAATTTTTTGCGATGGCTACTTTGTGTCCCCCAAAGCACCTCTTCCCTGTGTGTTCACAAACAGTTCGGTGTTGGTTGTGTGTGTGACCTGTTAGCCCTCTGTCCCTTAATGGGATGGATTAGGTTGTGGACCAAAGAGGATTTCACTCTGAACAGACTAATTTTAAAGGATTGCCCCTCACTTAATTGTGCACTAAAAATTCCTGGGATAAAAATACATTCAGCATTTTTTCTTGCAATTGGAGAGGGGGAGCTTTTTTAATAAACCTACGGTTATTTGTAACTCTGACCGAAAATGGACAACTTTTTAGCCAGGAGATCTATGTACCGAGAGGAGATTGAATTTATAAAACCCATGGTTCAGAGATTTGTATTATTGACAACTATGCAGTTTATGCAGCCTTATCTTACCCTGGTTAAAAATAACAGAGATCGACCTGGTGGGAGACGACTGGGGGGAAGAGATGGAGACCTCCCCTGAGGGATCACCTGAGCATGCACAAACGTCCCCCTCCCGCACAGATAATATGTAGGCTGACTGGATCACCAGGTGAGGTACAGCCCCTTTGTGGAAAATGAGAAGTTAGCAGAAAGCATTGTGTGATGTGTCCGTGAGCGAGTGTGCAGAGATTGAGCCAGCGGATCCCGGTCATTTTCCCCAGCTTGTGGGCCTGTGCGTTTCCCTCCCACCCTTTTCATCTCCCTGCACTCTCCACTGCTCTGAGAATAAACCCTTAGTATTATGTGCCAGCTGATTTAGCATTCCAACTTGTCAATATCAACAACTGGGTCTACACAACATATAACGAGGCTGCTTATCGAACGGACCGACTATCCATGGGAAATGGCTGCTATCTGGTTGTGCTGTACAGTAAAAAGTGAGATAGATCACTTCCAATACACACTCGGATGGTAGCACAGGCGTGGCGCACAGCCACAAAACTATTGGGGTGGGAAAACAAATTAACGGAACAAACCCCGCTCTGGGATTGCGACCTGTTGGGCGTTTGAAGGGCTTCTGTAAGTGGGACCTCATTGGGATAGACTGCCTGGGAGATGTTTGGCGCAGTGGGGCTATGATTAGGTTTGAAGAGCTAAAGACGGAATATCAATTGTCAGGCGGTGAGAGATTCTGTTATTTACAACTGAGACATGCTCTGAGATGCCACATACCAGTGGGAGAACAAATACCCGAGTACTCCCCTATAGAAGATAGGCTCCTTGATCCGATGATTGATAAAGCAGTCTCCCTCACGTACCAAAAGATAATGAACAACTCCCTTGACATACTAGGCCCCCTGAGGGAGGCGGATGTGGGACTGTTGGAGGACGACAACTGGGGGGAGGCCATACAATGCCCTAGGGAAATGGCCATACGGGCGTGGTTTCGAATGATACAAATGAGAATCCTCACAGGTCATATACCCCCAGGACACTTCAACACCGCGTGGGCCGCTGCGATTCCGAAAGGTGTGCTAGGGGATGCGGAGAAATAGGCACCTTCTTTCATATCCTCTGGACCTGCCCCAAAGTCTAGGCATATTGGATAAAAGTCACTGAGTGATTTTGGCGGTGGCGGGCCTACAGGTTCCAGTGGAGGCACGATGGCATATACTGGAATTGACAGGGGAGACAGATTGGCCGAAGTACACAAAAGTATGGCTCAAACTGGTAGCCAGGGTGGCAAAGAGGAATATAGCACGGGCATGGGGTGGGGGGTCAACGTCCCCAAAGATTGGAGACTGGAAGAGAGATGTGGACTGGTGCCAACAGGCCGAAAAGGTTATTTACCAAAGCATGGGCTGCCCCCGGAAATTGGAAAAGATATGGAATGCATGGACCAAATACAGAACTGAATCATAAGGAGTAAGGATGGGTGGAGCGGGGGGAGGGGGGCACGGGTATGTAAGGCAGTGCTTAATGTGGACAATCTCCTCCTTTTTACCACCTGATGTTTTTATGAGACCAAGTTGTAAATGGATCCCCTGATTTGTTGCCTATTATACCTCCTTTTGTAAGCGTGATATATGGAAAGGTGTAAGAAGCAATGGTTTAATAAAAAGAATGTTTAAAGAAAAAAGTATTGTGTGCCGGCTGAAAAACTCACTGTGGACGGAGTAAAAGAGCTACTGTAATGACACTGCAAAATGTTCTCTTTTTTCATGCTTGAAAATGTTAATAAAACATTTTTAAAAAATAATTAATAATAGAGATCAATTCCTGCTCACAAGGTTCAGATTAAACCTTTTGCATTTGTTGCTTTCTTCTCCCAAAGGATGCTATGTCCCTGGTTCCTTGGGTCCCTGCAGCTGCTACAATGTGTCTCCACAGGACACTTTGCAGTTCATCATGTACTGTAAATTTTTTATTGAACCTAGATATGTTTTTATTATCCCGGTATTGAAGAAGAAAGGGTTTTCCCAAGTTCGATCAGCACTTGTGTTTTTACAGATGTTACCTGATGAATTTATCATTTTTAATGTAACTTATTTTTTAAGATCTATTATGAATCTCAGGAATCTGCGTAAAGATTAATTGGGTGTTTATTGTCAGGTGTCCAAGTCCTGATTGTATCATGCGCCGTGATGTATTTTTATGTGTTATTTGTTACTTTGTATACTTTTATGGTTAAAACAGAATTCAAATAAATATATTCTGGACTTGACTTTCCCTGCTTACTTGAGAGCTGATGCAATAGTGCTTGGTGAATGTATGTGGTTCAATCAATCAATCAGGGGTTTGTTAAAGCGCGACTACTCACCCGTAAGGGTCTCAAGGCGCTGGGGGGGGGAGGGGGTGCAGGTTCCATCCATCAAGGAGGGGGTCTGTCGAAGAGCCAGGTTTTGAGGTTTCTTGCGAAGATGGGGAGCGATGTTGTCTGTCTGAGGTGGAGCGGAAGGGCGTTCCATGCTTTGGCCGCGAGGAAGGAGAAGGAGCGGCCTCCCGATCTGGTCTTTCTGGTGCGGGGGACCACGGCGTAGGAGAGCTGGGCTGATCGTAGGGTCCTTTGGGGTGCGTGGAATTTGAGTCGGCTGTTCAGGTATGCTGGTCCGGTGCCGTGGAGGGCCTTGTGTGCGTGGGTGAGCATCTTGAAGGTGATTCTCGCCTCGACAGGGAGCCAGTGGAGTGTGCGCAGGTGCTGGGAGATGTGGCAGTGTTTTGGCAGGTTGAGGACCAGTCTTGCGGCGGCGTTCTGGATGTTCTGTAGCTTGCGGGTGAGGTTTTTGTTTATTCCGGCGTAGAGTGCGTTGCCGTAGTAGAGTCTGCTGGTGACCAGGGCGTGAGTGACGGTCTTTCGGTGTTCGAGGGGGATCCATTTGAAGGTCTTACGAAGGAGGCGGAGGGTGTGGAAGCAGGAAGACGAGACAGAGTTGATCTGGCGGTCCATTTTGAGCTCGGAGTCCAGGATGATTCCCAGGTTGCGTGCGTGGTCCGTGGGGGTTGGCGGGTTTCCGAGGTTGCTCAAGTGACGGCCTTCCAGATGTCTAAACAGGAACATCTCAGGTCGGGGCAATAGTCAGAGATACTATCATGGTAGAAAGAACCCTAAGGCCATCAGGAGGTTCTTCTTGTACAAGGCATAACATAGTTTGATGCAAAGGACAGTGTATTTCTAGACCACCTTTCCTTTTTTCGTTTCAGCAAATCGCACACACAGTTGATCGTCCATTCAGTACTTCTTAGTTCTATTTATGTAGAAACTCACTTACGATCCAACTGTTGTAGCTTCTCCCCCTCCTTAGAGGGATGTGCTGAGAAGTAGTATGCAGGGAGCCTGAACGAATGCCCTATGTGAAAAGGTGACAATCATTTCAGAAGAAATTATGCATGAATCCAGCTTATCATGAAAATTGGTATAAGGATGCTGGACTGACCATGCTTGTAGTTCACTGACCCAATGCAAAGAAGTGTTGGAAATGACACGCATGGTCTTCAGAGTAAAGAGTATCACAGTTCAACTGTGAAGAGGCTCAAAAGGAGCATACATCAAGAACGTTAGAACCAAACTGAGGTCCCAGTACGTCATAATGAAGGGCAAGGGGGAAACATGAAAAGGCCCTTTTAGAAAACGCATCACACAAGCTGAATTGTATAATGAGGGCTGATCAGGCAAATGAAGAGAGGCTGAAAGGACTGATAATTAACCATTAACAGTGCCAATAGCAAAGCTTTGCCGGGCCAAAGACAAGACAAACAGAACATCAGAAAGTCGAAGCAAACTGACATCAGAGTCAGAAGTCAGGCCTTTAGAACATCCATTAAGGGGGCTGTTCCTAGAACAGAAGTCTAGAGGAGGAGAATAGCTCCCTTTGGACTTTTTGTTTTCTCTTCCCCTTGTATCTTGCCTTCACCTTGAACTTACCCACAGACGGTAGCTGTCTCAAACTTGGAGAGGGACCAACCTCACTTCTTGTGTTCGCCAACTTAGAATTTTGTTTCCTGCGCCCTGACTGCTTCGGGGGCATCAGGGAGCACATGTCGCAAGACTGAGTCATGTTTGGAACCTATATACATGAATTATACAACAACAAAACCCATTATTCCCAGCAGAACAGGCAAAAACCTCTGAAGCAAAACATTGGTCCTGTGGGACTTACTGACCTAACATGTACAGGGCCGTTTTCAATACAGGTGCTGTAGACAAATTCATCTTGATGAGACCCGGCAAATCATAGATTGGTCAAAACGTCGACATTCCACCCCCATTGCTTTTAGGACTTAGTCGATATTGAGCTTAGTTTGTGGAAGAACATGGCAGTGGGTTAGGTGTTGGTCACCGAAACTCATAGGATGACTCGACTTTTTTTGTGGGCCTTTTCTTTTCTTTCTCTCCTTTTCCCCCCAAAAATTGGCAACAATTTAAAAATTTGCATCCGTAAATGATTACAGTAAGCGGTGGCGGTTCTGAGTCTTTCATCCTAGGTTCAATTTGGTGCCTCCCTTAGGCGCAGGTTGGGTTGCCTCAGCAAGGATTCTCCTTTGGGGCAGCACTAACCGAATTCTGAGATGTGAGGATTCGAGGAAGCCTGATCGAAGGAAGGCATACATTCAAGACATATGGAGTGGAACACGCTGCCAAATCCAGAATGTTCAAATGACTGAGTGGGCGGGTGGAACCAACTCCTGACCACCAAGCAAAAGTTCTAATAAAAGGTGGATGATAATACCAATGCAGTACTGATACAAAGAGAACAATGTAAGGGGGCATGAAGGAGACTAAAATAGCAATTTTTCTGACTTTGTTTACCCCAGAGTTATTACAGAAACAGCAGCAATTTTACGACCTGATAGGAGCAGGTACACTTTAAGGTCGGTCAATGGAAAAAATATATCTGAATCTCACGAGGGCTGCACTAAACTCAATTTAAAAGAGGGAGCCAGTGATGTAGGGAAAGTGACCATCATTAAAATAAAAGTCCCGAATTACCATAAAAAGTGAAAATTCCGCAAAAAAACCCCCTCCTATTCTGACATTGCTAAAAACAACTTGCGCCATCACTAAATTCTTATTTTAAGATAATGGAGGAAAAAAGAAAGGAAGCTGATGCTACATGCATGTCCTCATCTCAACAGCAGAACAGAGATGCAATCCAACAAAAAAAAAAATCAGTGTCAAATTATAAGGGATATCAAGGGAGGGAAGTAATAGACAAATGCACTCAGCAGAAGCTACACAAAAATAAATATAATGCAGCCCTAAGAATTTCAACTACATATAGGTTTGAGGGACTGCAACGACTATGGGCCTAATTATAATGTCGGGTAAACTTAAGTCCGCCCGACATCGTTTCGGTCGTGGGACCTCCCGACCTCCTGTCGGCGGTCCCAACCGACCAATTCGGATGCGACCGAACAGTGTTCGGTCGCACGCCTATTCTTTACAATGACAGCATGCATTCAGACCAGAATGCATGTTCTCATGGTAAAACAAAGAGCTGCAGTTCATCCCTGCACCCCGTGGCAGGCACCAACTCAAATAGATCTCTTCAAATTTACATCGAAATTGAAACTCAAAGTCTCCTTTGCCGACCGAGCCAACATACGCCAAGAACAACCACAGACAACAATTTCAGATCTGTCCATTCAAGACCTTACCAACATTGACTTACTGACCAATCTCAGTGAACGAGATGCAGATCCAGATACACTAACCAGAACAGCAATGGAGCTAGGCATTGATATAAACCAATCCACAAGCACGGGGCTGGTCAAAAAATCTATATTTAATCCTCAATTACCAACGGGGAATAACATTGATGCCTTCCACTTTGCGGTTACCCATGACCTAGAAAAAGAATACTCCAAATACCAGAAAAAATCCAAATTCTTACCACAAAACATTACCAAGGAGGAGAGGACAGCAATAAAAACACTGCAAGAGAGGAAAGACCTGATCTTGAAAGAAGCGGACAAAGGGGGCAATCCAGTGGCCCTACATATTGATGACTACATCAATGAAGCCGAGCGCCAACTCGCAGATAGGACATGCTATCAGCCCTTGTCACAAGATCCAACACCAGAAATCCTCCACCAAATCAAGGAGAAAATTGAGAGATGGTATGGACTTAAGCTTCTATCCTATGAAGAAAAAACATTCCTTTTTATTGAACACCCCACAATGCCAACTTTTTACTTGCTGCCTAAAATACACAAAGGCTTATACCCGCCCCCGGGTAGACCGATCATCGCAGGGATAAATTCACCATGTTCCAGACTGGGGGAATATGTCGACAAAAAATTACAAGTGATCATGAAAGACATCCCATCATTTGTACAGGATACAAAAGACATTCTCCTCAAATTACAGGACATCACATGGGAACCAGATTTTGTGCTAGTATGCATTGACATTGTCAGTCTATACACTTCGATCAAACATCATGACGGAATAAGAGCAGCACAACAATCTCTCTGGACACAGCCAGCTAACTTCTTGGAGACTAACAAAATGGTGCTAGAGATGCTTGAATTTTGTCTAGACAAAAACGTCTTTAGCTTCAATGGTCAACTGTACAGGCAAACACACGGGACTGCCATGGGGGCCAAATTTGCGCCTCCGTACGCTTGCATCCCTATGAGCCAAGTGGAGAGACTTTGGCTATGGGATTCCAATTTCTCAGACTTCACCACACATATCATAATGTGGCGAAGATATATAGACGATATCCTGTGCATCTGGCAAGGAGACATACCGCTACTACAGAGATTTCTCAACAATCTGGACAAAAACCCATGGGAGATCAAAACCACCTCAAATTTCTCTCAAAAGGAGATCAACTTCTTGGATCTCACACTGTATGTAAAAGAAAACATCTTACATAGCAAACTTCACAGGAAGGAAACAGCGGCCAACTCTATTCTAAGGGCAGACAGCTGCCATCCAAATCACAATGTAAGGAATATTCCCAAGGGGAAGGAAATAGTATCCAGACTAGAACAACGAGGATACAACCGCAATACTCTGCAAAACACCTTGATGACAGTCTCCAAAATAGAACGGAAGAATACTCTGAAACCCAAAAAGAAAAAAAGAGGGAAACACCGGAATCTGTTTCATCACAAATTACCACAATGGACACCAGCACATAAGAAAAATTCTGAAACGCCACTGGCACCTCCTACAACATACCCCAAGTTTGAATGAACATCTTAAGAACCACCCAGAAATGAACTTACGAAGAGCTCCGAACCTGAATAAAATGTTGTGCCGTTCGGAATTTACCGACAAAAGAAAACAAATAACCACATTCTTGGACAGACCACCAGGATTTCACACTTGCCGCAACTGCAGCATATGCAAACTCAGCATCAACAAAACCACTATGGTACCAATGCCACAAGGGAAACGTTTCTCCATCATGGAATGGATAGACTGCAACAGCAAATTTGTCATCTATGTGATCTTTTGCCCCTGCGACCGACCTTACATTGGAAGCACCATTCGACCATTAAGAACTCATATCCAAGAACACTACAGGAACATACACAAATACAACACTGGCCATCCACTTACTGAACACTTCTAGCTTGCACATCCACACAAAAAAGAGTTTTCCTTCTTTGGCCTAGAAGTAGTACGACCAGCCAAACGAGGGGGCAACCGTGAACTCAAATTGAGGAGGAGGGAAGGCGAACTTATTCTCAAATTCAATACAGTCAAACTGGGTTTGAACAAAGACGCAGAAATGCACGTCTGGCTGGGCGAAGAATGATTCTTACCTAAGTCACTCTGGATCCTGCTAACAGTCAATCTTGCAGGATACAGATAATATGTATGGTATAGTTGACATTGAGATAATAACAACGATTCACCAAGATGAGATCTAGATTACCATCACTATAATTCAATACTATTACCCCTCGGAATACTATGCCTACTATGATGATGTCTTTTGCCCTACTCCCTGCCTTCTCTCCTTAAACCATCACATATCTTCTCTCATACCACCCTCTGTCCATTCGTCCAGGCACACCAATTGGCCCACTTCCATTCTTAGATATTAGCGGACTCCATGCTATACATTCCACCGCTCCTAAGTGCTGCACTTTTTTACCCTTATCCCTTTTTCTCGTCCTTCAGTTAACTATTTTAATCTTATTAAATAAACATTTCTGGGCGATGTAATTTCACTACAATACGCCAACCTCAGACACACCTCATATCATAAGTGGTCACGGTCAGCACGTTATTGCTATTGCTCCACAGGGATACTCCAGAGTTGTTCTTAAACTCCTAGCAGCACTTTGGGCTCCGACAGTCTCAGTAAGGCTCTCCATCCCAAGATGGCGCCCACCTTCGGACTACTATGCCGGAACTAGAATAGTTGTTCCGCCCCTTGACCCGGAACCTCTTACGAGGAGGAACGTACTAAATGCTTCAGCCCCAACACATGGCTGCTGATGCCGACTGCCATGCTAGACCGTTCCAGGGCATTCCACCCTTCATTTACGAGGTAAGCGTTATTGGGACCATCTCGCGGTTCCTTTACCATGCCATCTTAAGTCTTGCACCTTATTAACCCCTGGACGCCCTGTCTCCCCTTTCCCATCCCACAGAAGTACGCCAGTGAGAACCGGACCAATCGGGACAATTATATGTCCTTTTCTGAATTTAAAACGGTAAGAGTGATTTCCCTGACACGCTACCACGATGTTCCCCCCTTCTTCCCCCCGCACTCTATACCAAATAGAAGCTAGAATGTTACTCCACGGTCTCACCGTGTACTACACAGAGCCACAGCACTCTCTTTTTCTCTTTCGATTTGACCTGATTACCACACAATTAGCTAGTAACTAACCTAGATGCACGATTCATCCGAATTTTTTCTCGACCTTTACATAGTCCATGGGACTTACAGGTTTAAACTGCTATACCTATTGCTAGATACTGCCTGGGTCCATTCCCTCCCATCACCCTACTCTGATTAATATACCTCAGCTAAACAACTCCACTTTTTCATCTCTCTTCCATCCATCCACCCTGGCACCGGACCTTTTGAACCTGAATTTCTACGGGATTATGTAAATATGCTTCCACCCCTCTTTATTGATGATTTGCGATCTCTGATTTCGTACTATATTTATATTTGTACTTTACGCTAATGTGTGTCGCCTTGCATGCATACTGCCACTATACTCCTGTACTGATACAGTTTTATCCTTCCTTCATGCTCATGCCGTATTTACGTTGCGCATTTTGTATTTCTTTTTGACTGTCTCTCCCTACCCAGTTCTCTGCTCGTCTCCACATTCATACCCTGTCCACCCGCTCATACTTTGACTCATGTTTAATACCCTTTTAACCATCGTTTGCTATTACTATGCTCCATTTTTTATTCAGTTTTTTTTCCCAAACTGCAATCTACTGCATATGGACACACGTGTTATATGACTATCAAAAATGCACCCTTTATAATTATGTGTTGTAACTACTTTTGTAATACCTCATTGCAACACCTTGCACTGTAAATACTGCATGTTTTCACCTGCTAATGTACAGCCCTGAGGAAGCCCCAGGCCGGATGGCCATGTAAAGGGGGCGAAACACGTGTTGGCTGTTACCTCTTGCTTCTCACCTGAGAGGAAGTCTCAGCTTAAAAACACTGCATATAAAAAAATACTGCACATGATCATTCGTCTTCTGGAATTTTTCCGTGTTGAACCACAATTTCCTTGAATTTGTCCTGACACTATCTTGGAAATAGGTTTGAGGGACTGCAACGACTAAGGGCCTAATTATAATGTCGGGCAAACTTAAGTCCGCCCGACATCGTTTCGGTCGTGGGACCTCCCGACCTCCTGTCGGCGGTCCCAACCGACCAATTCGGATGCGACCGAACAGTGTTCGGTCGCACTCCTATTCTTTACAATGACAGCATGCATTCAGACCAGAATGCATGTTCTCATGGTAAAACAAAGAGCTGCAGTTCATCCCTGCACCCAGTGGCAGGCACCACAAGGTGCCTGCCACGAGGTGCAGAGATCAACAGGTGCCCCCTCGGCCACCAACCGGAGGCCAGGCACCCTTGGGGGCCCCCAAAGTTGACTTCCAACAGACTTTCTGTGTCGGAAAGGCTGACACAGAAAGGCTGTCGGAATCTGACATTGCAATCCCTCGGGCAGAAAGAGCCGCCCTTGGGATTACTGAGGTCATTCCGACTGGCGGATGGGCTCTCCGAGCCCGTCAGAGGCCAGACGGAATGAACGGTTGGATTCCTTTCCGAACGACACCATCAAAATGGGTTGGTCGGAAAGGAATCCGACCGACTGATTACGATGAGTTAGGAAACGGCTCCGACCGATGGTCGGAGCCCTTTCCTGACTCATCGTAATCAGCCCCTTAGTGAGCTGGAGGACTCTTTAATAGCAAATTTAGCCCCTGGAAAACAGAGTACAGAGAGGGGAGACTAATCAAGTGTTGGAACATGAGAAAGAGGGGTCAATAGGTGATGATTCACCTCAATCAGAAAATATCTTTCTAGAATCTATTTTGTTAAATATAAGGGAAGACATAAGGACAAGATTCGAGATCTCAGAAGATAATCAAAAGGAAACACAAAGTTCATGTCGCACCCTGCAGCATAAACAAGATGACTTGTTAGAAAGAACAAAGATAATAGAGGAAAATATGGAGAAAGGGAATTTTGATTTAGGAAAAAAACATGCAAGAAATAGAAAAGCTGATTTTACAAAATCGGGCTCTGACTACAGACATTGAGAGATTAGATAATCATTCTCGGCGCAACAATGTAAAGTTTCTGAATACACGGGAGGGAGCCAAAGGTAATGATCTGAAGGGATTCATAATAAAGATATTGCAAGGAGGCGTCATGAGAGGCAATTAAGACTACAACCTAGAGGCTGAAATCCAGATTATTAACAGGGATACCTTCAAACATAATACTAATCGAAACCCCCAGGAAAATATTAGTTAATTTTCACATTTACATCTTTAAAGAAATTATACTGAGGAGTGCATTAAAGTCAAAATCATTAACTTATCAGAATGTTATCTATCAAATCAGATCAGACATTGGCAGAATGACTGCTCAGCATCAATGGAACCTGGGAAGCAGAATACATGAGCTTCAGAAACTGGGAACTAAGGTCCAATTAAAATTCCCAGCTATGCTGTAAAAATCATGTGGAAGAATGAAATGTTCAATCTTAAAGAAGGAGAGGAGGTGGATGATCTGATAAGAAAAATTAAAGTGGGGAAAATGAACTGAAGATTGTGATATATAGAAAGGCATGGAGAGAGAGAGTCTGTATAAAACATGCACTACAAAGCCACCATTGAGTTAAGCCACCCAGCAGGGAGATCCCGAAAGGCAAAGTAATGTGGATGTCGTCAGAAGACAAAGCAGGGGTTTTCAGGGTGGGGGGTATAATTTGCACTCAGTAGGGTGCATATGGGAAAAAGAAAGATAGAAAAGGTCCTCAGCATACAACTAAAGGAGGGTGAAGAGCACTCAGCAGTACTTAGTTATTTAGAGCAGAGCTTAAATAGAGTTACAGTACAGGTAAAAAAGTGATTGAGATTATAACTTGGAACAGAAATGGAATGTGCTCTAGGAAGAAGCAATGTTTACACAATACTTAAAAGATCTCAACACGCAAATGATTATACTGCAAGAAACCCATCAGAATGTAAGGGACTATTTAAAAGTATGTAGCTGGGTCTAAGACATTACTGACATTATTTGCACCGACCAGATGGATAGCACAAGGGGGGTAACAATAATAATCAAGAACAAAGTGGAAATTAATATAACAGTCTACTGATAACATGGCGAGATGGATCACAGGAACAATCAAGTTTGGGAGAACCATATTCACATGTGCGGGTGTTTATGGTCCAAACTGTGATGCTTGGAGTCACACTTAGTCAATGCTCCATCGCCAAATACATTGGGAGAATCTTTTAATGTAGTTTGGATAAAGAGGTAGAAAGATCCTCCAAGAGTAATTATGTCTCCAATCAGAAAGTGTGTTGTAAGCTCAAAGAAATGAAGCAAGATTTCAGTTTGTGTTTTATTTAGCGAAAGAAGCCTGGGAGTAAGAAAGGATACACGTTTTACAGTAAAAAGTATAGGCACCGTTCTAGGCTAGATTATTTCCTACATGATTATTCTCGGATAAAAATAGTAAAAAATAAAATAAAAAAGCAACACATTCCGGCACACATCTCCGACCAGTCTAGAGTTGCCCTAGGTTTAGGATTTCAGGCAACAAATATGCAAACTAGATTGACATTGATTTGAACATTACTGCTGGATACAAACATCATCGAGGAGTTGAGAGAAAAAACCCAGGTGTATTTTGGGCACTGTCACTTGTATGATGGTTTGGATGTGCAGAAACATATGTTAGAGGTGGCATAAGCAAAACAGCATATAATCATAGCACCAGGACTCAAGGGGAGAATAAGAAGTTGGGCGATCAAATAGCAGCAAAAGAAAAAGAGACAACAACAAAGTGTAGATGCATCACATAAAATCGCAGAACTACAATTAGGTCTAGAAAAGATGCAGAATGAGTTTAAAATAAGTTTGGAAAAAAAAGCTCAGTATCGACAAAGAGCCAGTAAACTACAACACTTTGAATATGTGGAGAAGTGCAGAGTACTGTTAGCGTGGAAAGTAAAAACTGACCAGACTAAGAACTTTATAAATACCATAACAGAAATCAACACAGGAAAAGAGATTAATTTCCAGAAGACATAGAGAAGGAGATGCTTAAGAAATTTAGTACACTATACAAGGAAGAAAGGACTCCAGATATAATCAAGTTCAGAGATTGGTTATCAGATAGGAAACTGCTCTAGACTTACACCCGTTCAATATACAGCATGAGATAAGGAAATTACCAAAGAAGAGATAACAGTTCAAATAAATAAATAGGGCTCCCGGTTTTATGTTATTTTTTTTTTAACATTTCCATCTGTATATATCCATATTTATTTTTTGCCCATCTTGTCAGTATTTAACCATATTTATTTTGTGTTCTCTGAATAGATGAAGGTTGTAATATAGTATATTTCCACATTTATTTAACTAATAAATATGCCCTCATACTTTGACGGCTGTCATATTTTAGCAAATTAAGCAGCAAATATAACATAAAAACACACCCACAGGAAAATATTGGTATTATACTACAAATGGATGTTGACATATGACGTTATTTATTGAAAGCTCATCCTGTTTTTTTAACTCCCAATGCTATCTATCTGCTTAGCTGTTGGCCTGGAATTAATGAAAAACAGTTTGGAAAGGCACTCAAAAGAAGCCAAATTTTCTGTATTTTTCCATTTAAAAAAAATAAATAAATGCAGACAGGAAACACTTTGTCTTCTGCCTGTATTTATCTGTGAAAATCTGAAAACATGTAAAACTGAAAGCCCTATAAATAAACTAAAGTATGGAAAGGCAGCAGGTCCAGGTGGGATCAGAAGCACAATATATAAGAAGCTGATAAATGAAATGGATACCAAAAATCTTGTTACTTACCTGTAACTCTCATTCTCCAGTATTGGTATCTTTCATAGATTCAAATGCTTGAATCCTCCTAGTCGTCGAGGTGGGAGTCCCACGGTATACGCTAAAGCAGTAGCAGTAATTAACATAGCTTACAAAGGCAAAAGTCCTTGAATTTAATATCTTATCTATCTCGTTTAAAAAGACCCAAACTCCAGCCAATCAGATGACAGCACCCTTAGAACACTCCCAGCAGCAGCACCTTCCCTCAGATTTTCGAGCACTAGTGGGAACAGTTAATGTGCCAAGAAGGGCAGCCTCTACGGGTAGGAGGGTGGGTCGCATGTGAATCTATGAAAGATACCAATAATGGAGAACGAGAGTTACAGGTAAGTAACACGTTTTTTCTCCAGTATTGGAGTATTTTTCATAGATTCACATGCTTGAATCAGAATGGCTAGCAGTAACATACATGCATAATAAAATAAGACATAAATACAGCAGTGGATGGTGGGTACAACATTATAGATTTTGTGATACCCGGCTAACCTTATTGGAAAAGATGCCGAAGTACTGTTTGACCCAAGGCTGTATCATTGCTCTGTGCTAAATCTAGGCAGCAATGCTGGGTGAAAATGTGCCTTCTCTTCCAGGCTGCAGCACTGCATATACTTTTGACAGGCTCTCCAGCAAACTAGGCCACCTTTATAGAGACTGTTCTTGTAGAGTGCGCCTTAGCCTTGTGTCTTAAAGGCCTACCGGCCTTAGAATGGCATAATTGTATGCTGTTGCAATCCATCTTGCTATAGGGGGTTTGGAAACTGAACCTCCTTTGTTACTGTTTCCATAAGCCACAAAAAGTTGGTTTGCAATACGTAGATGCTTTGTGCGATGTAAGTAGAACTTTAAGCATCTTTTTACATCAAGAGTGTGTAGAGCTGTCTCTGCTGGTGTTTGAGGATTCGGAAAGAAAGTCTTTAGCATTACAGGTTGGTTGAGATGAAATCTGTGGGAACCTTGGGTATGAAATTGGGATTGGTTTGTAGAATCACATGTATCTTTGAATTGCAAGAAAGGTTACTGTATTGTAAATGCCTGGAGTTCACTTACTCTTCTTGCGGTAGTAAGAGCTGAGAGTAAAGCCACCTTCCATGAGAGGAATTTGAGTTCTGGCCTGTGAATAGATTAGGAAGGGCTTTCCATAAATTGGGGTAACTGTGTTGAGTTGCCATGTTGGTGGCGGTAACTTTATTGGGGGAAATGCCCTGAATAATCCTTTAAGAAATTGCACGATTAACCTGTAGACCACAGGGAAGGAGATACCTAGAAATAGCAGTTTAGTGCACATTGATAGAAGAGTGCCCCACACCAGATTTGGCTAGAGATCGGAGATAAGGTAACACCTGTTCTGCAGGCAATGAGATAGGATGAATATTAGATTTCTCACACCATATACAGAAACGCTTCCACTTCAAGCAATATGTTTTAATGGTGGTGTCAGCGCTGGCTTTTGCAAGGATATTCCTACAGTCCTCTAGAATATCTAGATGTTGGAGCTCATGGTGTTCAGGAGCAAGGCTGATCAGTGCAGAGAAATCCGGTCTGGATGAAGGACATGTTTGTTGTTTATTGACTGTCAGCCTGGGGTTTCAACTGGATTTGGTTGTCCTGTGACAACAGTAGAAGTTTCGTGAACCAGTGTTGTCTTGGCCATGATGGAGCAATCAGTGTTAGCCAGAATGGCTCCCTTTTCATTTTCCTGAGAAGCCTGGTAATAAAAGGGATTGAGGAAAAACGTATGCATACATCCCTGAACATCTTATCGAAAACGCAATCCCCCAGGATCCTTTTTGAGGATACCAGCTAGCGTAAAACAGGCATTTCTTGCTCTCTTGAGATGCGAAGAGATCCAGTTTTGGCTTGCCCCATCGATGGAATATGGCGTATAGAATTAAATGGTTCAGTTACCATTTGAGACAACTCTGGGTTGTTCTGTTCAAGGTATCTGCCAGAAAGTTGTTGATCCCTGGCAGATGTTCTGCTCTTATGTCCACTTAATAAGCTAATGCCCACTTTCATATGTCCTGCGCTTCCTGTGATAGGACAGGAGATCTTGTACCCCCTTGTTTGTTGAGGTAATGCATACTGGTTGTGTTGTCTGTTCTTATCAACACAGATGACCCCTTTCTCCTTGTAAGGAAGCTTGGAGAGCCAGTGAGATCGCTCTGAGCTCTATAAAGTTATTATGCATTTTTGACTGTGCTATACTCCATTTGCCCTGTATTTGAAGATCTTGTAAGTGAGCTCCCCACCCTTCTAGAGAAGCGTCAGTTGTAATGATGTATTCTAACAGTTGAGGATGGAACGTCAATCCTGATGAGAGATTGTCAGAGCTTATCCACCAAGGAAGAGCTGATTTCATTACTGGTGTGATCTGGATGATGTTGTCAAATTGTCCTTCCACTTGAAGCCATTGTGCGTCTAGTTCCTCCTGGAAAGGTCTCATTTTCAGATGTGCCTGTGGTACTGGAAGAATGGCCGATGACATCATGCCGAGAAGAGACTTGAGGAGGCGAACTGAAGCCGACTTTCTTTTTGAAAGACTGCGGGCTAGCGCCAAGAGTTTCCTTTGTTTGTCTGCGGACAAGGATGCCTTGTCTAGTAATGTGTCTAAAGTGGCTCCTAGAAAATGTATCCTCGTTGAAGGAGATAGCAGAGATTTTTGATAGTTCACTGTGAGCCTAGGAATCTGGAAAGTTTGTAGGCATTTTGTTGTATCCATCGATGCTTGACGAAAGTACAGTGCCTTTTTCAGCCAGTCATCGAGGTACAGGAAAACTTGCAGCCTACCTACGACAGAAAGGCCTTAAACTGGGGCATGACATTTTGTAAATATCTGGGGAGCAGATCTGAGACCAAACAGAGGTACCTTGGTAATGGGTGCCGACTACTATGAATCTGGTGAATTTGCAATGCCTGGGATGGATGGGAATATGGAAGTAGGCATCTTGGAGATCGAGGCTGGTCAGGAAATCTCAGTGATTGAGGAGATGCAAGATCTCCTGGAGAGCGATCATACAGAGATATTGCTTTTACAGGTACTTGCTGAGCTTATTGACGTCATTTTAAACTCCATCATTTTGGGAGGCAACATCTCTCCCCACTGCCAAAAATATGTTTGAAAAAAAACTTTGGAAGAAGTTAAAATTGAAAGGCGGAAGCTCCGGAATTGTGTTGAAGGGTGTGGAAAAAGAGCGCCCCCCCCAGATGTCAGCATGAAGGGGAGCACCGATACACAGCTCTGTCTCTCATATCTGGAGACAAGCAGAATCACAACAGAAGCCAATGGTACCAACAACCAGGAGCTATTTTGAGCATTTTTAGATCTAATCCGGCACCCGGTGAGCTTCAGTAGATGAGGTGGAATCTGTGGTTAGAAGTATTCATCAGAAATGATTTTACTGAAGTGACCGTCCTTAAAATAAGCCTTTTAAAGTTAAAAAAATATTAGTTCAACCACCTCGTAGGGAGGATTGAGACAGAGTACAATATTGGTGGGCCAAATAAAAATACCCCAGGATCTGCTGTTTTGTTTACTAGGTTTACTGATATTCAAATTGTTTGAGGCTTTTTTTACCCTGAACATCATCAACCACAATTAAAGTTACTGAGGTTTTAAGACAGATGTTTTTACCTGCAACTAGAAAGAAATCCCAGTTTTATATTGCATGCTCTTCAGGGACATCAGGAGAGAGTCACTTTATGCATATTCTTTCTAGATAGCCTCTGAACTGAATGTATTTACTGTAACATGCTAAGTTTTTATGTTTTTTATTGGGCAAGTCTGTGAGATCAGATGGATAAAACAATCCCATTTCAATATTGCCTGTCATGGTAGATTATGCCCTTTCATTCAGTAAAGGAGAAGGGGTGCTGATGCACAAGTTACTAACTTGTGTAACGATATATCTGTAAGAGACAGTAGTTAGTGACAGATTCCTTACCTTAGAATATCCCCAGGCGTCAGGCTGGATCCGGAAAGTTTTTGCATAGCAGTACCCTTGCGCGTCGGTAGGCGGCGGCGTGCGGCTCCGCGTCCGTGGTCGTCGTCGTGATCGCCGGATTGACGTAGCGGGCAGTACTTAGACGCCGCCCCTGCGCGCTGACGTCAGTTCTGTACACGACTTTCTGCGCCTGGAACGCAGAGCCATGCAAGAAGCTGACATAGGTGTCTGAAAAATACTAGGGCCCTGAAAGGGATGTCCTTAACCCTAGAAATCAGTTCGCAGAACGGGGAGGATGGGTGGGGCGGTAAGGAATCTGTCACTAACTACTGTCTCTTACAGATATATCGTTACACAAGTTAGTAACTTGTGCATCTGAAAGAGACACGTTAGTGACAGATTCCTTACCTTAGAATAGATACCCCAGCAATACCAACCCCGGTGGTGGGTCTGCGAACAAAGATCAGACAAGGAAGTCCCGGAGGACAGAACGGCCAAAGAAGCCGTCCCTCCGGACCTGACTGTCAAGGCAGTAATGCTTTGTAAACGTGTGCAGCGAGGCCCATGTAGCTGCCTGACAGATATCCTGCAGCGGAACACCGCGGCCCAAAGCCGTGGTAGCAGCCGTTGCCCTGGTGGAATGGGCACGCAGCCCAACAGGAGGCTCCTTCTTAGCCAAAGAATAGCAGGCTTTGATACACAAGGTTACCCAGCGGGAGATGGTTCTCTTGTGCACCGCCCGACCTTTTTGGCGCCCACGTAGCCAACAAAGAGCTGGTCATCCACCCGGAAGTGTTGTGTGCGGTTGATATAAAAGGAAAGCGCACGTTTTGGGTCCAGACGGTGGAGCCTCTCTTCCTCTCTGGAAGGATGCGGAGGCGGAAAGAAGGTGGGCAAAGTGATGGTCTGCCCAATGTGGAAGGCAGTAACCACCTTTGGCAAGAAGGACGGACGCGTCCTAAGAACAACCTTGTCTGGATGGACAGACAGAAAGGGAGGTTTGCATGATAGAGCCTGGAGCTCACTCACCCGCAGAGCAGAGGTGATGTCCACCAGAAAGGCTGTCTTCAGAGTTAGAAGACGAAGAGGACAGTTATGTAGAGGCTCAAAGGGAGCGCACATGAGAAAGGTAAGAACCAAGTTCAAGTCCCACTGAGGCATCACAAACGGAACAGGAGGGAAGAGGTGTGTAATGCCTTTTAGAAACCTGTTAACAACAGGGGACTTGAAAAGGGAGGGCTGATCAGGAAGCCTGAGGAAGGCCGAAATGGCACAAAGTTAGCCCTTGATGGTACCCAGGGCAGAACCCTGTTGGGCCAGTGAAAGAAGGAACAGAAGAACCTCAGAAAGAGGGGCAGAGAGGGGATTCACAGCCTTTGCTGTGCACCATGCCACAAACTTGTTCCACCTGCAGGCGTATACCACCTTAGTGGAGGGACGCCTGGCTGCCAGAATCACATCACAAACTTCGGGAGGCAAGTCGAAAGGAATCAACTGCCGCCGCTCAATCTCCACGCAAGCAGGTGGAGGCTGGACAGGTTCGGGTGGAGGACCGTCCCCTGCTGCTGCGACAGAAGATCCTCCCGAAGAGGCGAGACGGATCGGGGATCGACGCTCATACTGAGTAGCTCGGGATACCAAACTCTTCGAGCCCAGTCCGGAGCCACAAGGATGACTTGGGCCCGGTCGCGCCGAATCTTCTTCAACACTCTGGGTAGAAGTGGTATAGGTGGAAAGGTGTACAACAGACCGCAACTCCACTCGCGACGAAAAGCGCGCCGAGCGAGTGCCGCCTTGGAAATTCCAACGCGCAGAACTGATGACATTGCGCGTTCTCTTCGGTGGCGAATAGATCTAACCAAGGCTCTCCCCACTGCAGAAAGAGTGCTTGCGCCACTTCCGAGTGAAGACGCCATTCGTGATCCATCATGCACCTGCGGCTGAGTTCGTCCGCCCTGGCGTTCAGGGAACCTGCCAGGTGTTGAACCATCAGGAACATGCCGTGATGTTCCAGCCATGTCCAGAGGCACAGAGCCTCCTGACAAAGGGTCCACGACCCCACCCCGCCTTGTTTGTTGCAGTACCACATGGCGGTGGTGTTGTCTGTGAACACCTGCACTACCTTCCCTTTGACAGAGGGAAGGATTGCCTTGAGTGCAAGTCGGATCGCCCGGAGCTCCAGAAGGTTGATATGGAGCCGGGACTCCGCCGGAGACCAGAGGCCTCTGATCTCCGCCTCTCCCATGTGACCGCCCCATCCCAGAAGGGACGCGTCCGTCACAACTGTGTGCTCTGGCTGGGGAAGGGAGAGGGATCTGCCCATGACCCATTGCCGGTTCGAGAGCCACCACTGCAACTGTTTTGCAGTCCCCTCCGAGATCTGGACGTGATCGGACAGGTTGCCCTGGTGCTGCGCCCACTGGAACTTCAGGTCCCACTGCAGAGCCCGCCTATGCCATCTGGCATGATCGACCAGCAGGATGCAGGAGGCCATGAGGCCCAGCAGCCTCAGGGTCATCCGTACCAAAACCCAGGATAAAGGCTTTAAGATGGGAATCATAGCCTGAATATCCCGGACTCGCCGTTCGGGAGGATAGGCCCGAAACTGCGTCGTGTCCAGAACTGCTCCGATGAAAAGGAGCTGTGGAGAAGGAATCAGATGCGACTTCGGCACATTGATGGAGAACCCCAGCGAGTGCAGGAGTTCGGCCGTAGTCTGGAGGTGGGTGACGACTGCCTGGGACGAGCCCGCCTTCAGCAGCCAGTCGTCGAGGTAGGGGAAGACTGGAACCCCTGCCCGGCACAGATGAGCTGCGACCACCGCCATCACTTTCGTGAACACCCGAGGGGCACTGGTAAGGCCAAAGGGGAGCACGGTGAACTGAAAATGCTCGAGGCCTACCGTGAACCGTAGGTAACGCCGGTGGGCCGGCAGGACGGGGATGTGGAAATAAGCGTCCTGCAAGTCCAACGCTACCAACCAGTCTCCAGGGTCGAGAGCAGTCAAGACCTGAGCTAGGGTGAGCATCTTGAACTTCTCCTTCCGGAGGAAGCGATTGACGTTCCGGAGGTCTAAGATAGGACGCATGTCCTCCTTGTCCTTTTGGGCACCAGAAAGTAGTGGGAGTAGCAACCACGTCCTACTTCTGGGGTCGGAACATGCTCGATGGCCCTCTTGGCCAAGAGGGCCGTGACTTCCTTCTGCAGAAGCATCAAGTGATCCCCTGACATGCGGTGGAATTGAGGTGGCATGGCTGGGGGTGGTCTGGAAGGGGAGGGAGTAGCCCCTTCGGACAATGTCCAAGACCCACCTGTCCGAGGTGATGGTACGCCAGTGGTGAAGGTGATGGCGGACCCTGCCCCTACTGGCGTGCTGTGCACCTGAAAGGAGGGACTAGGAGGGCTTGGAGGCCGCGGACGGGTTGGAGGTGGTGGCCTGACCCGCACGCTGGTTGCCCGAACCGCCACAGCGGTATCCACGTCCTCGGCCACGCGAAGACGCTTGCTGCGCGGGCCGGTGGCTGGGCAGCGGACGTGACTGGGCGCCCCTTCCGTGGCCACGAAAGGGGCGAAAAGCAGAAGGTTAGCGGAGGGCGCACAACAGAAAGGCCCAGGGACTTGGCAGTAGCCCGTGAGTCCTTAAAACGCTGCAGCGCATGGTCTGCTTTGGAACCAAAAAGACCGACTCCATCAAAGGGCATGTCCATGAGTGTATTCTGGATATCACCCGAGAAACCAGTTGTTCTCAGCCAGGCGTGGCGACGCAGCGCCACTGTCGTTGCAAGCGATCTGCCCAGCAAGTCGGCGGTATCAAGGCCACAACGTATGGTGTACTTTGCCGCATCCCTACCTTCCGCAATGGTGCGGGTAAGCAGTGTCTGGACCTCCTCAGAACACTGGGGCAAAACAGTCGCCACCGAATCCCACAGGGAGTGGGTATATCGGCCCAAAAGGCAAGCGGTGTTGACGGACCGCAAGCCAGCACTGGAGGAAGAAAAGCCTTCTTCCCAAATTGGTCCAGGCGTTTGGATTCCCTATCTGGAGGGGCGGTAGGGAAGGCGGTTTGGGAGGCAGAGGCTTGGACAACCAAGCTCTCGGGGTGGGATGTTGAGAGAGAAACAAGGGGTCGCCCGGAGCAGGGCGATGGCGTCGGGCCACGTTCCTATCCACAGGAGCCCCTGTGGTGGGCTTGGACCAGGCGCCCAAAGAACGTCAGTCAGTGCATCATTAAACGGCAGCACAGTCTCCGAGGAGGAAGCTGCCGGCTGAAGCACTTCCGTCAGGAGATTAGTCCTGACAGCCACAGTAGGCAATTGGAGGTGCAAGGCTCCAGCTGCTCTACGCAACACCGTTGCGAAATTTGCTCCCTCCTCCGTAGCCACGGGAGGAGACAGCATGCCAGTGTCAGGGGAAGTGTCTAGACCACTGGCATCCCCAAGTTCCTCTGCCCAGTCCTGATCATACTCACACTGCTGTGTGAGAGGGTCTTCCGACCCCTCCCAGCTCTCCTGGTCCTCCTCTGGTTCAAAATATGGAGGAGGAGGGACATTTGGGACCCAAGGTCTTATCGGCGCCGGAGCCGAGCGACGTCGGTCCGGCTCCATGTCCGGAGCCGGAGAGAACCGGGGAACGACGCCGCCCGGAGCCCCGGACGGCGTCAGGAACGGCACCGGGGACATCGGCGCCGGCGGAGGCGTGGTTAGGTCAACCGGCGTCGATGGGGGTTGCGGTACCACCGGAGCCGGGATCGAGGCCGGGGCCGGAGCCGAGGCCGGAATCAAGGCTGGCGGGACAGGCGACGCCGGGACCGGAGTCGTCGGCGACGCCGGAGCAACCCCATCAGGGCCCACAGGGCCCGAAGGCGCACCGGAGGGACCTTGAGGCCCGAAGAGGCGGGCCATGGCCGACAGGAATTCCTGTATTTCGGCCGGAGTCGCCCCCGAAACCGGAAAGGACGGGTAATGCGGGGGCGGCTCCACAGGCACGTCCGGGGCCGCGGGGGTGGGGACGGTGCCGACAGGGGCCTCAGTCGAGTCGCAAGACCGGCGAGGCGAAGTCTTAGAGCGATGATGCTTCTTAGACTTTTTGTGCTTCGACTTACCCGAGGAGCGCGAAGACTTGGACTCCGACGACCGGCGGGGGCTCCGCAACCGGCCCCTCGACCTCTCCCGGGACCGGGGCTTGGTGCGGCGCGGAGCCGACTGCCGGACCTCGAGGAGCTTTCGAGACCGCTCTCACAAAGCCTTCGGGTGGAGTTTCCGGTAGTCAGGGCACGACTTCGTGTCGTGGTCTCGGCCGAGGCAGTAGAGACACTCTAAGTGCGGGTCTGTGATCGACATCATTCGACCACAGACGTCGCATGGCTTGAAGCCGGGCATCCGTATTGACACCTAGGAGTCGAGAAGACTCGAAAAGAAACAGTGAAAAATTCACCAAAAATTTAGTCAAAAATTGACTAGGGCACTGCTCTTCCCGGATCTGCGCTTACTGGCGCGGAAAAAAGATGAACTGACGTCTAAGTACTGCCCGCGACGTCATCCCGGCGATCACGACGCCGACGACGGACGCGGAGCCACACGACGCCGCCTACCGACGCGCAAGGGTACTGCTACGCAAAAACTTTCCGGATCCAGCCTGACGCCTGGGGTTATTCTAAGGTAAGGAATCTGTGACTAACGTGTCTCTTTCAGATGTCAAGTTCTAGAACTGTTCCTCCCCTCCCTGAGGTGTTGCATCCACAAGTCCTAATTCTTTACCCAGGTTCACTGAGAATACCATGCGAGTACACTAAAAGTATATTGATGGTTTGACTAAGTTTGTGACTATCTTGCATTCTTACCTGTCCAAAGAGTCTGTCAAATGATGGGAAATAGGCACCTCGGAGGGGGGTCCTGGATCTCCATTTCGTGGGTGTTCAGTAGCATGCTTAAGCAGGGATTTCTGCTCAGACTCTACGGGTTGAGTGGCTGAAAAGAAAAGAAAACATACGTGGGTTTAAATGTAACATTCATGCAAAATCATTTTATAGCCAGGCAATATAGAGTACTGTTCTAATAACTCAAATGTTGTCTGGAGATCAGTTTGTCAGACAAGTACTGTGAAATTGCCATATCATTTATTCTTCCTGCTTCCTGGAACTTTGGAATAGCCTATACTCTCTAAGCTTGAAGGTAAATCTCTGCATAAATGCCTCGGCTAAATGGGATCTTTTTACGTATGTCACCATTGATGCTTTACTGTGCTCAAAACCTTTAGATAACCCAGCAATCAACCTGAAGAACTGAGAAGATACACCCAAGCTTCTTAAAATATGCCCCGGATATTCCCAATTCAAAACGTCAAAGGCCTTCTTTGCATCAAGTCTTTTTGTAGTTTCTTCTAGGTATGCATTTATCTCAGTAATGAAGTATGTGCCATTAACTGATGCCTGGGAAGAAAACCGAATTGGTTGACATCCACCACACCCCCAATCACAGCGGTTAAATGTCTGGGTCATTCATTTCATAAAGATATTCTAATTAGTGTTTCGGAGTGTGATGAGGCGGTAAGAGCAGTATTTAATTTAACACTTTCAAAAAGATACATAGGTGACCAATTTTAAGGATTTACAGTCCCTGATTCCAAATATGATTAAAAAGTGCTAATAGAAAAGGAATTAATTATACACTTTATAAATTTCATTGCTGAACCAATCAAGCCCAGGGGCCTTCACAACCAGCAGCTCCTTTATTGTAATTGAAATTGCATTTATATAGCGCATACTACCCCAGACAAGGTGTCAAAGTGCTTTTACGGCGAGTAGCACGCTACTCCGGAACCCAAAAAGGATTAGTGGTGAATTAGCATAGGGAAATATGAAATTCATTTGAGCGGTGGACATGCAAGTGTTATTTGGATTGAAAAGGATAGTGGAGGGATAGAACAGGGAAGGGTTTGCACTTCTATAGTGCTTGCTACTCCTGATGAGGTGTTGAAGAGCTTTTTGGTGGGTAGCACGCTACTCCTGAACCAAAACAGGATTAGAGGGGAATTTGTATAATAACTGATTCTGTTTCTATTAATAATGCCGGTGAAGACATTTGTTCTAGGCTGGCGATGGGGAGGATTTCAGAAATATTCCTCTAATAATTTGGGAGGAGGCTTCAAACTTTGAGTATAATTTTGTTTAGGATTGCTGAAATAAAGCTAAACTACCCAGGCTATATTCGTATTATACACTCTTACGACTTTCTATAAAGTGGATCGCCCTGTCTCATTTTTCTTTAAAGCCTGTGAGGAAAGGAGTCTGCCATTCTTGCTACTGTGAGCATACAGATGCTGCTTATAGTTGGAAGAGTACATTATTTGCTCCTTTTAGAATAATGTATGTATTTCTGACCAAATTTGGTCAGCCACTTGAGGGACGCAACTGAGCTTGAGCTGTAATTCTAACTCAATTATATTTGCTTGATTTACCAATCTCAAGTATTACTGTCTTGTAATATGCGTGGGCTTGAGATTCCATGGTTAGTTTTAAAAAAACATTTTTACACAGGATACAATCTTTTTTTTAAAATTCATAAATTTCCAAGTAAGGGCCTTAAAACCTTCATTGAAGGAGGTTATTTTTAGGGCTTGTCCTCCGATGACCATCTCGATATGCCCTAGAGAATAATCAAAAAATATTCGGACTTAATTTAAACCCTACCAACCAGAGTCATAGCCGTTTAAAAAGAAGGTGACTGAAGTCTAGGTTGTAAATCTTGGACTACTGTACGTATATTAACTATACAGATGCTTTAATAAGCTCCTACAGTGTCAAATAGCTTTCAAATAATACATTTGCATTGACTCCTATAGATGTATATAGAAGTTTGGAAGTATTTTTAACTATATGTTACTGAATTTTCAATTTTTCATAACATCTAATGAATGAAGAATAAGTGTATAGGAACTGCCCAGCTAATCAGTGGCACCTGGACTGGACTCTGACACCCTGTGTGATTCAAGGTGCCTCCCCTGAGATCCTGGGGATTTAGAAGCACACTCCTGTGGTGGATTAGGTCTTAAAGGACTAAAGTCAGAAGGAAAAATCTTTTTGACAAGTATGAACCTGGTTGGTGTGTATGACCCGCCCTCTATTACCGTGAACGTTAAATTGCACCTGGGTCCTGTTCTACCACAACCACTGACTATCACTGGCTTTTTTGGGACTATTTAGACTTAAAACATTCAAAATTCATATTTCCGGTTATTTGATTTATTTTGTTTGTTTAATTTTCCACTATTTTACAAATTAATTTTGAGATTTTTATTGTTTTGCATTTCGACTTGATTACTGTTTTAGTACTGCGGAAATACTTTACGCACTGCTTCTAAGTTAAGCCTGTCTGCTCTGTGCCATAACTACCAGGCGTTGAGCTCATCTTCATTTAGTGTTTTTGAAGGTTTATCCTGACAAGGAATGTGGTTATAACCTGCAGTGGGTACCTGGACTCCTCAACTAATACTCCAATTTCTTACAGCCATCAAGCCAGTACCAGGCCTTTTCTGGCTACACAAAATGCCACACCTTTGCTTCAGCAATAATTGCCAGCAGCAATGCAAGAAATAGCATCATTTATTGCAGTCCCCTAACACATCAAAGCTTTTCCATCATTTCTGTACTCCTAGTGTGAAATCTGGGAATATGGCTACATCAGAATTTTCAGCCTTTGTCTCTTGGTAACAAAGTGTGGTATCTCAATTTCAGTAGTTGAGAAGATAGGCTATGCTCTGCCTTGATGGTGCAGCCAGCAATGGAGGTGGTACAGGCACCCCATGTGTCTTTTTTTACAGAGGCAAGAACATTCTAACATTTATGACATTTATGACTATCGATGCGGATTCTACAATACAGAAGGTGCTGTTGCTTGCTAAGTTCTTTTTCGTATTAGCTGTAGTAGGTTTATTGTCAGTCAGCACTAGGAATCCTGTTTGTGAATATACACCCTGCAAAATAAATAAACACATAAGAATAAGGAGGCTTTCCAGCATGTCTATTTTGTACTGCTTATGTACCTCATCTGCTGAGACTGAAGACATTGTTCCCATCAAAATGCAATTTGTTGCCCTGTGCTGAGCCTCCTGTTTTTATATAAGAACACTACAATCAGACCTTCCATAGCATGGAGAGGATGTACAGCAGTATCTAGGAGGATATCAGAAGCTTCTGCTCAGCTACCTCCTTCTCAAGGGTGTTTAATGCTTCCTTTGCCACGGAAGGAGGCAACCTAGGTTGAAAATTCTGGACATTAGCCTTTTGACTACAATCCATTTAATTGTACACAGTGAAAACAGAAACTGCTCCGATTGGAAGACCCTTGAAGAAAGGTGTCTGCTTGCTGAACTGAGGGGTAATACTGAATGTATTCCTATAGGAGGGTGCTGCTTACAGAAGGAATCAGAGGCCAGCGTCTGGGAGAAGTGGTGCTGTGCAGGAGGGACAAAAAGCCAATCAATATCCAGCACTCAGTGGGCCAGATGTATGACTCTATTTTGCATGCGCAAACTGGTTTGCAACCCGTTTGCGCATGCAAAATGTGAAAGGGCTATGTACAATTCCTAAATAGCGAGTCGCAATTTATTTGCGAGTCGCTATTTAGGAATTGCGAGTCGCTATTAGGAAGGGGCGTTCCCTTCCTAATAGCGACCGTAACCCCATGTATGAATGTTTTGCAACCGCAATTGCGGTCGCAAAACACTCGCAAATTACCACCCTGCAGTCGCAATTTGGAACTTCCACTTTGTGACTGTCTCTAAAAATATTTTTTAAGGGCAGGCAGTGGTCCCAGGGACCACTACCTGCCCTTAAAAAATGAAACGAAAACGTTTCATTGTTTTTTTTTTAAATGCATCCCGTTTTCCTTTAAGGAAAATGGGCTGCATTTTTAAAAAAAAGCTGCTTTATTTATTTAAAAGCAGTTCCAGACATGGTGGTCTGCTGAGCCCAGCATGCCACCATCCCTGGGAGGGCCTGTCATTCCCAATGGGCTCGCAAATCGCGAGAGAGGCTCATTAATATTCATGAGCCTCGCAATTTGCGACCCCATTGGGAATCGCAAACAGTGTCTGAGACACTGTTGTACATTGGATTTAGCGCCTCACAATTTGCAACTCGCAATGCGCTAAATCCAATGGTCGTACATCCAATATGATCCAGGAGAGACTCAGCCTGCTGTGGTAAGCCTGAATTGGCACTGAACCCCTGTGTGTCACCTAGTTGTCCCATCAGGATCTGGAAGTAATGATCAGTACCTCCCTTTCATTTACATGAAAGCGAAATAAAGGGATAGCCAGGTGCTGAAAGACCCTAACCTTGCTAGCAGCGCTGAACTTGACCTAGCGACTGCCCAGACATAGTTAACTGAAAGTTGATTGCAAGTGTGCCAAATGTCCCATTTGCATTGAGTCTAGAACTGTGATAGTCCCCCGTTCACTTATGAACACAAGCATTCACCACAAGTGGTTACAGGGATCCAGGTGCACCAACACTTGGTGACAACTATAGTCCCCAATAGACTCTTTCCATCACGCCCCTGTGTTGTTCGCCCAAGTTGCTCCTCTCACTCTCCAAGGATTGCTACTACTTTGTAGGTAGGCTCTTTAGCTCTTTTAGGTGGTGGTATTGTTGGGCCAGTGTGACCCAAGCAAAACGTTTACAGGGAACTGCAAGGGGCCCATCCAATGAGGCAGAACTCACTGGCATTGGCTCTACTGGCATGTCACTCCTACGCCGGTTTCCCCTGAAGTGTGAGTGTGGCAGAGTATGAAGAGTGAAGACTGGGTGAAGCTTTGAGAATCAGCAAAGGCTGAGAATGGCAGTGAAGTGACTGCCGTGAGACACAACTAACTGTAACTAAGTAAAAATAAGTGTATACAAGTGACTCCCATTCGCTACTTGGCACCACCCAGAACTGCTGGCCTTGGATCATGACAAACGGTGCATAACAATATGTGGAAGTCACAAGCCCAACATACTACTTCTGTGCTGGTGTGATGCAAAGCTGGGAGAAGAGGATGCAGGAGAGATACAATCAGAATACTACTGTGCATGCTCTCCTCTTACCAGCTATGCACCAATATAAATGCAATTTTAACTACCAATGAGACTTTCCCATTAACAAAAAAAATATTATTTTGCTTAGAAATGAGAAGTGCAAAGGATGTATTGATCAGCCTGCTATTTAGAGTCTAAAAAATACTTAATGTTTAAATAATGAACCCAAGTTATTGTTATAAACCAGAACAAAAGGATTGAAAACAATTACAAATCAAGTTTAGTGTTGCACGCCAACATTTGACAGCATCATGTTCACTTTAAAAACTTTGTAGAAATAACATTTCCGATGTATGAGACCAATATTATTTGTGGTAGCTTCAGAAGGTAACAATACAAGATATACAGTGACAGCGCAGTCAAACCATTTTTAATAACATCCTTTGTTGGTTGGTAGTCAATTCTTTTTTCTGAATCTGAGACACTTATAACTTACATTTAAAAGTGTTTATAGTGCACTTTTAACAATATCACTGTAATGCATGCATGATTCTATATCGCCTTCTGCATGCAGGAGGAGATAATCAGGTCACAGTTCATAAAATGTACACAAATCATTGTAGACACCACTGAAGGGAGCACTGTTTAGCAAACCTCATTTAGTCCTTAAACTGCAGAGTTATTGGTTAATAATGAGATGTTATTTCTCCATTCTTAAAATGGTCTAGAAAAAATACCTGTTTCATGGGCTGCCCTCGTAACTTCTCCATTTCTTTGTGTGTTCGATTGCTGTACAAGAGAAAAACAGGTAACTAGTTAGAAGGATAAATATTATGTGGCTAACTGAGTCCACTGCATGACACAGAGCAGCAGGAAAACCAGCTACCTAATTGAGAAACAAAAAGAAACCTAACATGTAGAGTCATTATTCATTTGTTTTTTAATACTTTTTTCTCAAAAATATATATTGCCTTCAGCAGGATGGCTCTTTTAAGCTCTGAACACAATTTAAAAACTAAAAACATCACAATTTAAATATTGGACAAATGATACTTACAAGGCATTCAGGTTTTTTATGGATTAAGGGATCTACACAAGGCATAGGTGATGATATTTCAAGCATTTGCAATGGAACTGATCTGTAATTAGTGTAAACACATTCTAGTAACTAGAGTCACAGTAAACCAATGATTGTCGATCATATTTTATTATGGTGATTTTAGAAATGGCATAGTTATTGAAGATGTGGACAAGGATCTCTGTGGCAGCTAGTGTAAAAAAATACAAAGGCCAATTTCTAATAAAGCCCTCAGCAAATTAATACTTTAAAGTATATTATGGAAGCTACGGGTGGTCATTTCCGATTATGGAATTAAAGGGTTATGTGGTCCTTGGGGAGTATTCCACTGAAAGACAGGAGCTACCAGTTTGTGAACCATGTGCCATATGTCAACATAGAACCGCACTCTGATCACAGTTTAGAGTAGAATACATGTACCTGTAGGGAGTGATTTAGATGGCTTGATCAAGTAGTAGTGAACAGGGTGATGCATTTTGGCTACTTTTCAGTTTGAGGAGTGAGTAAGAGATGCCAAGCCAGTTAAGTAAACTTTAAAAGTTTCCACCAAGGGTTGGGGTATGACATTATACAATCATACAGTCAATGGGCAATGCCAATAAAACTTGTGGATTGTGCATTAACCTTATGAGCATCAAATAGTGGTTGCAGAATGGTGCTGGGGACCTGGGTGAGTGTAGAAATGTGTGTTAAAAGTATGATGCCACTTTCAGTGGTGAGGGAGAATCAGTGGATTGTCTGGAGGTGTGTGGCTACCTGCTCACTGAAGGGCTAAAGTGAATAAAGGAGTGTGATGTGATTCAAAATATCACTGTTCAGATTGAGTGTCCATTCCCACTTTGTATATTCAAGTGAGTGAGAATGTCAGCTTTTAGGAGCTTGGTCAAGAATTGGCACAGTGGGTTTAAGTTAAAGAAAGGTTTTTAGTTCTTTTTTTGTTTTATGAATAAGGGTAAGGAATTTAGCTTTCTTCTGCTAAGCAGGGACGACAATGTACTGGCTCAAGTTCGGTCTAGATATTGTCTGTTCCACGTAAAAACAGAGAAAGTCCCTTTTTCATTCAATTCTGGGTAATCCCTGGACTATGGGATGATATGAACGTGCCCCAATCCATAAGCAAGTGGCAGGCTATGGCTTTCTTGCTGACCAGTCAGGCCAGGTTTTGATTGCTTTTTGGAATCTGTTGAGATGTAGTCATTTTACCCTAGCACTCCAAGTGCTGTGCCCAGCCATCTCCTACACCTGGGAAATGTCTTTCAAACACTTCATAATAATTTCCTCAGTGCATAAGGGGAAAGGGATCATTGTACTTTCCTGGAGCAGGAAATTGGAACAGAACATTTTAGGCCACTAATACAATAACCTGTTCTAGCCCACATTGCTCCTTAAATTACTTTTTTAAAATCCATTCTCTATACTTATCTGACATCTGTCAAAAGTCTATCAAACACAAAATACCATGGGGCATAAGACTCAGAATCAACTGTCTTTATGTACTGCTTAAATTCCGTGAAGAAGGAATGGCTACTTTGAAACGTCAGTATGCCCAGTCCTGCAGTCTGTGAAGGATAAGTGAATCATCCATTATATCAAATGCTGCACAAAGTGCTCACATAAGGGCTTCTCTTATATCCAAAAAAGACCATTCCAGCATATGGGCTAGACAAAATCCAGACTATCCAAAATCGAGTAAACTCTGTGTGAACTCCTGTAGCTGGGTGATCACTACCTGCTTTATGATTCTGGCTGTATATGGGTGCTGAGCAATAGGCTGATAGCTATATAGTTCTGTAAAACCAGTTTTTGGGCTTGTTTAAAATAATTTTTTGCCAAACTATGTATATTTGGAATGACCACTTTATTGACCTCATAATGTCTGGAACTAATGTCATTAGCCACACTTTGACAAAATCTTAACTCATCTCAAGATCACAGTTTTAGAGACCATCTCTAATGCAAGTGGTTTAAAGGAAAACAAGATAATATTAGACTGGGTACATAAACCAAAAATGTAATAAAAGAGGGTTTCAACTTTGTACAAACTGATGACTATATCTTAAGTTTTTTTATCTCACTAAAATCAGACTGAATTATTAAATCCCCCCTTTTTTTTCTCTCAAATGTTCCACGATTTACTGTTCTGGTAATACCAGTTTCCTTATTCTCTCCACCCTTAATTACTTTGATCATCTCTTGATCGAAAAAACCTGCAGTCAGAAACCCAGACAATAAAAACCCATCCATGCAACATAGGTTTATTGTACCTCCTAAGTCTTTAGATTATATGTATATGTTGTATTCACAATATGTCGAATAAAGCATGCATGACAATCATGGATCGCAAAAAACAATTGATTGCAGGTTTAATAATGGCTCTTCTGCTTGTAATTATGCTTGTCTGCAAGCATATCATAAACGCCTATAACTCTTTACTTATGTCTGTGCTGCATCCTTTCATGACAAATCATGCACACATTGCCACACTCTTGTGGTATATAAATGAAAATCACAATGAAAGATAAGGAACAATTAACCAAGCAATTAATGACAAACTATTAATACAATAATTCAATTGTGCAAGTTAAAAGATTGAACCTTGAAATTGCGGATTCTAAAATCTCAGCAAAGTGCATTGCCTTTAGGCATGAAAACATACTTGAGGCTAGACATGGCATTTAGGAGACAGGTACTGTAGACAATACATGTGGAGACTATTGGATATAATTTCCACGGTCTCTAACCTAGATGGGACTAATGTAGTGATCACCCTTGAGTCTAGGCAGAGTTGGGTGGGATTTTGTCTTCTACACACTGCAAACCTTCAGTTTTGAAGGTCCTTTTGTCCAGTTAATTAGAGCACTATTTGTGTAGAATTGTGCTTTTATAATTGCAAACTACATCTCAAACCACTTCAAAAGTCACCCTAGAATGCCACCTTGCACCATCCTGAAGTACCCGCCAAGCTGACTTTCTGTAACTCCCATAAAATTCCTGGACATCTGGGTTCATGGTTTTCCTGTATGCTTCTTATTTTCCTTTGGCTATCAACCATATCAAAGAGGGTCTGAAGAGGGATTAAGTTAAACATGATGTCTAAACTGCTGTGTCTATCACAAATGCTAGCAGTGGATATCCAATCCATGGTCAGGATGGTTGTACACATCAGAGTTGTTTGGAAGCACATGAAGTCCAGTATCAAGGTATCAGTTATGAGTGTGCTTAAACCTCCAGGCTGGCTAGCATTTGCTGATGTTGCAAGCTATTATGCCATAGCTTAAAAGTCCATCCCCAAAAAGAGAGAAACCAACTACTGTTGATGCTGTATGGAAGAGTATAGAGGGATAAGCAAACTATGTACTGAGAATAAATAATATCCGGTTTCTTTCACCAGCAGCTGTTCTCTCCTCAATTAAAATGCACCCCATGCAAAGTTATTTATTAAAATGTAGGCAGAAACTTCAATGGCTTCCTTTGGTTAACCTAGCATGCCAGGTACATTTTCACCACTAGGATGTATTTGCATTCAGGTATCATCCGTTCATGGTAAGATTTAATGTTGCAAAATTACTGAACACGATACTAGGTGACCATGGTACCATGAATCTTCATGGCTCCCCCATTGCAGTACATTACTACTTAAGACAAACATGCCAGACGCTGCACTACTGAGGGGGGTTGAAGAAATGGTAGGTGATCCTTTTAGAAAACCTCTGGGAATATGCGTAGATGCAGCCTATTGATATAAGTGATAGTCCCAATAACTCTGCATAATCAAGCCTTGGTGGACGCCTTGTTCTGAGATCTGAGGAGGCAAGATGTCCCAGACTTTAAATCATATTGGGACCTGATGAGTGACATCTTGCATAATTTAAAGTACAGAGATAGTCAGCTTCCACTCCTACAACGGTTTAAGTACTCTAAACTATGATGGTTGTTGCAGTTTCCAGCTGTGCTGAAGAGGCTGTGGATCACTCGTATATCACCCACTATATTTTTCTAATTACTAACAGTTATATGTAAATCAGAACAGTTAACTTTGGAGTCCATCTCCAATATACATATTTACATACCTACTGATACATTTGTTAAATACTCATGTCCTGTGGCAGGAGGCAATTATTAGCCCAAAGCAAACTTATCTTAGAAGGCCAAATTACAAAACGGTTGTCAAATTTCAAGTAAACCGCTATATGGAAAATTATTATGTATTTAACCATTGCCAAATCAGTCTTCCATCCAGGGCACATGACCAGAATGGAGCAATGTCTTGGCTGATAAAGTGACATCTTTGCTGCACTGCTTACTGGACCACTCTTCATTCAGCAGAAAAGTAAATTTGACCTGCTGTTACCTAGGCTCACCATCTTGGTGGGGAATCCAAAACAACCTTACATTAGTTCTGCACCTAGTTTTAACTCATTTATTGTGGTTCCTTCTACTCTAGCCATTGGCTCTTCTGCATGGTTGTCTGGTTAAAATGTATGGACTAATACTGCTTGCAGAAAGTCTCTGGGAAAAACACTTACCTCCTTATTTAATCCACAGGAAAGCCCAATGATGCTTAAAATGGCTCATAGGCTCTTTCTTAGGCATCCTGTTTACTTATCCTGTATACAGTGAGTAGCAACTGGTTGTAATGTGTCCTATGTCTGGTTTGTCCAGATGAGGGGTAAACCCCGGATAGCCTTAAGAAGCAAGGCTTATCTCCTCTATAGAAGCAAGGCTTACTATCTCCTATATAGAAAAACCCTTTAGCCTTCTTCTTTGGCTAATTCCTGCAGTCAGGCATGCTGCAGGTAGTTGATGACCAGCATCAAAGAAGTTGAACTCCAATGTTGGAGCATTATAAATTATTTCAAAACTCTCATTCACCTTTAGTATGTCAGATATTTAAGATATATCTGACCTCCCCAAAGAACTGGATGAAAGTAAAAGATCCCATACTTCAGTTCCAACCTAAGATTGGATAATTTTCTGCAGCCAACATTATATATCAATCCATCTGGCTCTTTCCTCATCGGGATTGGAATCTTGGTCCCCCAGAGAAACGGAAGCATAAAGAAGCAGACTAGGCATGTGAGGCAAGGAGCTATGCCAGCAGTACATAAAGTAGGCTTTGGTAGGGAAACCAGGACAGGTGGCGCTAGTAAATCTGTTGACGGACCCAGACAATGCAGTAAAATCAGGAGGATATTGGGCTTCACAAGATTCCACATACGCTTGAAGCTATGGTTTAGATGCTTATCAACTGCTAGATGGAAATGTGACACCTGAGAGGATTAGGTAGAGAACCTGTCATGCTGTGTTTATTGGTGATGCTGGAGCATTAGGTATAGTTTTGTGAGTTGAGCTAGATATCCCAGTGTACAGTTGGTTGGTCTTACACCAGCGAAACCTAGAAGATCTTTTTCCTTTTCCTTCATATCACTGGGTTTCTACGACTAATCTTAACTTTCATAGCATTAGTTAACATTTACGAAGCAGGGTGCATGCATGCCCAGTTTCTACAGCCTTATGGGTGTTGCTACCCCCACACATATATCTTTCTCTTCTGGTGAGGCGCACAGAGATTCACAGCTTGTGACTGCTTCATTTTTTGGTATTGACCTGTGGTCCTCTCTCTAACAGGGGTGTAAGTGAATAAATTCTGTGAATGGCCTTTAGGAACATTTAGGAATTTGTGGTGAGAAAGCAGAAGGGGGAGGGAGGAGAGGTCACAAAGGATTTGCCCGAGTGGCTGATTATCTGGTAATTGTATAAATATAATCCTGTACTTCTTGTTGGGAGTATCTAAGCGATATAATACTTTGCAAACTCAATAATTATGGGAAAGCACAGAAGACACATCCAAAGATTTGTTTTCATGGTAAGAATAACACACAAAATGCAGAGCATATCTCAGGCAGAAAAAACAACAGCGCTTCATATAAAGCATATTAGTTAATCACGCTCCATGTAAATCAACACAACACTGAAACATGGAGATATTAAAAGGAAAGACAATGGAAAGAAAATGTACTGCTAAGGAAAATAACTCTACTTTTGTAAAGAAACGTCAGCTAATTTCAAGCGGCTTTTAAAGTGATAATGTCAAGATAAACTATGCTTGTAAAGGAAAAATCACCTGGATCATGCAGGGTCTATGAGCTAATATGATGCCTGCCAGCGAGATAATCGGTTACAAATATCGACTCAAACTAAGAATTCTCCAGCAGGGCTAAATCTATATCAAATTGGATTATTCGGAAAAATAGGTGCAGTGGTCAGTGAAATGTCTTATAAGGAGGACAACTTGTCAGGAGTGTTAAAGCATAAAAAAAGAAATTGACGAGAACCAGTCTTAATGCATGAGCACTAGCCTACATAATCAATGATCTTTGTATACGCAATGTATGAAACAAAAAAAAAGGAAAATGTTTACCTTGTCTGTACCTTCACTTCGCCGCGTTCTTTTCATAATCTCCTCTAGCCGCTGCAAAATAAAATGCAACAGAATGCATTAAACACACTAGTGAAAATATTTAAAGAAGCAGATTATATTCTCAGATGTCATCATGCAAGTTTCTAATAACTGTACTGCAAAAACAAGGCCTACCTCTGTATGTGATATATCTCCCTAAGTGGCAAGGGTATCCCCAGATGTGGATTCCGTGCTTACTGCACAACTGGAACCAAGCTACATCTGTCTGAAGACCCCCAGTCAGAGCGAAACTGGTCTTTGTTTGCTCGTGTTGCTCGTTCAGTGAGGACCTGTCCTGGCAGTTTGGGCTAGACTGTTCCCATTAGAGCAGGGTCAAGACTGATTTGCATATGGCTGGGTCCAGTCAGAGATGGCATGGTGGGCAAAGAACGGTGGGTTAGAATGCTACCCCAAGGGACTGCAGTGCTTAGACAAAGTGCAAGCATTCCACACCTTTTGTGTGTTTGATGTTACCTCTGTATTTATCCTTAAATACAAACATCTGCAGTGAGTAGTGATATTTAATAAATACAGGTGGCTCACCTGTAAAGTTCATTAAGATGCTACCCGGAAAGGGATGTGGATGGGTGGCGGGGGAGGACTTCAGGCTGTGATCTGAATGAGAACTCTGTTTTTGATTGTTTACACAACTCAAAAATAAGCACATCTTAAATGCTGCATTGGTGAGACGATACACTTTAAAGTTAGGAAGTGTCTCTTGGGCATTGGAAGAAGCAGGTGAAGAAGAAAGAAACGCTATTAGCTGAATGTACTTTTAGATGTGTAACTCTCCAAGCATAGGCAAAAACAAATGCTTAATGCAAATAAGCTGACACAAGTATGAGGTGCACCTGACGGTTAAGTATTAAGCTTGCTAACACTGTTAGCAGATGTATGCAGAAATGTTGCAAAGAATTCTGAAGGGTAAAAAATGACAAGAAGCTTTTGCATTGTTGATAATGAAGAGGCACATTGCAATGTCCTGGCAATCAATAGGAGCCCTGTTCTATGTCAAGATGGATGGCTGATATATCTAAATGAAAGTGATATGAACCTAAAATTTAGCCTTGCCTTTCCCAGCATAGCAAAAATAAATCATTTCTAACACCTTAAGAAATAGGTGAATCCTTGTCAATAAACAGTTGCCAAAAAAGACTTGGTTAACTATAGGATACAGCAATGTGGGGAAAGAATGTTAAATGTCTGTGGAATCGCACCTCTTACAACATGAAGCCTACTGTCCTCATAAGCAGTCTGAGTGTGTGGAGAGTGGGCAGGGGCAAGATTATACTACATGAAAAACATTCTGCAAAGGCCTGATTTCTCGAACTTCAATCACTCAAGAGTCAGTCATGGAGACTCCTGAACTATTATAGCAGGTCTAGGAAAGGGAGAAACCAAATCCATGAAGTTTAATACGAGGAGCCTTGTATTGAGTAGTACTTCCCCCTACAGATCAACTATAATCATCCTCAGCAGGAATACCCCGAGTCTCCAGGAGAGTGAAGAAATCAGAAGTGAGAGGGAGTAAAGTTGGAGCCCTCTCTTGGTCTTACTCTCTCTACCTTCCTAACTCTAGTAATTGGTATGGTACTTCAAATTCAGAAAATATGATACTTATACTTCAAGCCCACAACAAAGTGGTCATGGCCTCCTTGAACAAAGGAAGCAATTTAGGCCCCTCTAGCTCAGGTAACACACTGCTACTTCGTCAGCATATTCGAGATCAAAGAAAATATGACATGGAGAGATTCACTACTCTCCTGCCCAACAGGTAAGTATGTGTCTCTCCTATAGTGGTTTCTCCTGAGAATACACTGGCATTGTTTCTATAAAGTTGCAAAAACCCAATAAAGAAATCTCCCCCCAAAAATGCATGTGTCTCTCTTTTCCTATGACAACAGTGGTCTATCTGATATGACTAATGAGAAATATGTAAACTGGTTTAGTCAGCCTCTCATCTTTCCAGGACTGACACAATAAATACATGAGTGAGGCTATTGTAATCACTATTATCTGCAGTGCATGAAAAACACAGTGGGGTTCTACTGCTCTACAATGCAGATATGATTACCTGCTGCCCCCCAGTCTAACTGACGGGCAGTTGGAGCTGCGAAATCAAATTCATTTATATGACTGACCAGGGGGAGTTGGCAACTATCAGAGTTCTCTGTGTCACTTTCAGTAGTGAATTCTGGGGCAGGCTAAGTGTACAAGGTGTGCTAGGTGCAAAGAGAGTAAATAACCAATTATATTGCACAATTTGCAAAACACAGAGGAAGGGGTTCGGTGTATATTATATGCAAAAGTTAACACTGCTCTACTTTCCCAGTGACATCAGATTAAGCAAATCTGATTGTTCAAGCTAGGTTTACTCAAAAGCTGCATGAAGGACCAACCAACGGTGGCACAATGCCAGAATTAGTATGGCACACACCTGAGCAATCATTCAAACATGTCATCATATACAAGAAATCTCAAAAATAGCATGTCAGAAGTATCCCACTGCAGAGTCAGGAAAAACTGTTTAATGCAAAAGTGGAGAATGAGGAAGACATCTGCTTCAAGCCAATAACCTTGGTTGTATTGTGACTAATAACATGCCTCAATCACGAGGTTTGATTGAGGAGAATACACATGGTGAACACACACAGTAATGCCTGCTCGACCCACACTTAAATACATTCAGGTCCTAAGGCATAACAGACTTACAGAGCTAAGTAACAAAGGCAGATGTGCTGGAATAAATATGCAAAATTCTTGCAGAGTTAAAACACTTATGAAACCTACAAATACATACACGCTATACTTGGAAGAAATCACTTCAAGACACTTAACACACCCCAGACAAGAAGAAATTGTGAGACTTGGTGAATGCAGCTATGTCACTGTAAGGTGTAACAGGTAAAGTGAATTGCACTTTGGTGCCAGCAAAGGCTGTTTGATGTGGGAGCCATGCCAAATCTTCAAATACAAGATAACATTTTAAGATGTTTCTGTAAAGGAAGTGGTTGTCCCCACAGCTCTGAATCAGTCAGATGAAGTTCCCAGGGCAACTACTGACTTTCCACTTCCAAGCCTTGTGTTATATTTTAAAGTTGGTTGAATTGATGTAAGGTTGTTATCAGATTCCAGAAATCTGGAAGTGATACATGATTTATCAACGAGAAAAAGGTTTCTGAACCAAGATTTTATAATGATTTACCTGACTTAGGAATGCAGGAAGCCAAATGCTCCGCTGTTCTCTCCTGTAGGGCAGTCTGTCTGAACTGGACATTGGCATGGTGACTGACATTGTGCCATTTGCTAACCACAGAGCTGTCACATTCAGAATTAGGAGGTATTCCCTCAGGAGGCTGTGATGGGTTGCTCCTATACCTGGGTGGAGGCGGTGTCTCTGACAAGCCTAAATAAATGCTTAAATCCCTACAGGGTACTAAATTTAGTGAGTGAATTTCCCATGTAAAAAAAGGTTTTAAGACTTCTCTTTTTCCACCATTGCCATTTTTCTCATGACCTCCTTAAATGGCGTGTCTTGTGTACAACCACCATTGACAGTGGTGGATAGGCTCCAAAACCCCCTCCCATCTTACCACTATATCAAGTGTTACAGTTCTCACACCCATTAAAACAATAAATGTCTGATCAATTAGAATGGTGATCCTACGGCAGGTACAGCTAGCAATTCAATTCTTCTACTTTATTTCACATTATTTCAATGCATAAAAAGTGCAAATACAAACACAAGTTAAAACCTTACATGAATAAAAACATCTAAAACCATAGATCATATCAAATCATTCTCATAACTTCACAATTTCTTAATTGCCAGATAATTACAATCCATTAAAACATCTGTAAAGCTAGAAGTCTACGACTGGCCACTGCCCATAAATAAGAGGAGAGGGTATAGCATACATAGGGATCTGAGAACTGTTGTATAAAGTGCAGTGCAGGCTTACATTGGACAAGATATTTCCGTAACATTGGTACTAAAAAGCTTTCCTTTGGGGACCATAAAAGGTGCAGAAAAATAGAATATGTAACGTTGTTTGAGCTGCTCTCTCATTACACAGAAAAAATGGTAAATCGTTCACCGAGTGAGTGTTAGCCCGGAACCCAAACATTACAGGAATATAATTCAGCCTAGATCTAATCAAGATATATCTATGCTGAAGGTTCTGTACAAATGAGAGATGAATGTAATATATCTATGAAAGGGGGGAGGAAGCTGTATGCAATTATTGTCGTTTTGTCTTTATTCCTTTCCCACCTGTCATCTGAAGCTTTTTCTTGGAAAATCTTTTTTAATTTCGATTTTGAGAATGAGGCACACCGCAATGGCGACTCAAATAGGTATTGGAGGCCTATCTCAGACAAAGTGTTCTTTACATATTTTACCCAGGCGGTCCTATGGGCATAATCCAATTTTAGACAATCCCTCAGGATTGCCTGGTTTAGTTGTACACATTGTCTTTTCCATATGGAAAGCCATAACAACAGTGGGGCCAATCTAGTTACAACCTTAAGGTATGGTAAATCAAATTCTAAGTGTGGTAGATAATTTGCACATGAGCGGGGTAGCGAAAGCATTTTCTTGCAAAAGGCATCCTCCACAAGTTGGAGCGGAGCCGGATCTACAGTTCCCCAGATTGCTGCCCCCATATGTGGCACTTATTAGCGTTTTTAGTTGGTATATATTTAACATTTCTGGTAAAGGTTTTGAACCTAGTTTTAGAAAGGTTTGTAAGTGCCCTGATCCCATTTTTGAAGAGGGCCTTTCTACTTAGCACCATCTTTTCCCAAGATAGCTTATTGTCAAATAATACCCCCAAATAGGCAAATAAGTCAACCACCTCCAGTTTCCGCTCCTCTAGATGGAAATTAAAAGATTTCTTAGAACATACTCCTGCAATTAAAACAGAGGATTTCAGAACATTTACATGCAGGTCTAGCCTAGCCATATAGCTTGTATACTCCTGTATGAGTTTCTGCAGCGCCATTGGAGTTCTGGCCAGAAGCACTGTCTCATCCGCATAGAAGAGTTTAGGCTAGGGGGATGACTCCACATAGGGGACATCTTTCGTCATTCGTCCCAGGATTGCCTCTAGCCCATTAGTGTACAGAGAGAAAAAGAATGGGGCAAGTACACAACCCTGTCCTACCCCTCTCTCAATAGTAAATGCCCTTGTGCGTTCTCTGTTGCTTCCACACCGAACAGATGCTGTCGCTCCTGTATACAGCTGCCTAATAATCGCGATAATAGGGGGATCCACTCCCATTTCTTTCATTATTACCCATAACTTGCTATGAGATACGCAATCAAAGGCAGATGTTAAGTCCATAAAAGCCATATATAATTGGCCTTCCTTGCCTAAAGTATATTTAGAAATAATCATAGTCAGGTTTAGGCACTGGTCAATTGTGCCCTTTCCTTTTCTGAAGCCATACTGGGCCTCTGCTAATATGTTTTCTCTTGAGCCCAATGCTCTATCCTATTTAAAAGCACCCTCCCTATTAATTTTGTCGTGCTATCAATAATGAGATAGGTCTATAATTTTTCAGTTCTGCCCTATCTCCCACTTTATAGATTGGTACAATTACCGACTGCTTCCAGGAGCTAGGGGGACCTCTCTTAGATGCAACGGTGAAAACATTAGTCAACACCGGTGCCCAAAGCGCTTTAGTTTCGAAAAATATATCTGCCGGAACCCCATTCGGGCCAGGTGCCTTGATTGAGTTGGTCTGGGCCAGTGCACAATCAATTTCTTCTACCTGAAATATTAGATCAGGGGGTCAGTGATCATCTACCCTTGGGTCGTTATTTATAGTTACAGCGGGTTTGTTAATATATTTTGTAAGTGGGATACCGATCCTCCTTCTTCTATGTGTGTGTCTAAGGTTGGAGCCCCCTCATCCTTTAGGAGTAGTGCCTTTAGCACCCTCCGAAATTCGCAGGAGTCCTTTTTATGGAGTGCCAATCTCGAATCTTCCCACCCTTTGAGGTTTAGCTCTCTTACTCTCGCCCTCTTGCTTTTTTATAACTTGCTCACAGAGTTCGTATGCAACCCTGATCCCTTGGGATTGCTCGAAAGGAGTTATGCAATCTGGAGGTGGCTTTCGTACAATTGTGATCAAACCACTAGTCTAGGGTCATATCTTTCTTCTTAGCGTAGCATGTTGATTGGTTTTTAATAAGTTTTTCAAAAGCTAGTATGACCTGATCAGGAGGGACTCCAATATCGAAGCAGATTGTGAGCTCCAAGTACTTAGCAGCAAGCAGGGTGTGGAGAAAATTATATCCCTCCACCTTATCCCATTTTAAAATGCACCCATTATTTCTTGCCAAAATCTGCTTTGGTACTAGGTCTAGCTGGGTATGGGGCTTAAACTGCCACCGCATATTACAGGCCAAGTAAGCATGATCGCTAAAGACTGTAAACTCCACTCTTTTGTTATTTGGCCTACAACTTAAGGGTTCAGAGGCAATTATAAAATCAATTGTGGAACCTAGGTTGGGGGAACCAAAAGTCTTATCTATAGTTCCTGTGGTAGCATTTACACTATTTTCAACCCCCATATCCCATATAACTAAGGTCCGATTCAATGCCTCGCCATAAGTGGAGTGGTTGAAATGTACAATTGGATCTCCACAACAGTCTGTAACCCCACAGGCTGTATTATCCATTAAATGACACACTCTACTACTGTAAATCCTTAATATTTTCAGATGGTCAGCAGAGACTTCTTCAATTGCTTTTTCTAGCTCTACCAACACAGTTTCCATCCTTCCCTCAAATTTATTGTTGTAGAAATTAATTAACAGCAAATCCCAGTCTTCCTGTCCTTCAATTATTAAATAATGGAAATATACAGACTCATAAAAGAACTTTAATACTCTAACACTAAGGGTGTTTACCACAAACGTTACTAGTTCGCCCCTTGCCCTGCCTACTTTTGCTATAACCGCCGGGGTCTGATAAGTTCTGAAGCCGTCCATCAATGATACTCCTGTCTTCCAAGTTTCTTGCAGACAGGCTATATCCTATTTATTTATTTAATTTTGCCACTCTGTTACAGCTCGCTTTTTACTAAAGCCAGCTATATTCCAAGAGACCATCTTGCTTTCCTTCGGGCCTTCACTCTTATTCCCATGTTCACTACCTTTACTCCCATTGTCTCTAACCTTGATCGCCTCCTGGAGTCAATCACACCCTTCCAGGCTTTCTAATGGGGCAAATCTGTTGCTGGTACTTATCCCATTAGGGTCTCTCTGTGGTATGGACTCTTTTTGGGCAGGTATTAAATTGTCTCCTATGCGAACCCCAGTCCTGCAGACCTCATGTGGTTTATAAAAGAAACCCAACAGTAAGGCATATATCTGTGTACTCATTGAGGGTGCCATAGGTAAACATCTCAACAAGTCCCCCACCAGTTCTTGAACATTAAATTTTATCACAATGCAATCTCCCGGGATGGACTCCCGCAAAGGACCCACCCAAGAGATTCTCCTGGCCATGATCATGTGCCCATGTATAAATGTGCCCATACTACCAAGTTTTGTCAACCAATGTAGAGCTTTCCCCATAAGCTGCTCTGTGGTTTCGTATCAAGTCTTTCTTAATGCCGGTACATTTACCAAAATAAGCAGCAGTGGGCTGGCTTCCGGTGGAAGAGCGAGGGTCGTGGCACTAGTTGTCTGCCCTTCCACTCTTTGCTTATTGCTCTCCCTCACCCAATCCCTTGGATAAGCCATTGTTTGTCTACCCCCATATGGTGCCTTAGCTCCTTGGGGTACACTAGGGATCCGGCTACTCTGGTTATTAAAGGGAGCAGATGTAGACCAATTACTTATGTAGTTGTATTCTTCCCCCACTGTGTGACTTTCTCCTACTAATAGCAAATCTGTATCATGGGTCGTTTGTTGTATAGTTGCATATACTGGGTGGTTCTGTGATTTGTGTGTATATCCCCATGTATGAGCCTTTCAACCCTTTCCTCCTGGATTGTACCCTGCGGAATTGGGGTATGAGTTTGAACCCCTGCTCCCTCTGTGCAGGCAGTGACGGGCCGAGATTTCCAGAGTGATTCACCCTTCTAAATCAATAAGGCTTAGCGCTGTTCTAACCCTTCTAGGTGTACTATCACAGACTGGATTACCTTTAATAAAGCCTATTCTATCTTTATATGTAGATCGTAAGTTGTTCCATTTGGGGAACTCAGAATGTTAGCCGGATCAGTTATATTAGATGCTGCTTTTCTAGATTTAGGTAGGTGCTGTTGTCTCGTCCCTCCCCTCTTTCGTTTAACTGGCGGTTCCTTTGGCGAGGTGACACTATTGTTGAAAGCCCCCTGGGTCACTTGCAAAGGATCTGGAGACCTAGGATCTAGGGAGTCTGTAATTAGAATGCTGGGGGGACAGTCTCTACTAATGACGCCACCATTAGGTTCTCTGAGGGACAGTCTGCGTTCTGTTAATTCAGTTTCTTTTGACAGTACATTTGCAGCCCTTACCAAGAAGGAGTCAAGCATTGCGATAGTTTCCCCTCCTGTTTCTAGTTGCTTGGTCTTTCTTTTCCCCATGGCAATATGATCATTAGTTCCTGATGCTCGATGTTAGAGGGGTGGCCCAGCCCAGCCTCTTCCGGGCGCGGACGGGCTTCGCCGGGCACGGCCCAGGCGTGTCCCGTGCCGCGATAGCACGCCGCGCTTAAGAGCACGAGAGGGGCATGTCCTTCTCCAGAGGCTTGTGGTTGTTGGGCTCCTCTCCTGGACCGTAAAGAAAGCTGCAGGGATCCTGGCAATAGCGGCTACACCCGCCGCGTGAACTTGCCGTGCTTAAGAGCGCAAGAGGGGCGTGTCCTTCTCCGAGGGCTTGTGGTTGTTGTGGTCCTCTCCTGGACCAGAAAGAAGGCTGCAGGGATCCTGGCAAAAGCAGCTGGTCCTTTGAGCCCACACTCCCAGCTACGCCTGGGCTGGTGCATGCCAGGCTTCCCCAGCTAGCAATTAATTTTCAAGAGTTGTGCGGCCCAGAGACATTTATGCATCAGTGGTCTTCAGACTTTTTGATGATATGCCACCCATGTTTAAAAAAAAAAAAATCATCAAGACCCCCAAAACAACAAACATTTTTGACAATTATTCCATACCACTGGCAGCTCTAAACATATTTACAAACTGCATTATATTAAGTTACCACTTGAGTCGCACCCCCAGCCTCCCTTCCCCCTGCCAGCTGCCTCAAAATGGCAGGAGAGAAAAACCCCCCAATAATAAACATGTTTTATCATCGCTTTATTTTTCCTTTCCTGCCGAGTCTTTGGGGGGAGGGCCTTCGGGGACGACAGGCGCAGGAGGAGTGGTAGTGCACTGTGATCAGTGCACCTGACGGTTTGGCAGGCCGTCTCAGGCCGGCCAAACCGCCATGCGCACTGAAGCTCTCTCCAACCCAGCTGCATTGCTGGGTTGGAGACAGCAGGCACAGGCTCCCAGTCTCCTTGGGAGCGCAAATCCTTGGCGCTCAGGCCAATCCTGACACTGCTCTCATAACATGAGAGCAGCATCAGGATTGGCCGCAGTGGAGTCTGGGAGTCTGTGCCTGCAAGAAGAGGAGCAGAAGAGCGTGACACGGCCATCTGCAGGTATGTTTTTTATTTATGAATTTTTTTTTGTGCCCCCCACCAGCCGCTACCGTATCACTTAGAAAATGCAATCAAATACATGACGGCCAACATGCTATTACCAGTTTGGTCTCCTTAAAGTAGAAAAGTATCCAAAGTGTGACCCTTTATCAGAAATGAGGGAGAGGAAATTTGAAGATTATTCGGACCTCTCCTCTTAATACCTACTCCCTGTTAAGACATGAGTGACACAAGATGATACGTTGGCCCATTACAGAGTGACTCACTGTCACTCTGTTTCATTAAAAACACAGCACTGCTTTAAGCATGATGTTCCTCTTGGCCAGTGCCTGGCACCCTCCTCCCCAACCTCAAGAGGTCATCATAGTCTTACCAGGGGAGGCCAACACCCTAGTTTGAAGACCTCTAGCATATAAACGTGTTTTTATGTTGTATGTGATTTCAGATAAAAACAAATTTACAGACAACAAATTTTGAGAAATACTTTTACCTAAACTAATTATTCAAACTTTTTATGATGAAATTACATTTACCATTTGTTAGAAACAAATTCACTTTTTTTATTGCCTTTTACACTTCTTTTTATTTTTAGAAATGTGTAAATGCTACTAATCTTGAAAATGTATTGTCAGTTGTTTTCCCACTTCCCACTGCTAATTTTTGCTCTCTCCACATTGTCTCCTTCCCCTTACTTTTTTCTCCATTCCAGTTTTTCGTGGAAGACAAATGCCCAGCCAGTTCCTTCTCCCATGCGTAACATTAGTTCATTTTCTCCCTCCCTCATAGTCCTTCTTCTCTCAACTTCTTTTCCTTTGTGGGGGGACCCTTCTGTACTCCAGTTCCTTCTCTTAATCATTTCTCAACCCTGTCTTCTATCTTTGTCTACTTACCTTTTTTCAGCTTCATTATTAAAACTAAGTTTCCTAACAGGGGTTACCTCAAGGCAACAATTTTAGTTCTTTTAAAAACAAGATTTTTTTTTTAGAAAACCAATAAAACATGTTTAATTGTTCTTATTTGTTTCTATTATTAAAGACCAAACTTTATTTCTTTTGATTTCTTTTTTAAAACATGGGGTTTTGACTATGTGGGGTCTCAAAAATGAGTTTCTATTCTTTTCCTTTTCTATTAAATCATATAATACAATTTGTATGTTTGGCCATAACCCACCAAGGTTATTCTATCGAGTCGAAGGCTATTCTCAATGCCTTTCCATCAAAGTCATTTATTTCAGTTGATTAAAACCATAATGTTTTACACAGCTAGACCAATAAAAATTACAAATTCATTAAATGTGAACAACTTCTTTCTAGCATTAAATTATAATTTAGAACAATTTCCATTTAAAATGCAAAGTCTAAAATTATAAAAAACACTGATGCTTCCATGTTAGAATATTCATCACAATCGGCTACAATACAATTGCTTTATAGGTTTGTTTAAAGTCCATTCCTTTTCCTGCCTTTGTCCATGCTAAAGTGCAAGCGTGTTCGTACAAAATCACCTTGAGTCTGAAAAGTAATTAATTAAAATAACACAGTACCCTTCCTATTCCACCTGTCTCAAAATTTTATACTGATATGTTCGTGTAAAGTCTCTTAAAGTGCATTATTGTGATAGCATTAAACCAGGGTACTTCTAAAGGTGCAGAAGTCATGTTAAATAGTTGACAGATTACGCAATATCCATCAGACCCTTTGCTGTCAATAACTGATCCGCTTTAAGGAACTTTTTATAAAAGCTGCTATTATTTCAAGGCCTTTCCATAAATGCTTCCAGTTTTCTCTCTTTATATTTTGCCCAATATTTGTTAAGGAACCTGAAAGTCAGTATTCTGTACAATGTAAAGAAAAATCAGAGAGCCACCCAAAACCTATTTTGGGAAATTGCACATTTGCATACTGTTTGCCAGTAGCAGTTACCCTGGACATTACCAGATCTACATTCAAAAATACTTTGGATTACACCCTGTTATGTAAATTCTCAAACACCTAAAAATCTGTTATCATTAGGGACTATACTGTGGGGATAACCATGTTGCCTTTTTTCAACTTGGAGCAAAGACTGAATGTCTTACATTATAACAAACCATGTCAATTTATCTAGGACCCAACAATCTCTGATCATCCACATCTAACAGAACCATATTTGCCTATGTGGAGATCCTATCTCCATCTCTCCAAAGTTATTAAAATCCTTTAATGACAGGGTCAAGCCATATTCATTCTGCAAGTGACTTGATCACAAAGGTGAATAATAATGGGGAATAAAAACAACACTGTCTTACTTGGTTCTCCTAGTGGATGGTTTGTGCACATTGCCCATTGACCCTCACATTAGTAAATCAGCCAGAATAGTTACTATTGCTGGAAATTTTGGGCCACAGGCCATTTTGAATAGAACTTGATACACAAATTACAATTTTGCATCCAGAATCAAAGGTCAACTGATCATTCAGTAATAAGTGCGAGTGTGCCCTCCATATGGACAGCCAATGTTAGTGAGCTTAGTTGCTACTTTAAATGTAACCTAGCAGTGATTTTCGGCACAAACCCATGTCATTATGGATGAACGAGGGACATTATTACTTCTAGAAAGTTATTAGTAACTTGGCCAAAAGCTTTTTCTCCTTATTAATCAAAGATCATGGCCTATATGAAGCACATTTGACTGTAGACAGCTCACTTGACATATATCTCCTGTAGATGGAATCCCTTATCCCTATATTCTAAGAACATTTCCACCATATGCGCAAACTAATCCCCACACATTCCTTCTAAATAATCGAACAGAAACAACATTAAGACCCAGGGTCTTGCCAGCATGTCCATATTTTAATGCCAATTTAAGTTTCTGAAAGGTGACGTTGACTCTCTAAAGTTTTTCTTTCTTCTTCAGAAATAATCTTCAATTGCAAGTTCACAAGTAGGCACCTGAGGATGTGCCGTGATGGAAAGTAACAGGCAAAACAGTCAGCCATGTCCCTTTTTTGCTGAGGATCACCAATTATCTTTATAACGACTCTGTACATGGCATCCCTTCTTTCAGTCAAGTTACCCAGGCAAGGAGTCCCCCTGTTTTATACAGTCTCATATACCCTCCCTATGTTTTGGCATTCTTTGGTCATACTATGGGACTGCACACAAAAAATTGTCTTCAGCATAATTCAATGACTATAGTTTGAAATCCACCCTTAATCTGAGCCTTTCCTTCACATGGTCTTCCTGTACACTCTTTCTGTACTGTGCTTCTTTATTTCTTCTATGGTAATTTAGGAACTTCTCCTTACAGGTAAGAGCTCATTTCCCTATGTAGAAAAAAAAGCTAAGCCTTCCAGTAGAATTATTTTCTTAATGTAAAAACCATTACCCCACTCCCCGGGAATGTTGACTTCCATCCCATTTAAATTCTAGAAGAGACATGACATAATTAAATCCAGTCTTTCATTTCCTGCAATCTACATTCCAATTAATAATTCACATCATAGTTTCAATCTGATCAAAAACAAGGCCAACACAGCAACAAACTCTGCTATTCCAGATCACCCATACTTCATAATTCAAAGTATTTGTTGTCCAATGTAGAACCTTCCTCAATGCAAAAATATGGATGTGAAACTGATATTATGTCAGGTTCAGCTGCAATACCAAATACAAAAGAATAACATTTTGGGGTTTTTACTGTGTTTTTTACTGGCATATTTCACTACCCTAATATGATTTACTGATTTCTTCATCTCATTCATCCCATCCCAGTTTCAGAATCCCCCATTGGGCCTGCTTGTATATATTAACCTCGAGGACCAACTTAAGTGTGGTTAGAGAGTGCAGTATGTATTTAATCTACAGTGGTTAAATTTTTTCCTTCACTTCCTTGAAAGATGGCCTTCGTTTCTCAACCATCTATGTGCGCTCTGGGTATCTTATACTAGGTATGAAGAATGTGTCCATTTTGCCATGCAAATGGTCAAAAAAGAGAAAAACTGCAAATGAGGGCTTTGCACAAAGGTTTACAAATCTGTGCATAATGTGCTCCTTCCACCATAAAAAAGAAATATAACTTATTTATCCCATCCCACATAGCATCATTTTTTAAGGATTATTACTTCTTAAGTGCTCTTTGGCATTTTAGACCCTTAACTCCAAGTCGTACACATTCTTGAACCTGTTTTTACGGCAATGGAATGAATACCCAGTATGGATCCAATTCTTCTCCAGGTGTTTCTTCTTTCAAAACGTTTAGTAGACAAGGCTGTAGACCAGCATTACTTCTGTTCTGATTCTCTATTTACATTTCTATCAAATCAGATTCCTTGATCGCTGGTAAGAAATGTTTCTAATGCTTTTTCTAATTGCTTAGAGCTCTGTAGCCTATTCCATCCATTTATTTCTCTTCACAAGCGTAAAGAGTGAGGCTGCACACCTTTGTTTCTTTCTGGTATGCCTCTGGTCTAAGTAAAATCGTCATTATTTGGGTCGCAGCTCTCTGCTCCTTAAACCTACAAGTACACCTAGTCTCTCAGTAGCATGACCCTACTCACAAGGCCAAATCTGTGCACCCAGTCACCCTAAACACCCTCCAGCTAGTACAGGACATGTTCAAAATGTACTCCAGGAGTTATAATCGAGTCAAGAAGAGTTTGCATAAAAACACCAATTTCCTGTGGTGTTATGATAGGTATTCTCCCTGAATCAAATTTCAAAGCTACTTGGCACAGCAAGAATAGCCAATGAAGGCTGTGATACATGTCTGAGCAATATAAATCAAACTGTGTGATTTCTATATTTTAATATTGTCACTGTGTGGACTCTTCCTCCTTTTGATGCCTATGCTGTAGTCGTTTTTTCATATCTTGGACATTTACATAGGGCTTTGGAAAGTGCTTCCCTTCTGGCTTTGTGTCAAAAGGACCACATTTCCATCTGGGGCTGAGCTCCACTCTCCTCATCAAGGCCAAGTGTTGGTCATGTGGCACCTCAGAGGGATTCAGTTGTTTGCAGGCCCTTGCATCCCCATTCCACAAGGATTTTGTCTAATTTACATTTTGGTGCCATACCAGCACCTTATGAGGATAACAAAAACAAGCATTTGAAAATGTAATATATTTATCCTTGTTCAAACCTCTACCCGAAACCCAGGCAATGGCAAAGACATTTGTCTTCCGTTTTGGTGAGGTTAACTAAGCACAACACAGCCAGTACACACCTGGATCAGTTGTTCTCTTCTTGGAGTCCACCTGAACTTTAATTTATTAAAAAGGAATTACATTTGCACCTTGGCACAACCGTACCTTGGCTGCTCCGAATATGCCAGTGATTATCAACATTGTGCCAAAGTGACCTTGCTGGGGATTAGCAGCCTTGTGCCAGGGCCACTACCTTGCAGGGAATTACTACTTTTGTACCAGGGACATAATGTTGCCAGGGATTATCACGATGGTTGTGCCAAGACAAGCATGCGGCCAGAAATTAACACGATTTGTGCCTGGACCGGTATTGTTGCTATAAATTACCACCATTGCACCCAGTGCCAACATTTTACCAGGAATTACCACGAGTGTGCCACAGCCTGCATGTTGCCAGGGATTACCGCCAATTTGACAGGGCCAACATGTTGTATGGGTTTACCAACATCATGCTAGCATTTGGCTAGGGATTATACCCATGGTGCAATTTCAGTGCATCTTTTTATTTTATTCACTGGGTCACTGTATAAGGGAGAAACCATATAACAAATCAGCCTTCCACTCGGAACAAAGAGAAACTGCCCTTGACCAGTTTCCGCCTGTTTGGGCCTCATCGGTGAGCTGCAGCTTGAGGCCTATGGCACAGTGAGCTACTGGACCCACATCTTGGCATAGCCGTTGCGCGTAAGGCAACTAGTTTGTCATGGTTTTGAAGGCAATTACATACAATTGATTTTTTTTACTTTCAATATCAATATTCTTTCCCATTTTATTTCAATACCAGATGTTTGAGCTACAGGTCTAACACCAGACCACCCTGCAATGGTTATGAGCGTTTACCTTTTTCCTTTCTAGGCGCTCTTGTTCTTCTCTTTGGAAATGTTTTTCACGCTCTAATCGAATCCGCTCTGCTTCCTCTCGCTGGCGAGCTTCTTCTTCTTTCTGAAAAAGGAACAAAAGAGAAGGGACCTGGGTTACCTTACTTTAAAAAAACAAAATCACTGTTAGCTAATATTATGAAATGCCTCTAAGTTGTCAATAAACATAATAAAGTAAGGAAATGTCATGAACTACGAAAAGGAGAGCATTAGTACCAAATTGTAGGAGCAAACCAACAATTTTCAACAATGGTTTGTACAAAACTACTAAGAAATGGTTCTTTCACGGAAGGCCTTAAACTGCTGACTTGCCTTATGAGATGGAATTTTTACACTGTCATGGGGAAAACAATCTGGATTACCAAATTGAGAATGAAAATGGTTTAATGTCAAGTGTTTAATAGAGTCTCTCGACAACCAATACCATTATGTAAGATTGATCCAAGGTCTCATGTGAAAGAATTGCATATTCTACAGGAAAATAATGACTGGGTATTCAATTATATGTAACTTGAACAAACATCAGTGAAGTCTATATACTTAAAAAAGTTAAGAATGGTTCACTCTCAAGTGCCATTTTTTAAACCACAGACGCAATACTAGTTGGCTTCTCTAGCGTGCACGCCCAAGTTTTGCATATGAATTGCCCTCTACTCATAGCCCATCAACCAATGAAAAGTACACACAGCCCCCTACTCAGATGGAGCCGCTTTCATTGCTCTTGCTCATACATTATTAACCTGCTAAACACTCACTAGTGGTCCCACAGACAAAGCATCCAAATAAACACTATAACACTTAAACACTTGGTGGCACTTCGGTTTGTAGTGTAGTACAGGACAGGTTTTAATTTACTGGAGCAACTAGAAACAGTAGTCCTTGCAATCAATGTACCAAAGAGATATATATCGAAGAGATATACTAAAGAAATGTTTCAAAATCAGGTCCAGCTGGAGTATATAATAATCAATTAATTTCTGATACCCACTTTGGAAGTATAGTTAAGGTTTTTAATCCAAATCTCAAATCAATGGTCATTACCCTCATTATTGCACTGAAACCTCTCCGAATTCTAACAATCATCCCACAACATAGCATAATAAATGGAAGGGCCGGACTGAAGGTACGAGAGGAACCAGCCTTTCACTGGCTATTAAGGGTTTTTCATTTTCTTTGAAGACCGTCTCCTTCATACGTAAACCCTATCCCATTATCAAATACAGTTTTGAGAAATTACAATAATTAGGAGGAAACAAACTTCTGTTTCAAATGAACATGAGCAGTGGCCTTTGTACATAGGTGGTGGAGCAAAAGATAATCTGAATGGGACCCAGTCAACCACGATGCCATTAGGTGTAAATCCAGCTGTCTGGAAACGTGCACTTGAATCTTTAGCCACCAAGTGACAGAGAATCATAACGGCAGTCTGGAATAATCTTCATTCCTTAAATCAGAGTGAAATGGCTTGTGTGTTGGGAGTTGGGAACTGGGAGGACAGGGATTTATCTGTGCAACAGAATGTAGTACTGGAGTGAATGTGACATTAACACAACAATGATACTCATGGAAAGGGAACACTTTTAAGGATGTGTAAAGTGCATCACTGTATCTTAAGGGTATTTGTGATCACCTAAAGCAGCAGAGAATACTATCTGAAATAAGATAAAATACTAGAGACATATCGGAGCAGGTATGAGTAAGTCATCTTCCGAAAGCATCCGAAGGAACACTATACTTTAATTCTAGATCTAATTAGCTATACAAGTGTGCACTCTTGTCTTCAAATACCCATCTCTATGGGGTGTAATGAAGACATCAGATGATCAAAGTAGATGGCTTCTACCAGAGAGCGCACATTATTAAGGCAATAACCTTCACCTGGTATACAGAGCACATTATGAGTAACTGCAGGATGTCGGCCCTTTATCAATCTCGCACTCTTTAAATTGGTGGCCTATAGCTCTAGGAGAGGCCCCTACTCCAGCCCTTGTGGGAAAACATTTATGGTTCATCATTGGAGCAGATTTAAACCTGGCAAGCAAGTGAATGCAGTTTCCGCTGCTTGTTATTTTTATATCTCCGACTGTTGCATAGAATTCTCCCACTTCTCCCTAAGAGAACGTATATTTCAGTGGTCCAGGCTTTGATTGTCATCTGTCCTGGACTACTGCAATGCTTTGTGCCTAGATCTCTCCACATATACATTGTTCTGTCTGTAAAGGGTACAGAATAGGACTGCTAAGTTAGATACAAATAGATAAAAGCACGACTGCTTCAGCAGCTTTGAAAGAGCTTCATTGGCTACTTATTAAGTAAAGAATACAGTTTAAAACAGCCTATCTGGCCCATAGGGCCTTTTATAAAGCTGTTCCTGTTAGTATATCAGAGAAACTCTCAGAGTTAACGCTCCAAACAGATCTTTAAGATTCGAGACAGTATGTCTTTTTTAACACACCAAAATAAAAACAGAAAGAAAGGTGGAAGATCCTTCTCCTTTCTAACTTCCAAGGTTTGGAACAATCTTCCAGTGTCTCCGAGAACAGAATTTAAGCACAGGAAATACAGCAAGTAGTTTAAAAATACTCAGTCAACTCTAATTCATTCTGCTTCATCATTGAACCGTCAGGACACCGCACAGGGTAATTGTTACACTTTATAAATGTTCTTGGTTATAAATATCATCAATGTGTTACGCTGAGATGACTTAAATTGGGCAATGCATTATGGCTTGTCCAGGCAGATAATATGTCATACATAGTAATAAAAACCTAATTTCCCCATTGGTCTTTTCAGGCTGAGTTATCTATATGCTGTGGATTTGGTTTTGATCACAATTATCCTATGAAGTAACAAACTAACAGTTACATTACAATTACTTAAAAGGGAATACGTTTATACAACATATCGCTCAAAAATAAGTAGAGCCCTATGCTAGAAGACATGTTTTATCTGGCTAGGATAATTTATCCAGACCTACCACTTGCAGCAACAGATCAAATGTTCCTGTTTGCAAATGGTTCAGTTACGAATAATTTGGAACTGAACACCTAACACTTTGTCAAAGCACGTGCAAACTCAGGCACCCACACCAAAGGAAAAAAACAGGGAGCAATCCAGAACAATGATAGCGCTCTGATCTGACCTTTCATCAAGTGCTATTTCAACACAAAACATCTTAAAAACACAGGATTACAGCACAAGGTTTTCAAAATATATAAATGCCATTCATTAACAGTTATTCATCTCTATATAATCAGGTTTAGGGTTAAGGGAGGGATTGCTGGCATTTTTAGATGGGACACTTAGCCCGAGTAGATTTTTGAGTATTCACATACAACTCTTGCAGGTAGTGAGCCATCCTGCAAATGCAAAGTAAATTTGCTCCTGTTAAAGCAAGGAGTAAGTCTCTTTTCATGATAAGAATAGGGGATTAGGGAGAGGAGGGGAAATGTGTCCTGATATTTAAGGTGAAGGGATAAATAAATAAATATATGGCAACCCTGTCTCTATCACACAGGCTGGTCCTCAGTAGTGATAGGACTCCTTGAATGTAATGTTGATATTGGGAACTGACCAAATAAACCTGATTTAGCAATGTTACAAGACTCATATTAGAATAGTTTCATGCTTTAGTCTGGTATGCTTCTGTCTGGAATTGCAGTACTGGGCATCAGTAATGAATTTCCAGTAGATATTGTGGTGCACTTGTTGCAGTGTATTCTTTGTAGCTATAGTGCAATAGGTTAGCATAGTATGCATTCTAGTTTCACTGCTATAGCTGTAGTAGTGCTGTGCTTATCGTGCTGTAGTGTGACAATTTTAGTGGTGGAGCACAGAAGTGGGCAAGTCACAAATGTATCGAGGGAGCTGAGCCATGGTTCTGGGTTGGTCCTAGGACGCTAAGAAAGACCCAGGCCATTGAAACATCTTCTATGAATCGCATGACATACAACATGTTAAAACAGGCAGAGAATATTTACAATTTTAAGCATTTTTATATAGTTTCCATTTTATATCAGATTACAATACTGCATCCAGTCACAATCATAATTATCAAAGATAAACTTATAATAATTTAAAACTGAATGCCCTGAATATGTTAGCTTGGAGTGAACCACAAGACTATTGCCTTTTGGTGAGCACTTTATATTTTATCATTACGAACATGTGATGGGACACATTGTAGTATACTAAATAATATATAAATAGGGTTTTTTCTGTACAGCTCACACTTTGAACTGAGGCACTCTGTGGTACTCCCTAATTCTGCAGTTCAGAAAAATGCAACACAATGAGTTAAAATAGATTGCCCAAGAAGGATCTCCCAATATGGTCAAAATGTAAGCCGAGATTTCCCAGTCAGACTGTATGCAATACAGCTACAGCAATTATCTTGATCTCTAGTTTAATGGAAAGCCAATGCTTTGCTTAGCATTGTCGTTCAAGTGTTAAATCTGAATATAGAGTTAAATAATGCATGCAAAGTACACATATTGCATGTAAAAAGTATCTGACCCTATATAAGAAATCTTTCTAGAAATCGGTAAACCAAACAGAGTAGTGTGTTCACAAAATGGACAGGACCACAAAAGGGAAGGATTATCTCAAATTTTGCATAAGTAGTCAAAGAGCACTTTGGGAACAAAAGCAATAAGTATTGTAGTCCATAGTATGAAGTATATATATGCAATCACCATTAGGCATCATTTTATTATTCACTCTTAAATGGCAATTCATATACAAAATGTATTAAACAATTTAAAAAAAGCTCATAACAGACATTTACAGAATACAGAAAAAGTTCATGAGAATGTTTTTGGGAATGGTTGGTTACTGCCGACAATGGATACCAAACTTTTCTTTGGTTGTGAAGTCTTTGATAAGGCTGACGCATGTTGATGTCAATGACCTAATACCAAAGGACGATGAATGCATGCCAGCCTTCAAAGAGCTTAAAAAGTTGCTTTGCAGTGCCCCCACTCTGGGAATGCAAGACTGTACAAAAGATTTTGTGCAGTTTTGTCTCAAAAGAGATGGGTGTGCATTGTCTGTACTAACTCAAGCCCATGGTGATACAAAACACCCCACAGGCTATTTTTCAGCAACTCTTGACCTGGTGGCCGCAGCTTTGCCTGGTTGTCTCAAAGCAGTTGCAGCGGTTGGGCTTAGCTTCAGCAAACAGAAGGGATTGTGATGGGTTATCCTTTGATTGTCATGGTACCTCACCCAATTGAGATTCTCATGACTCGTTCCAGAACGCAACACATGACAAATAGCAGCCTAACCCCCTATGAGAGAATTATTCTGGCAGCTGAGCATGTTTCTATCCTGAGATATAACACACTAAATCCAGCTTCCCTACAGCTACTCCGGAGGGAGAGGATGACAATAACTTTGATCATGATTGTATCAATGTAACTGAGATATGCACAAAACCAAGACCAGATATACTGATGTTACTCTTACAAATCCTGACCATACTCTTTTTGTTGATGGTTCATGTCTAAGAGATAGACGTAGTATCCTAAAAGCTGCATATCCAATATGTACTTTAAGTGTAGTAGTAGAAGCTTCCTACTTGTGCCAAGTAACTTCTGCACAGGTTGCTGAATTAATTGCCCTTACCAGAGCCTGCTGTACTTCAGAAGGTTCAGGAGTCACCAATTACACAGATAGTCAATATGGATGTGGAGCTATACATGATTTCTGTCAGTTATGGTCACAAATAGTATTTTTACCTTCTGCTGGAAGTCCTGTCGAAAATGGCCCATATATTTCAAATTTACTGAATGCTCTACAATTGGCAAAGGAGATTGCCTGTTGTGAAATGTGCCGCACACAAGAGCGGAAATGACTGTCACAAGTGGCAATCGCTATGCAGATGAAGTTGCCAATATAGCGCTAAAGTCCAGTACCTTTCAATTAGATAACCCATGTAACATAGAAGGAGAAACTGTGACAAATATGTTAATGAATACTGTACACACTTTTAATCTATTGAGAGAACTACAACACACTGCCCCAGAAATAGAAAAGGCCAAATGGGAAAGAATGAGATGCATAAAGGATGCTAGTGATATTTGGGTCTCTAATGAAGGAAAGCCTGTGCTATTCTCTTTTACAGGTTAAGGTGCGACACATGCATGGTCCAACTCATGTATGGAAGGCATGGAATGATATTTACCTTCCATTCCTATTGGCATAATCCTCGGTTCAGAATGATGGCCGAAGATTATAGTATGAGGTGTATGATCTGTCAAAAGCAAAATGTGGGCAAGAGAGTAGCAGTAACAATGGGTCACATTGGAAAATCTTATGGTCCATTTTATCTCCTCCAAATAGATTTCCTATAGATGCCTCAATGTAATCAGCTGAGGTATATTCTTGTGATTGTCTGTTTATTTTTGCGTTGGGTTGAGGCTTATCTCACCTGAAGATGTGACAGTCTAACAGTTGGCAAAATACTGTTGCTGGGGTTAATACCGCGTTTCGGCATGCCATCTCATCTAGAATCTGATCAAGGAACACACTTTAAAAGTGAGATTATGCAGTTGAGATGTACAGCTTTAGTGATTGACCAAAAATTCTAATGGAACTATAGACCAGAAGCATTTTGAGTGGTAGAAATACTGATAGGGACTATTTCAGCACAGTTAGCAAAAACTTGTGCTGCTACATCACTTAAATGGCCTGATGTTCTTCCTATAGTGCTCATGAGAATCCAAAGTAACCCATGCAAAAGAACTGGATTATCACCACATGAAATATTGATGGAGAGAGCTATGCATAACACTCAGTACCAGCAGCGGTCCTGTTGAATATCACAGATGACATGGTTCTTGAGTACTGCAAAGGGGTTCTATCTCTCATCAGGTTGACCTTGCTACTCCAGCAGTATGAGATTCTACAAGGCATGATTTGAACTCTGGCGATTGGATCCACCACAAGAAACAGGTCCAAAACTCCTGTCTGGAAGAGAGGTGGCATGGACTCTACCAGGTGATTATGGTCACAAACACTGCTGACAAGTGTGCTGGTCTTCTGAACTGGATACACGCCTCCCATACCAAGAGTGCAAGGTACAAAGGGAAAGAAGTAGAGTCAACATCTGCCAAATCTCCTAATCACCCGCGATTTGAGGTGTCTGAGGCTTCAAATGAGGACCAGGAAGACCAGACTGGAAACCCACCATGTCCACTGAATGAACAACCTGCTGAATCAGACTGATGTGGAGATTGCAAACCCAGCGACTTCGGTGGTCCCAACAACTGAAATGAGAACATGCATATGCAGCTGCAGTGAAAATTCATGGAAAACTGAAACTAATCTGCCACAGCAACCTGCCAGAGAGACAGTCTGAAACGGAACAAAAAAACTCTACTGTGGAAAGTGAACACGTTACATCTGAATCAAGAATCTCGGGCACTTCAAGAGAAATTTGGCTTAAGACAACAACTCTTCGAAAGAGACAGTTGAGACATAAGACAAGACCAGAGATGATTAGGGAAGATAGAGAGATAGAAGAAGAAGAACAGACATTCATGACTAACTTGGAATCAACTGATATAAAGTGACCAGAGAGAGAAAGGTGAATCAAAAGTACGCTGGTACAGACTGGACATACAATGCAAAAATCAAATTTGATTCAGATGAGTGTTTGACAGACTCAGATGAACCTCTTTAAATCAAAAGAAAAGCTGTAAAGATGTGAAGATGTGAAAATCGACAATTGTTAAACGATTAGAGAGAGTTAAGGTAACAGTTATAGGACAAAAGCCTCTTAAGGCATCCAGCTGACACAGAATAAAAGATCCTAATAGTTTCTGAGATAGGGTAGAGACAATAGATTACCCATAAGAGGACTAATTCTTGTTTATTGTAGAGGTTGCCATTAATAGATTTAAGTTGATCAGTGTGCAGTAGCACTGCGAAATTACAGTTGCAAGTGTTGACGTTGCCATTTCAGTTGCTATATTTGGATGGCTGTTGGGTGTTTATTGGTGGGGTGGGATGACCTTACTAATCCACATAATAATACTGTTGCTTCAAGTGACTAGCCCTCCCATCTCATGAAAGAAAAATTTCACACCTCCCACAGCATGAGAATGTGTATAGCTATAACGTGTATTATCAAATGTTATCTAAATATGTAAAGGTTATGCAAGTTGAAATTGCTTTATTTGTTCTTATCTGCCTGCTTCTGCAACTAAAGGAGCAGTTTTTTTTTCACCTTCATTTGTCTTATTCTTTTTCTATTTCTGTTTTTCCTCATCTAGATTATCAACAAAACTCGTTTAAACAGTTATATTCTGACTTTGATAATTCCTTAGAAAATGTACCTATTGTAAATGGAAAGAATATATCTATGGGCTATTCAACATACGTCTCATACTTATAAAGGGTCAAAATGGAGGGAACAGCGTGAGTATATGATTACTCCTTTACTAACAAAAGCATTACTGATCATAACGTGCATGATGTAACATAAAATTGACGCAGATGAAAATCTTCATAGATGAATTGAATGAAAGGACAAGAGTAGATGAAGAAAAAGGAGACGAGAAAATGAATGCAGTCCATATTATTGAGAAAGGTGAGGAGATCTTGAAGGAACCTTCTTCTAAATTGAATCTTGAAGTTAACAAGAAAGAAGCACTATGCATGATGTGACAGCCATATGGAAATGAAACAGTAGAGAAATTAGGATGGAATGCATGTGAACACAGCTATTTAGTAAAAGAAAAGTATTTTTCCAATGTAGAAGCTAGAATTAAAAGCATATATTATGTATGTGGTAAATCAGTGTATTTTCAGTTACCACATAATTAGTAGCTACGCTGCATTCGCTTTTCCTTGAATTTAACATATCAATAAGTTAGATTTGCCTCTAGAGAATTTTATTAGATGAAGTAGACAAAGTTTTAAGCAGATTCTTATTGATATTTTTGTAGCATTAATTCCATTTGTAGGAGTAGCACTGAACGATGTAAATATTAGAGAATGGTCTACCTTAGTTAACAGGCTTGCTACTAACACTGCAGGTGCTTTAACTGTGATTAATAAAGAGATGCTTGCAATATGGGCTATGATTATGCAAAACTGATTTGCTCCTCGCAAAGGAAGGCTTGTGTGATATCCTTTTAACAATTGCCTGAATTTGATGTATTTTAAAGAGATTTTTAACTCTAAATACCAACGTTTGTTTAGTGTTAGCCGTGCTGGCTCCCTTGCGGTCTCCTGAGCACACCCCTCGTCTCTAGCCAATCACGCCGGGCGGGGGAGGAGTCAGAGGCGGGGAACCGGTACTTGAGTCCACTGTAGCGCGGGAGCGGGCACTTTAGAAATTGTGCCGCTACCCTGCAGACTGCTATTTGCTTGTGTGATATCCTTTTAACAATTGCCTGAATTTGATGTATTTTAAAGAGATTTTTAACTCTAAATACCAACGTTTGTTTAGTGTTAGCCGTGCTGGCTCCCTTGCGGTCTCCTGAGCACACCCCTCGGCTCTAGCCAATCACGCCGGGCGGGGGAGGAGTCAGAGGCGGGGAACCGGTACTTGAGTCCACTGTAGCGCGGGAGCGGGCACTTTAGAAATTGTGCCGCTACCCTGCGGACTGCTATTTGCTTGTGTGATATCCGTTTAACAATTGCCTGAATTTGATGTATTTTAAAGAGATTTTTAACTCTAAATACCAACGTTTGTTTAGTGTTAGCCGTGCTGGCTCTCTTGCGGTCTCCTGAGCACACCCCTCGGCTCTAGCCAATCACGCCGGGCGGGGGTAGAGTCAGAGGCGGGGAACCAGTACTTATGTCCACTGTAGCGCGGGAGCGCCGGCGGCGCGCCAAAGGCGCGCCAAAGGCAAGCCCGTCTGCGCCCGTCCGTGCCCCGACGGGCCATGGGGCCTTAATCTATCCCCAAATTGTTACGTATACCTCAGAGGAACTTAGGAAATTTCATCAATTGTCGCTCCCACTTAACCCTGCTATCTGCATGCGTCTAAGTCTTTTTGAAATCTTTCAGGCACGCAGATCCTTTCCAGAAATCTCAGAACTCATTTCGTTTACACCTCGGGCATTGAGGACTGCCCAAGTTAAACATACAGAACTACGCTTATATTATCTAAACACCGGTTCCCTAGTCAAGCATCAGTTGGATGTTTCTTGCTTTTAATATCTGAAAAACCAGACATTTTTTTTGTTACAGAAACATGGTTGAATTCCGATTCTACTCCTGATGTATTGGCCGCACTACCTCACGACTACTATATCCTCCATGTGGATCGACCATTAGGAAAAATGGGTGGTGGAGTAGCCGCGATTATTCATCGAGACCACAAATTCACTGCCATTACCTCCTTAAGTCTCCCCGCAGTGGACAACATGGTCATTAAACTAGAGTCTAGCTCGACTCCGCTTATTTGTGTCCTGGTTTACAGGCCCCCGAAGCACATGCCCCTGTTCCCTCTTTCGCTAAGTGAACAAATAGCCAATTTGGCAACTATTATGCTAAAATACTATTAATAGGCGACCTAAATTATTGGTCTAATGACGTACACGGTGGGCCTCATTCTGCCGAACTGACTGATTTATTAACCAACCTCAACTTTACCCAGCACCTTGTCTCAGCCACACACATCAAAGGACACATACTGGATCAAGCCTGGACCACAAACATTATAGTGTCCGTGCCCATGATCGTACCATGTATATGGTCTGATCATCACCTAATAAAATTCACGGTAATGATTCCCTCGAGTAGTAAGACCCCCAAGGTCGAGGGTGGCATGATCAGGAAATGGAGTGCCCTCAACAAACAGGAATTTCTGGATACATTGGCTAGCTCATCCCCCGCCTTTGACACTGATGTCGATCTCTTGGAAGCAAACATTTCAGCCTGGCTACTAGAGGCCAGTGACATGCATGCTCCGCTCAGGAAACTAAAACGCGCTCGTCGCTTGGACGCACAGAAATGGTTTTCTAAGGTGCTAAGAGATCGAAAATTGGCCCTTCGCCAGAAAGAAAGGAAATGGAGATTGAGCTACTCTCCTGATGAGAAACACCATTACTTGGAAGCTCGGAATGAATATAAAAAGCGATTATGGCAGCCAAGGCGGCTCACTTCTCCGCTAGAATTTTAAATTCTGATAATAGATCGAAGGAAATATTTTCCATTGTTAATTAATTATCCAATGCAGCGAGAATCCTACCTAAACCTACACCTACTCAAGAGCTCTGTGACTCTCTGAATACCTACTTCGTGGAGAAAATTTCTAACATTAAAGCTAGTATCCCAAAATCCAGCCCCACTGAGACTACCCTTGTTACAAAAAAGAATCCGTTCACCTTGGATCACTTTTCAGCCATTAACACCCAGTCCTTCTTGGACTTGTTGTCTAGAGTCAAATCTGGCTCCCCCAGGGACTGTTGTCCACCCCATATTTTAAAAGACATTCTTTCTGCCCTGCCGTGTATCATCATGACCTTCTTGAATGAGTCTCTTTTGCAGGGCCGTGTTCCTAAAGCATTTAAGGATGCAATTGTAGTTCCCCTTTTAAAGAAACCGGGAGCAGACCCCCAGATGCTATCAAATTATCGCCCCATCTCTCTGCTCCCCTACTTGGCCAAAGTCCTGGAAGCCCACGTAGCAAAGTGTTTGTCCAACTTTATGGAACATTCTGAATATCTAGACCCTCATCAAGCGGGATTCCGTCCCGCTCACTCTACAGAGACAGTGATTCTAGCTGTACTGGACGACTTGCGAGATAAAGCGGACAGAGGTACTCCTCAGGCCCTGGTGCTTTTAGATCTTTCGGCCGCATTTGACACGGTCAATCACGAAACTTTGATGGATCGTGTCAGGCTGGCCGGCATCCAGGGCCCAGCTTTTAGTTGGATTAGCTCCTTTTAGAAGACCGCACTCAATCGGTTCGCTTGGATTCATTTACTGCTCCCAAGCTATCAACTACTTGTGGGGTCCCACAGGGATCATCACTATCCCCCACTTGTTTAATCTATACCTCTCACCCCTGATTCAGTCTCTGAAGGCACGGAAGGTAACTACCTTCAATTATGCCGATGATCTACAGTTAACTTTCACAATAGATAACTCCCCTAATTCAATCCTGGAATTCCAGGCCACTATGCTCCACATTCGCCATTGGATGGACCAGAATCATTTAAAACTTAATCCAGATAAGACCGAACTAGTTTTGACGGGGAGTAGTAAGATCTTCTGGGGCCCACACTATTGGCCGGCGGAACTTGGATTTCCGCCCGAACCCTCTACCTCCGTCAAGAGTCTAGGTGTTATCATAAACAACGACTTGTCGTTGAGATCCCAAGTTGGTGCTGTGGTCTCAACCTGTTTCTTTCAGTTACGTAAAATCAGAAAGATCAGTCGATTGCTCACTCATGCAGCGTTGATACAGGTTGTAATAGCCATGGTATTATCACACTTAGACTACGCCAACTCAATCTATCTAGGCATGCCACTTTTTTTAATCAAGCGGCTTCAGATGGTCCAGAACCAAGCAGCGAGACTGATCCATCAGCAACCAAGATGGCAATCAGCCAGACCCCTTTTAAAAAAACTACACAGGCTCCCTATTTCCCAACGCACGGCCTTTAAAACGGGATGTTTAATCTTTAAGTCTCTTCACAGTCGGAGTCCCAAATTTATTAACTGCCTTTTATTAAGGAATACTCCCTCTCGTAACTTGCGCTCAGCCCACCTTCAGCTACTGACCATCCCCGCCTTCAAGTTAAAACATCAGGGTGGCTGTAGGTTTGCATCCCTGGCCCCAAGACTGTGGAATTCTTTTCCACTGGAGGTTCGTTCATGTACTGATCTTCTGAGTTTCAGAAAAATGCTTAAGACATGGCTGTTCGGGCAGGCTTATGAATAACTATCCCCATCGGTCCCGGCATATTCTAGAGTAGCGCCATGAAACCTTTTGGTGTACGTGCGCTGTATAAAGTTTTTATAACATAACATAACAATGCTTGAGAGTGCTGTGCTTACATTCCTCGTATAGATAATCAGCCTAATGGCTATATTATTAATATTACAAATCTAACGTAAAAATTAACTGAACTAGAAGAGACAGATGCTTGAGAAGGATTTGGATCATTTTTCAGATCTATTGGGAATGTTTTCGTAAAGATAGGCCAATGGATAGGTAGTGTAGGTAGAGGAGTTTTGAAGACGCTATTAACACCAATTTTGTCAGATTAATTGGTGTTGCATGTGTGTTAATTTTCTTGAAATGTTGCAAAAGAATTTCATCATCGAAGGGAATGACTAGTGGGTATTAGAAGATGTCAGCAATGATAGGAAGAAAATGAAAGAGACTTGACATCAAAGTCGAGGAGATGCAAAAGGGACCTTTATGACAGCATTAAGGATTTCAAAGAGATCAAACAGAAGATTCCAAAGTTAATGAATGACATACAGTTATAAAGAATTGAAGCAATGATATAATCATCGAGGGTGGGGCGGGGGAAGTGTGAGCGCTACTATTCTGTTCATAAAAATAATGTGCTATATTTGAGCTACTGCTAACACTGAACCGTGGTTACATTGTCTTCCATCTTGTTTAAACATCATCCTATGTCATGTGATATTATTGTTGATTCCGTTTCTAAAATAAACTTTAATAGTTTCACACAAGTCATCAGAAAACTTTCTCAGATAAAGTTTCCTGAATGTACCAAGCCAAGGACAAATCTTGCTTACCCTAGTTCTGTTAACATTGTATCAGTTCATCTATATAAACAAGACTGTGAGAATGAGCGAACCATTATGTATTGGTGGTGGCAAATCACCAAATGTATTCTATGTACAAATGTTTTCTTTAGACTGTTTTCTATTTGTTTAAACTTAATAAATCATGTGTTCCTATCCATGGTATGAACCCCATTGTCTAAAGCCCTATATAAGAATGTACATTTCTCTCACTATTGAGAGACCCTACTCCCATTCTTAGAAGGCAAATCTATGACAGATTTTATACTGAACTGTACTGAGTTCCTTTATTTATGATTTATATGCTATGCTGCTAATTTACTGATGGCATATTCTGTATTTTGACTTTTATACTTACATAAAGCATTTAAAAAGATCTATTGTCCGTCATTCTTATGACCATGTTTCAGAAGTGTTATGTGGGCCCGATTAGATTCTAAAGTAGCAATTCCAATTGGGGAGCACCAAAGTCCAAGCTACAGGGACTACACCACTCCGAAGATTTAAACTACGGCGCTAAATTTGAATGGCTATAGTTAGGAATCTTGTAAGGGTTCCAAGCGCTGACACCTTACCGAGAAGAAAAAAGAAATCAATAACATTAATTCCTTGAAAATGGATGAATACCTTGGGCAACTGGAACAAACAATATAACAACCTATCAAACTACATTCAATTTAAGGCAGCTGAGACAAAATGGCAACACGTTTCATGACTTGTGAATTTGTTCATCATGAACCCTGGGAAGAATTAAAAAGTAAAACACTCAATTGAGCAAAATAGTATGAAGAGTTATGCAAAAATTCAAAGAGTACTGGTTACTAAGTCAGGGCCCCTGACATTCCCACGTTTCAAGTAGTCTGCAGTCGCTGTACCTGCGGGCTTCGAAGAAAAATCATGACACAAAACCATCGTAATCAGAGGGATGCAAACTTATACAGAGATAACCATGTCTGGTGTCTGAGTATCAATCCTCCCAAAAATACGTGTTTCGTATTCCGAAAGGATAACTTTACCACCATGATCATCAGCTGAATAATCTGTAATGGCTTGGCCTCTTATGTTCACGCAGTGATTTTAGTACTCTTTTCGAATGCTTACCTGCTTTTGAAGACGTGTAATTTCATCTTTTTCTTTCTGCTCCTTTTCTTCCGCCAGTCTGAGCAGCTGTTCTTCCTTTTCTCTCCTTTCCTCCTCTTCCTTCTGCTTTCTTTCCGCCTCTTGTTTGCGGGCTTCCTCCTCTCGCCGGGCCCGCTCTTCTGCGATTTTCTGTGCCATTTCCTCCCTTTTTCTCCTGTCAGATACACACATAATACCAGTGGGCATTTAAAATCATTGCTCTGACAGCTTCATGCTCATGGGTAGCAATAACAATGAAAAACAATACCGTATTGAGAAAATATAATATTGAAACATTCAGCAACTGCTTTGATTCACTTTTAAGATAGCGAAATATAGATGGGTAACAGTGAATTATGGGAATGTTTTTCACTGAGGGGTTCTAAGTGACACCAAATGGACAACAATAGCAAAGCTTGAGTTCAAATAGACTACGATAGCGAAGCTTGAGTTGTCTATGATGTCACTCAAAACCCCGAGGTGAAAAACATCCCCATAATTCACTTTTTACCCATCTATAATTTTAAGTTATGTTTGGCCCCAAGAATTATCTGCCCTTGCTTTCAAGTGCTAAATAGTGGCAGCGGAGTAATGGGGGAGGTCATACATAACATGTCCTCTGTTATGTATCTGTCTCCCAAAGAATAAAGATACTTACTGGCCCTCCTTGACAAACTCCCACCACCTTCCCTGCCTTTCTCCCACCTCTTGCAGCTGTGCACCCTCTTTCAGTCAAAGCAGACAAGCAGAGATGCGCTGGCAGGCTCTCAGAGAGGCCCGTCAGCCTGGCCTGGAAGGCCTTTGTTAAATCACAAAAGTGGGTAACCAGTTTTGTTTTTCAACTGTTGATACGTCATAGGCGTGGGTTATGAGATTTCAGGAACTAAAAAAAACGACAGAGGCTCACTATGAAAGTCATACATGACATCAATATACTACGAATAAACCATTTCTGAAATCTACCCCAGATAATAGTTCATAATTCAAGACGACTTTGGAAAGCATCAGAGCCATAGTTTGCAGGTGTTTTTTTTCAGAGTAACTCCAAAAACAAGGATTAATGCTCTGAAGTAGTACGCATGTAGCCTCCATTGCCAAGCAATAATTTCGCCCAACACTAAAACCTGTAAATCAATAACATTTTCACGAGAAAGTGAGAAGACTATCTTGTGAGCCCTTGAGACAGAAAATACCACTTCCCCTTAAGACTTTAATGCCAAGGACTACAGACATCTGGGTAAAAGGGGTCACGCTTGACAGCAGCTTTGCAGGTGCAGTGGGTATAACTGAAAAGCAAACCCCAAATCACTCACACCTGTCGCCTTTAACTAAAAAGCAAGATTATGCATTTCTGAAGTAAAAAGCCCTTACAAGAACTTCAATTCTATTCACAGAGACAGAAAGTTATGATGAGGTCTTCCAAAACCTCCAGTTGCGTACAGTAAGTAAGAGACTATTCACCCACTTTCTCTCAGCATAATGAGGCCCACTTCATTGAAGCACAAAGGACAATGGTTGAGTCCACAGATTTTGTCAGAAGACCTCCATTTTGTTCTCTACCAAACTATGGGATGGGGTGCCCTCAAACATTTCCTCATAAAAAAGGCAATGCTGAGTTGTGAGTTAGTGTCCCCTTCACCACATGATAACAGTCAACCCTAGACCTCTGGAAATGTTCAACTCTCTTCTGTGCTTTACCTGGTCAATCTATTTTTCAATCTAATTACAATCATCTAATCTTATGCCATAGCTTTCTATGTGGCCCTTCGCAAATATGTATGATGGGCTTTTTTTTTACAGATGTTAAGCTGGTCCTCAAGATGTCTAATTTGAATAATTTGAAGTGAAAAGAGGAATGAGTAAAGATCTATGCTGTGCACCCCAGTTTGCCTGAGGACTGGTGGAAGTAGTAAACCTGTGTAGCACTGCAAATGGTTCAAAGCCACCCTACATTATTGGTTCCTGCAGACAGTCTACCACTCATGAAATGTCACTCTCTGCAAATGCATGAAATGGCAGTGAAAATAACGGGAGTAGTGAACAAAGTTTTTTTCTTCACACTATTTCGAGATCAGGGTTGGCACAATGGCTTATCTCGTTTGTCCACATACGTCTCCAGTAAACTGGTGACGCATGTGTCCATGTTATCTTTTCTTAGTTGTTTGGCTGCACTGTGAACACATTTTTATGTTTGAGGAAGCATGCAACCTCAAAAGTGTTTAGTTTTGTGGCCATTCATTCATCTACTGGGAGCCTCACAGAAACACGCTCCCAAGGTTGCAGCAGTGGCTGTCCAATCCAGAGTTCTGCTGCCATTGTACAGGATGTGGGTGGGATGTGGGAGATAAAGTTCTCTTAACTGAAGCAAACCATGTCTGACCAAGCTTTTCTGGGATCCAGTTAGATGGGAACAGGATACATTTAGGGAGGAGGAAGGAAGAGAAGTTGTATTGATCTGTTTTGGCTGTAAATTATGCTATAACCCTCTTGGGAAAATAAATAAATATAAAAGCAATGAACCAAAAATTTACATTGAGCCATTCAAACCCAATGTGCATCATGAATTGTTGACGTGTGCACCACAAAACACTGTTCAGCTGCTGGAGTGTATCTATCAGAGGAGGGCACTGGTGTTTACACTGGGACAATAAGTATATGCCCTCACTAACATCACATTGAGCAGCTGGAGGCATGTGGGAATTGGCTGCTTGTCGGACTTCAGATGAGGTGACAAATCGGGGACTGAAACCTTTATTGGACCACGATCTCCCCAATGTTTGTTTACTAAGGATTAAAACGGGCAACAATTTGGTTTTGAGGATCTACACAATCAAACTGACAGGTAAGGAATCATCCTACCTCTTTCTCGAATCAAATAGGTCAAAATCAGTGGGTGAGCTAAAAGAAGTATGCCTTTATGAAGACAACAATGCAACCTAGACTGTGTGTCCAGGACTTACAGAGATCTTTCAGGGCCGATTCTCAGGAAGGGGATGTGTAGAGGATCTTACCTGAAAAAGCATACAAGTGTACTCATTTTTCCATCCGTTTGTGAAAGACAAAGTGACTTATTTAAATTTTGCCTGGCTGCAATAAGGTTGTGGGGTGTGTACCACATGTTTTCAAAATGAAGACAAGCCCGATTTAGCCCTGCTCCAAATCAGCGGGATAGCTCTGAGAGTGGAAACGCTTGCTTAAATGATTGGCTTGAACCCTACAAGTCAAACGTTCAAATATCTGTAGGTTTATCAAACCTTTTTATCACTTTGAAATCCATAGGCTGAGCACCATTTAACACCTGTAAAGTGATTCTGTTAATCCTATTCCATTTTCTCTTCTATTTCAAACCTGTGGATACCCTGCCATTAAGCAGTAGCACGAGAAACTGTTTTGCTTAGTTGCTGGAGATACATGCCCACTACAACAATTGCACTCCTATGCAGTACCTAGTTTCAACCACGTCCAGACCCTAAGCAGTTTATTCATCAGTCACTGAAGAGGGAAAAAGGTCTTCATATTGGTAAACCATCACTACTTGGAATATTTCAATTCAGTTTTACTCTTGCCTGCGGAAGCCACTGAAGACAGTGCTTTGAAACAAAGATAAGAGAAGTAGCCGGGAGGTTTTTAAGGCTAGAAGGAAACAGCCTACAAACTAGGAGAAAGAGTAAGCTTAAAGATAACCTTATCCAACTCCTACATCCTGCTTCATTCGTATACCCAACCTGAAAGAGGTATATTCCGAGGCAAGAGGAAAAAAAAGGCAGCCAATGACAAGCAAACTGATTTCTTAAGACCTAATGACCAAATGAGAAAATGAGCATTACTTCATAAGAAAACATTGGGAGCACAGTACCTGCAGGATGCCTGTGCTTCAACCATTATAACCGCCATGGAGATTTTTTTTTTGTTTCTTCCAAACTTTATTTAAAGGCGGTTTAAAGGGCAATAGGTTTAGACAGCAATCAACAGTAGAGGCAATAGCCCCTATTACATCCTAGTACACAGTATATTGGCAAACATTATTTCAACTACAATTTTAAGAAAGGGAGGTTAGGCAAAGAAAGAGGGATGGGGAGGTGGGGGAGAGGCAGGAAATCACAAGAGACAATCGCACCAAAATCACAGGGGTTCTATAGGAAATCAGCATTTCGGATCGAGTTAAGTACCTTGAACATTTGTATTCCAGCTTGGTAAATCTTCAAATGTTTTTTTCTCATCAACCACGTATTATTCTCGATTGATAAAGGGGAGGGGGTGGCATAGACATGATCTATGTAGAACTATAAACATATGTTTTTTGACTACCCTTATTAGCTAGTATGTTTTTAAAGGGGACCAAATCTTTCCAAATGTGACCATTTCTTTAGCTACCAATGCTGACAATTTCCCCATGGCATAAATGTGCCACAATTGGACCACCACATATTAAGGGGGAGAAGTTGGATATTTCCATGCATGAACTATTGTTAGATTAGGTTAGAGTAAAAATGTGTAAGAAGTTTGCCCATATGTATAGTTAGTGGATATTCTGTATCCTCTCCTGTATCACCCAACAATAATATTGAGGGGTTCCTTGGTAGAACAATGGCTGTCATCATTTTGATTTGTTTCAAAACCTCTGACCAGAAGATTTGGATCTGGTCACAGTGCCACCACATAAGGACCATGGTGCCTCTTTTGCCAGATCCCCTCCAACACGGCTCTTGAGACCCAAACATTGTGTGAAGTCGATTGGGAGTAAGATACCAGCACAAGAGAATTTTGTAGCCATTTTCTTTGTGTTGTGAGCAGATAGACAATTTTGCGGCCCAAGCCCATATGTGTACCCAGGATTCCTCCATGGTTTGGGTATCTAGGTCAGTCTCTCCTATCTTTATATAGGAAGGTTTCACCAATTTCTGCTGGGAGTTTGATAACCTATACAAGGCTGAAACTCCTTTCTTGGTTGAACCAATTGTCAGGAATGTCTATCACTGTTGGATCTCTGAGAGCAGCATCTCATTGCTTTGCTGCTATGCCTAATGTGACAACTGGATCTACCTAAATGAGTCGGTCGTGGAAGGTGGAATGTCTGCTGGCTTGCTGCCAAAGTTTTAATGTGTTCTGTCTCATATAGCTCACCATGAGTTGCCACTGGTGCTTTAAACAAGGCTTTGAAATTTCTATTGTGTGACCCGGGAGGGAAATCGGGGTTATTAAGGATAGGTGTGCATTAAGAGGGAAATGCGGTCACCCCCTGTTACTGTTGCCGATCAATGATCCATTGCCACTACACTTGAGTCCAGCAAACTTTCACTATTGATTATTCTCAGGGGCTACACAGAATCCACATGTGGGAAGGAAAATCCCCCATCATATATAGATTTAAGGAGGGTTTTCTTAGAGACTCAAGGTGACATATTGCCCCACGTGAAGGCCAGCAGCTTATCTTGGATGGTTTTTAGGATGAGCGAAGAAAATTGAAGAGGTAGCGTATGAGATATATACCAAAAGTGGGAGGAAATCCATTTTATGGGCGCAATACATCCAAACCAGGAAATCTCAAGTTTCCCACAGCAATATAGAGCTTTAAAGAGTATATTGAATAATGGTGGCAAATTTGCTGGTATATTTGTGACAACAATGCCGTGATTTTGAAACGCAGTAGAGGACATTCTAAAGCCATGATTAGAGGCTGCTTCCTATATTGTAGCTGAACATTTGGTATGACTATTCAAACAGACGTTGAGTAGTTTACAAGGAAGCCTGAGGCTTCGCCAAATTTTTTAAGCTCCGCCGGCAAGTGTGGGAGCGATCGCTCTGGTTCTGAAATAAAACAGAATATCATCTGCAAAAAGTGCTAATTTATGGACAGAGGCCCAACTTGTACCCCTTGATATGTGGATTCATTTAGATTTTTTTGTACCAGAGGTTCAATAATGAGAGCAAATATACAGGAGTAGGGGCAGTCCTGGCATATACCTCTGGACAAAATCACAGGAGAGGACTTCATCCCATTATTTTTGAGTCTAGTATTGGGGCACTAAAATTTGCCTGAATATAAGAGGTAATGTTAGGACCCATGTTCATTTTTTGTACAAGCAGAGAGAGGAAACTCCACTCCACACCCTATCAAATGCCTTCTCCGCATCTTGTGAGAGAAGTAACTTCTGTGATTGTGATCTTGTTATAACATCAATCAGGCCCAAGACCAAGCGAGCATTATCCTAACATTACCTCTTATACTCACGCAAATTTTAGAGACAAATTGCCACTACTCTTATTTAAAACTGATGTCTCCTGTTCCTCCACCCCATTCCACCCTGGGTGCCTTTTGTCTGTTTGCTCTTGAAATGTCAGACTACACTGAATTCTAATTATTCAGTGAACCTAGTCACTTAGTAAGGGTAATACTAAATATGGGATAGGAAAGAAAACCAACAGAATAAGTAGGGAAAAGCGAAAATGAGGCCAGTGAAAAATAACCCTGGACTTTATTTGTGTTGAACTCCAGCTCCCTTATAACAGAGGAAGGTCAGCTTTCCATAGAGGGGGACAGAAGCCTATGCTGAATAGGCTATGGGTTCAATCTGGTAGTATTTAAGTATCATGCAGCACGATGAGTATTGCTCTAAACAGTTTCTGAATATGATCTGACAGGTTAGTGTAGACCACTGGTGTGCCAATTCCTCTGAGCCGTAGATTGTTACGTTGCGAACGATTTTCAGTGTCGTCGATTTTTCTTCCATAACCATATGAGCTTTCTCCATTTATGTGATCCTTTGCTGCATATCGTGTTGTTCATGATTGCTTGTGTTCCCATCAAGGTTGACTCTAGAATAGCCACTCTAGTTTCAATACTCTAAGTGGTGGTTAAGATATGAAAGGGGCATGGAGAAATCTTAATGTAGTGATGTCATATCCTAGCTAACTCAAGTATAAGTAGCTGAATGTCATCTTTAGTGGCCTGCAATTGTGAGTCTCCTGCTGTCATTGTCCATCCAGATAGAGCCTGTGGGGACATTGGATTGTTGCCCTGGGATGCGGATGTGAAAGCGCCTTTTATTAATGGGGTCTTGGAGTTTTTGTCTTAAGTAGATGGTAGCACCCTTGAGATGTTGCAGAAAAACGCTAGCCTAATTGCAGTGGATTTCTGTGTGTATCTATCCAATGAGCCAGAGTCACACCAGTACTACGAAATCCTGACCAGACCCCAATACCACACTATCCCCTGACAACAGGTTCTGGGGCTTACATGATATGCATGCAAGTTTGTGGCATGTGCTAGCTATGCATTGTCAGAGATACCACCATATTTGTAAACTTAAACAGTCTCTCTAGGATGAACAAATTCAAAAGATCTTTTGTTGGCTATCTCTCCAAGCAATGTGAGGTTCTGACGTGGGTGTTCCACCTCCAGGTTCCAGCAGTTTCTCACAGGCTGAACATCGGGTGGGGGCACAGGCCTTTTGTGTTGCAGAGACCTGGCTTGTTTCTCTCTGCCCCGAGGCCCGTGGTAGCCCTGCTTGCACAGTCTCACACAGTACCTCACTTCCGGTTGTAAGTGCCCACGCGTCACAACCTGTCTCTATGATGCTTCTTCAGGTCCCCAGCTTAACACTCCACTGGCCTCTCCGAGGCTCTGCAGGCAGGTGGCGTCATCTTGGTTTGTACTGCTCTGTTCCCATCAGTATACAAACGTTGTCAATGCCAACAGGCCTGGCTTTAAAAGAATGTTGTATGATAATGTGACACATTACAAGTAAATAGCAAGGGAAAGAATATGTATTTGTGAGGAAGCAAAGGACTGTAAAATCATATTGGTGTGTATTAAAAGGTCAGGTGACAGTTGCACTGTCAATTCAGACCTAAAAACCCATGTAGGTGAATGACTGCCCTCCTCCCATCTGTGCTGCTGTCAGAGAAAAACAACATAAACTATCTAGTTATCTAAGACACTTGAATAGCATTCCAGTGTCGTGTGTACCCCTGAAAGTTCAAGTTCAGGCAGCAGCATAAATAAACAAAATCTTCATAGTTGTGTGGACGGCAAGCACTTTTTCTGTGGAAGCACACAATTTCTGACCAATCAAAACATGTACTCCTGGCTCTCAACATGTGGGTGGAGCAAAAGCCCCTCTCTAGTAATGCTCACATAATTGTCTGGCGACAGCTGCGCTGTCAAACAAGACCATAAGAAAAGAGTGTTTGATTATAGCCAGGGGCGTAAAGCAAGATCTTGCGGCGCAGAGGGGGGGACCCAACTCTTGAGAGGGCACCCAACCGATTAGGGGGGCACCCAGTAAGCTTAATGCCAATGAATATCTGTGAGATGGGGGATACGAAGTGCCCTCATTACATTTTGCAGGGGGTCCCCAACATTTTGCGTTATTCCACTGATTATAGCAAGCCTTTAAATACAGTCATCCCTTGCGTGTCCACTGCGGAGTGGTTCCGATACACAATGCTTTCAAATCTGACTGATTATGGACAGTTGATTATGTCATTTGAGCTCCCTAGAGCTCAGTGGAGACACATTTAGTTGAGTCTCCACTCAGGTTACGCCTCCCATGGTAGATTCTTTCTGTACTTTTTTTTATGCTTATCAGATAAAGACACAGACAAAACACATACCGAATAGAAACACAGAACTGCAGAGATTATCCTCAACATGTAAATCATATTTTTTTTTTAAAATATATTTTTATTTCGTTTTGAAAATAGAACAAAAACATCAAACGAAGCATGAATACACAGTACATAATGAATGTCACTCCACATTGGCTGTGTAGGGCAGTTATAAAAGCGAAAAGCCTATCACAATTGAATCTACAAAGGGGCTTGAGCGACCTGGGCGCACAAAGAAAAAGGGTCACAGTTACAATGCTGATGGTTACAAACAATAGAAACAAACAGTAGATCTGTCAAGGCTCCTCTCACGATCTTTCATGCAGCAGACTCCCACCCTCTGCTTCCCCCTCCACCTCCAGGTCGTAATATTTTATCCAGGGGGCCCATATCTTCCGGAACTTCCTAGGACAGCCCCGGGCCTTGTATGTAACTTGTTCCGCAACCATATACAAATCAAGACTTGCTCTCCATTCGTTAAGGGTAGGTATTTGCGGGGCCCCCCAGTATTTGGCTATATCTTGTTTGGCTACTACCAACCCCAGGTTGGCTAATACAAGTTTGCGCCGCGGGATGTCTACATCAGTCGGAATTCCCAAAAGGAGGAACTTTGGCTCTAGCTCTATGTGAACTTCCAGTATGTGAATGAGCTCCCCCACAATCTTCCCCCAGTAAGCCTGGATCTCATTGCATTCCCAAAGCGTATGTATGAACGTTCCGTGTTCTGTGTGGCATCGAAGACAGTCCGGGCTCTCAGCTCTCCCTATTGTATGCAATTTGGCTCTAATATTTTGTATTGGATAAGACGTAACCTTAATTTGATTGCCACTTCACGTGGATGCATGAGAGCGGCCTCCCAATCTATATCCTCCAATACACCAGTGGTCTTTTCCCATTTTGCTCGAAGTGGACCCAGTTTATCGGGCATATTATTAAGTAATGTTTTGTAGGTGAACAAAATGGCCTTGGCCGGGATTTCCTCTTGGAGGAGCAGACCCTCTAACGGGGCGTATTCCGGTAGTGCCTCCCCATCTAACCCCTCAGCAAGCCATGCATGTTTCAAACGGAGGTAGCATATGCCTGAGTGTCGTGAAGTTGGTATCTGGCTTTTAGTGTGCTGAAAGGGGCCAACACACCATGTTCCAGGACATCCCCTATTTTAGAAATACCAATTAGGTCCCACTGCCTAAAGCCTCTCAGCTTTCCAATCTCTTTTAGCCTGGTCCCCTCCCACAGTGGGGTTTCTCTGGTGCATTTTTTGTCTCACTTCATGTGTCGCTCGGCGCTTTTCCAAGCCTCCAGCGTCCTCTGGGTTGCTTGGAGCAATCTACTACATCCCTTGCCACCATAAATATATTGAAGGTGGGTACGGTGTCTAAACAGTAGCCTTTCCAGCCTATAGGCCGGGTGATCTCCAGGTGCGTGGATCCACTCATTAATTACAATAAGGTGGGCAGCTTTATAGTACATCCTAATATCTGGTAGAGCCAAACCCCCATTATATGGATTCCTCTGCAGGGTTGGAAGGGCAATACGTGGATGAGCCCCATCCCATAGGAGTAGGCGCAATTCAGTGTCAATACTTTTGAACATCGTGTCTGGAATCTTAATGTAGGTGTTTTGCAGCACATAGAGCAACTGAGGAAGCGTTACCATTTTGTACATGGCGGCTCTTCCCATAATGGTTAAGGGAAGTCTCCTCCATCTCTTAACGTCCTCCTGGAAGTTTAAGAAGACCCGCCTAATGTTACGAACTAGGCTAGTTGCCACATCTGTGGTGATGAAAAGACCAAGGTAGGTAAAACCCTCCGTTGACCAGCGCAGGCAGCTAGGGTATCTCTGGGGCTCCACCCCCCCCCCCCCACCGGGTATAAGGTAGATTTAGTCCAATTGATTCTATATCCCGTATGACTCCCATAGTCCTCAACGATTCGTAGGATGTGAGGGAGCATCTCCGTCGGGCTTGTCACATACAATAAAATGTCATCCGCATATAAAGATATGCGTTCTTCGTCTATCAATCGGGAATCGTCCACGAAACCACCCAGCCCAGGGGAGGCTCTGATGACACAGGCCAAGGGTTCCAAAATAAAGGCAAACAATAAAGGGGAAAGTGGACATCCCAGCCTAGTCCCCCTTCGGATCGGCCAGGTCCCGGAAAGAATTCCGTTGACCCTAACCCTGGCCTCGGGCTCCTTGTATAACGCCGCCACCCATTCTCTAAATCCCGGGCCAAATCCAAATTTCTCCAGAGTATGCCTCATAAAGGGCCAATGGATGGTGTCAAACGCTTTCTCAGCGTCCAGGGAGAGCAGTAGATGAGCCTCCTCTCGGTCCCTGACAACATCCATCCAATTGGCCGCTCGTCGTAGGTTGTAACGCGTGGCTCGTTTTAGCATGAAGCCAGACTGATCGCCATGTATCAGAGAAGTAATAACGGATAAGAGACGTGTCGCAAGGATAGTGGCCAGGATCTTAGTTTCTATATTTAATAGCGAGATGGGGCGATAGGACCCACACTCGTCCGGGGGTTTCCCCGCTTTGGGAATCACCACCACCGTTGCCAATCTGAGATCTGCCGGGAGTACCCCATCATCTTTAGAGGCCATGAACATCGTGAGTAAATGTGGGGCCAGCAGGGCACTATTTGCTTTAAAGAATTCTCCTGGGAGGCCATTAGGGCCAGGGGTTTTCCCTGCTTTCAGTCGACCAATGGCCTCTATGACCTCCGTCAGAGTGATATCTTCATCAAGCCTATCCATCTCCTCTGGGGTGAGGCAGGGAAGCTCGACCCCCTCAAGGTATTTGTACCTCACTTGCTTGTGTCTGGGCTGCATAGAGTGTTGAGTAATATCGGGCAAAGGCCCCCACAATATCCTGGGGTGTGGTATAAATCCGGCCTTGTTCCCTGATAGACATGACCCACCTCGACTCTTGTTCCTTCCTGCCCAACCATGACAGCAGTTTACCCGCTCGATCCCCAGTCTCATACAGTCTATGTTGGATTGCGAGCTGGTGTGCCCGTGCCTCTTTAGTGACCAGCGCCTGGTATTCCCTTTTAGTAATGTCAATTTGATGGAGAGTGTGTGCACTCAATGGAGGGGCACCCTCACTTTCAAGGTCTATCAGTTTGTGTTCCAGCGCCAAAATCTCTTGAAGTTCCCGCCGTTTTTTGTGGGCGATGTTATTTTGGGCTCTATCGCGTATCACAGTCTTGAAGGCTTCCCATAGAGTGACAGCCGATTGCACTGAGCCTGCATTCTCCATAAAATATAGTTCGGTGTCTACCCTAATTTCGTTGGCCACCGTTTCGTCTTTCAGTGCCCAGGCATTCAGTCTCCACGATGCACCTGGACTTCTCCGTCTCCCACCCGTAAATAAAGTGGTGAGTGGTCCGAGATACCCGTAGCCAAGTATTCCGTCTCCTCTACCTGGTCAATCTCACCAGCTGGGGCAAAGAGGAAATCTAACCGTGAAAACACCCTGTGAGCCCCGGAAAAATATGAGTATGCACGTATGGATGGATGGTGGCGCCTCCAGAGGTCAGTGAGTCCCAGGGCCGCCTAGAACCTGGCCAGTGCGGTAGCCTCATGCGGGCCCGGTCGCGTCATCGTATGGTCCAAGGAGGGATCACTCACATCATTGAAGTCACCCCCTATGATATGTGTAGCCGGGCCAGATTGTAAAAGAAGGTCGGTCAGTTTATCCAGCGTACGCTGCTAGAGACGCGGGGGAGCGTAAACACTAATAATTAGCCAAGGTGTGTGGTTCCAGGTGCCCTGGACTGCTACGTACGTGCCGTCCAGGACCTCCCAGCGTCGAGTGACCCGGAAGGGGGGTGATTTTTTGATGAGGATTGCCACTCCCCTCGAACCTTGTGTAAAACCCGCGTGTGCCAGGGTGATGTAGTGCCCCCTACCCAGGAAAGAACAGTGCGACCCCATGAGATGTGTTTCCTGCAGTAGTATAATATCCGGTTTAAGCCTTTTAATATAATTAGAAACTAACCCTCTTTTGATTTTATTCCCTAATCCATTGACGTTCCACGTCATCACTGTATACCCGCCGATAGCCATTGTGTAAAAAAGACTAAAGCTGATCACGCCCACCCAAGTCCCTGAACACCGCCCAAGCAATGCCATTTCTTCTCAGTATCAGTATTCATGCAAATTGACCGAACAAAACTACCCTCCCCTCTTCCCAAAAAACATAGTCCAGAACATTTAACAGCGTCCATTATGTCCCCCTCCCCACGCTCTGCAGGCACCCCCACCACCCCCAATTTCGTCAACGTGACAACACTGGTGCGGGTAAACCACCCAGAGGTCTGTAACCCACCCCTCTACTCCTGCTCACTCAACTATATTGCAGTACAATAACAACAACCCACTGTATACTTCCCTCTATCTTGGCAAAGATTCCAAATATTCGCCAAGCCTCGGGAATCCAACAGCGTCTCTAGGTGGGGGTCTGGCCCCAAATCATCATTCCTCTTCGCCATTCTTGTGAGGCTGCAGCGATTGAAGGTCGTCACCCGGAGGGTTCGGGCCTGAAGCCTCCAGCCGTAGAATGCTCTCCATAAGGGGGTGTTCACTGTCCACCTCCAGGGACTCGTGTTTCTCCGATTGGTCAGAATCTCCATTGCCACTTGATCTCTGAGATGTACGAGACGTACATTCCAGGGCCGTGTCATCATCAGTGTCCGATATGGTGGTTTTCTGTTCCCTAAGCCTCAGGGATCTCCCCGGCGTAGCCCTGATGGATGTCCGGTGTTTTAGCACTCGTCTCCGTTGCTTTTCCTTAGGTAGTTCCCAACTGGAGCTCGGTTGCTTGTCAACGGGAAAGGGAGCAGTAGATGGCGACCCACACCTCAGTCGATGCCGTTCTTCAATCCAGGACCATGCCTCCTCCGGTGTCTGGAAGAACTGCGTAGTACCCTGAAAAATAACTTTAAGTTTGGCGGGGAACAGCAGCATATATTGGATCCCAAGAGCGCGAAGTTTCACTTTTATGGGGTCCAAGGTGCGCCGCAGTTTTTGAACATCTCGCGAGTATTCTATGAACACCATCACTCTAGTGTTCTCATATTTGATCTCTCCCTTCTTCCGTACCTCTCTGAGTATAAGATCTCTGTCCTGCAAATTCAGGAACCGGGCTATCAGCGGCCTAGGGGAGCACCCGGCTGCGGTCGGACACCAGGCATCCCATGCGCTCTTTCTATAACAAAGCATGATGAGAATTGTGTCTCCGGAAGGGCATCCTTGAGAAATGTCAATAGGAAATGTCCCGGGTCAGAGTGTTCCGCATTCTCCGGAAAACCTATAAATTGCAGGTTATTCCTGCGGGCTCTGTTTTCGGCGTCGTCGACTCTCCAGACCACCTCTTTTACTGTTGCCATAAGTCCCGCTACTTCTTTACCTGTGGACCGTGAGGTATCCTCTAGTTCCGAGACACGCTGTTCTACCTCGGTCACTCTTTCGGAAACCTTTCGCAGGTCTTGGCGCAGAAAGGAAACTTCTGTCCGCACCTCCGCCATCTTACCTTCCAGGCTTTCTCGAGACGCATGAATTGCCTGCAGTATCGCGTCCGTGTTTGGGCGGAGGGTCGAACCTCCCTCTGCTCCTACGGGGGCAGGAAGTACTTTAGCGGATCGGTCCAACTTCCCCTGTTTGGATGTCTTGGGTTCCTTATCTTTCGCCATCGTGGCCAAGCTGTTGGCAGGCCACAGCCGTGCGTCTTCCCCACGTTATGCACCTACCACTGCCTCCAGGGATGCGTCCCTGCGCTTCTCTCCCCGGGCCTCTATTGGGCCTGTGACACCACAACGTCTACTCCGACCAGGCCACAAAAGGTCTCGGGAGGGCCCCCTTGCCACTCTCGCCAGTCCGGCAGGTAGAGACACAATCCGCAGCTCCCCACTGCAGCGACGCTGCCCCTAGAGTGCAGGCTAGCGCGCCGGTAGTGCCCCCACTGGTCGGAACAGAAGAATCGTGCTCATGCTTCAGCCCCTCGGGCTTCCCGCCGGGCCAATCGTGGGTCTTCTCCTCGCCCCAGTGCTATGTCCGCGGGGCTTGGGCAGGTCTCACCAGTCCTTCCTCACTCGCACAGCGTCATGCCGCCCAGCGTAGGAGACTGTTGCACACCCCAAAACAATAGGCACCCGGCCAGACATATAGCGGCCTCCGGCGCTCCGCTGTCCTACACAATATGCCCAGGGGTCACAGCCCGGCAGCCCTCTTGCGTCCCGCCAGGAAGAGCGTATGTATAACGGTGGGCAGTGGGGGCGGGAGCACCCCCAGGAGCTGCACCACTACAATGCTGGTCCACTACCGGAGCGCACCCCGAGTCCAACTATACAGCGCAGTCTCTGATGTCGGCCCACCAAGGGGAGTCCAGGCTCGCGGGGCCTCAAGTGCGCCGCCCGCCCGATGCACTATGTGGGGCCACGACCTGGCAGGGACGGGAGAATCAAGGAGCTGGTTACCCCTCCACGGAGTCTCCCACTAGTCTCTAGCAGGTGGATGCAGGTTCCGATGGCAGCCGCTCCGGCAGCAAGAGTCTTTCCCTCGGCAATGAGGGGGGGGCTCCCCGCACTCCCGACCTCCTCACCGTCAGCTTCGGCTTCACCGCACCAGAACTGGAGTCCCTCAGGGCAGCAGCGAGTCACCGGTTCGGCTGTCATGGCGGAGGATCAGGGCGGCTCGCGGTGCCGAACACAGTCGCCGCAGCCTTCGCTCGTCCGGGCCCACCACTGCCACGCCGGGCGAAAGCACCGCAGCTCCGGCCTGCAGCCTCAGCTATTCCGCACTGGCCGCCATCTTGGGAGACCGCGCGCCGAATGTCGCGCCGAAAAGGTATCAATTCCGGACGAAACACGCCTCAAAACACCTCACTGGGCACACCACTGCTTGCTCGTGCCTTCCGGTCACTGGTACGGTGTTATAAGGGCGAAGAGGAACAGGATAATGACAGGATTTAGATCGGGCCAGCGGAGCTCGCGAACAACGCAGCCACCCGGCCATGTTGCTGGCCACGCCCCCCATGTAAATCATATTTGGATACAGTCAGACTATTTTAATCCAGTTGATACAACACTCCTTCACAGATTACGGTTCTTGTCACCACATTGCTATGCAATTCTTACATGAACACTATAGAAATCTGTGTGCTAACTGGTTTGCAGTGACACAATGCTTGTTAGAAACAGTTATGGTGAAAGCCTTTCTGATGGAAAATCCAATGAGTTAGTAGCCACATTCCAAATATTCAGTCTCCCATCCCTGCCCATTCCACTCTGTTTACGTTCCGAGGACTTCCTACACCAACATTCATTTGCGTAGATTCAAGAGCATTTAGATGTGATCAGATCCGTGCATTATTTCCAAGCTCCAGCTATATATTTTCTAATTATAATCAAACCCCAAGGTATGAACTGAGCATGCCTTTTTAGTTCATGAGTACCAGACCCAAAATCTTAACTTTGGGAGGGGATGAGCTTCTAACAAAATAAATCACATAATCTGTTTACTCTGTGCCCAAAAGGCTGCTACAGCTCCGCATGCCCACCAAATATGCCAAAAGGAACTAGTTTCTAATGCCTAATTAGGACACATGCCATCTAATTCCAGGTTAATTGCATTTAACAATTGAGGCATCACGTAAAGATTTATAGTGAATGAGTTTAAATCTGGTATTTCTGAATGCACTTTAACATTTGGCGGAGACCCTTCACCATTTTGCATTTTCTCAACTCTTCCCTCACATTAGGTTCCCATTTTCAAACTACATATTGATTTGTAGGTACAGGAATCCTGCACATTTCAAAGAGACTGGCCTGCAATCATCCTTCAAGACTCAACTGAATGTTTCACTTCATAAACCTCAGATTCCTTTTGGAATGTTGGCCATGCCTTAGGAAATTTGGCAGCCAATTTTGCATACACCAAACAATCAATGCATCACCCAGTGATGTACCTGCAAATAACAATCTTTTTTCCTCACGAAGACCGTATTCTTCCTTGATCAGAGGTAACGATGTAACAATTTCTTTTTGAAAGAGATCGCCCACCATGACGTACCCATGATATACAAACTTGATAAGCTAGAGATCCAACTCTGGGTTAAATTCAGTGTTTACAAACAGTGGGGTGAAGTGTTAAGGATAGCATGACAGCCCCCCTTAATGCTCACTTCATCCCACACCCCCACAAATAGCCAGCAGCACTGGAGAAATATAAAGACAACTACCTTAGAGTCTTAGGTAGCAATACAACATCCAACAGCACCCTGTCCGAGAGTGTATAATCAATGTAACACCACTCCTGCATTTCCACATGCTGCCATTAAAAAGAAGAAAAAAAACTGTTGCAATGCCTGATAATATGTGAGGAGACGAGAACTGTACAGACCCACTCCTGGGTGTAAGTGAGCAGTATTGCTTCCATTTACCTCCAGAGATACCTCTCCTATCACAAGTTAGAAATGTAAATAGACAATCAAGAGCGCAGTCCCTTAGAGTGTGCCATTCAGCAGAAGCCATCACCTTCTTTGTCTTTATGTGATTCTTTCAAACTCTAACCAGAGTGTCAGGAAAGATAGGAGAAAACCTGCCCCTGATGCTGAGTAATAGTACTGTTTCAGTTAGAGTCTAGATCTCATTCAGTCCTGGTCAGCGTTTATGAGACGGGTCTCATGAAAGAGTCATATCAGATGGGATTTGTGCCAATTCCCTTTGAGCGATAATGTGATTGGCAGGGCTTCAGTGGGTATGTTTACCATTTAGTATGAAATAATCAGTTTCTCTTGAAACCCTTGTCTCGAACGTCTTTGAGATCTTGATTCCTACACCAGATCACCTACTAGGATGTCAAAAGACATGGTAACCTAAGGCCTTATAAACCCCTTACAACCCCGCTCATCCCTTCATTTAACTGTAAACCCCAACCAAATATAACCAGAATAAAGCCAGGGTACCATAGTACAATTGCCCTCCCTGGGTAATCTCCCATAGATCCCAGACACTTCCCCACCTCTTCTACGTTCTTTGAAATAAGTCATTACCTTCAAAACTGTGAGTTTGAAAGTGTGACCCCCAGCCCTTTAAATGCATATCACACATATTACCCCTTAAATATTGGAAGTCAATTTTGCCCATAGAAAAGTACCCTGTTCCAACACTGTTCTCAGCTTAAGTGAGCAGCCCCCATCTGATTCCAGTGGGCTGTACTTCAGAATGGCACTGAATTTCTACAGTTGGACTGCTGCTCTCCAACCTACCAATATCTCTCTTTTAGTGTCTTTCCACCACGGTCTCATTACATTCTCTGCCATTCTGGACTTGGTTGTGGCAAAGCTTTGTTCGATCCCCCCCCCCTCATCAAAGCCGAGCACTCTTTTCAATCGCCATAGATTCGCAGGCTTCCTTCCTTTTTGGAACAATGCCTCCCGCTCCAGGTGAGGCGAAATCTAAATTGGAACCCTGCTACCTATATTTCACACCTTGCAATATAAGGGAGATTGTTACCAGACAGAAGGCTTTTCTTTTCAATAGTGTAAACTGCAAAAGAAACGGAATGTTGCTCCGAAGCTCCATTAAATGTTACTCCTCCACCTCCAAGGATCTTTGTAATAATTCATACCTTAGGCAATGTGTTGAATTTGTCTTGGTCCAAGGCGCTTTCATCTACTGTTTCCTTCCAGGAATGGACCTACTGCCAAGGCCAGAAACATCTTTATGAATTTCCTTGCAATTCTAATTCATCTCTTTCCTAATAGAACTGATTGTGGTTTTGATGTTCAAAAAGAACTACTGCATATTTGGCATTTGGGCATTGCATCATTAATCAGAATCAGTGACTACGCCAGATATTCTCACCTACTCATTACATTTCTATTGTTTTTTTTAGGTCCCTTGCTCTTACACCCCCACCCCGATCCAGTAAATCTTTTAAGTTGCCTTTCCTCTTTGATCTCAAGCTTACCATTTTTGATAAATAGCAGCTGAGAGAGCACACTGGAAGTGGGGATAGCAAAGCACGCAATCCAGCAGGTGGGAGGTGACATCCGGCTAACTAGAGTGTCCATCTTGGTCTAATTTAGTCAATTGCAGGTTCCTCATGAAGAACCAGCACCACGCTGCATTGCCATACATTATTAGCAGCCAAAAAAGCTTTATTCTCCCTCTGTTCTTTGTGTCTTTACTTCTTAAGGGGGATGTAGGCACCCAGACTTTTGTGGTCTTTGGAGTCAAACCCACCCACAGCCCACTCAACCCATGATGTCTACTGTGCTGCTAGTCGTTAATTTGGCAGGTAGGTTCAGCCATCTCTTCTATGTGGACAAGTCTCTCCCCACAAATAAAGGAAGAATCTGCAACTCAGTAGAGGCTCAGGGCGTGCTCCTGCGCCCAAGTGCCCCATCTCAGCAGTCTCTCAAGTACCAGCGGGGAAGCAGTTGTGCAATGGGCTAGAAGAGCTGCAAAAGTAACACCATCTACTGCTTTTACTAAGTTGCAATCTGGACCTACGGCTTTGCACACTTTTAATCAGCCTCAGGAGCTTAGGGGGATCTCTACCTACCCCCCATCTCAGCGTTTGTCACCTTCTTCTCATCCAATGCAGTCACTGTTCCACCAACAACTCGCTCTGTCAACATTTGTCTTGTGCCTCGTCTTAGAGGTCCTAGCCTCCCGATTCTCAGGCCAAGGTCACCACCATCTCGCTCAGCAGCTCAGGTACTTTAGTATCCCATTCAGGCACCTCTAAGCTTCCTCAGAAAGCAGTCTGAGGAAAACAACTACTGACACAGGCAGAGGACTGCCAGACATCCCTCCCACGTTATACACCCTCATGGTATGCCAAGCACTGGCTTATTCTCCTATGGCAGGTGGGGAGATGAGGAACCACACATCCACCGCCATCTTGAACCAAACCAAAGTGCTTGTGAGTTTACCAAACACTCATTGATATAAAAAAACATAATTCGTTACCGCTCCTATGTCTGACCTTATGTAAGAAATCATCTAGGAATTCGCTCTCTAGTTGCAAAATAGTTTTCAGTGCAGTTTAAAAGGTGTGTGATCAGAAAGCAGATGGCCTAAACATTCAGCATTATTAAATACATCAAAATATCTCTCACTATCTATAGGAACATCTGTACAGGAGTAAGATTTATGTGGACAGGAGTGAAAAGATGAATCTCTTTCAGCGTGGTTTAGTGACATACCTCAATCAAATCTAGTTTTTTCATGATTCTGCATAATTTGAGCCTACCAAGAGACCTGCTATTATCTATGCAGCTATTAAATCTGATTTCAATGTACAGATAACATCTCCAATCCAGGGCACTTGGTACTTTATGCATGTGCAAAAAGACATTTACTGTGGTTCTGCAGAATCTATCATCAGTGGTGAGTTCTTATGTATATTATAACAATCTCATTCCAGTTTCCTGCATGCAACACTTGCTATCCCTTTAAAACTACCTTCTATGTCTCTACCTATAAGTATGAGTTTGTTAAAAAGATGACAAAGTTTGCCCATAACAACAATCTCCTGCCCAACAAGGTGAAAGAATACCATTGTTGGCCACCCCACTTCTACAAAATTTGTCATGCTCTACATTAGTCATTACTATGACGGCACTCTTCCTGACTGTTGAGACAAAGCCTTTGTATGTTGTGCAGCCTGAGAAGCCAGGATCTCAAGAAATAGCCATTCCCACCCCCATTCTCCCAAGAACAGAAGAAGTAACAGTCAGCACTCCAAGCAGTGAAGAAAATACCAAGTACTTGCATAGGTCTGTTGGCCACATCCTGTCTCACAACCCTTATGGGTCCACGCTCAGAAGGAAGTGGGGTGCCAGCAGTGATCCCAATAATTAAAAGTAAAACAAAGTCAACAACAGTTTGCCTATAAATACACTATGCTTCAGCTATACTCAGGCTACATTACCACCCACTATCATAGTGGGGGGGGGGGGGAGTACGTTTATCAATGTTGTTGACGTCCAGAGCGGTACAACAGTTCGATGTATGAAAAATCACTTTTAGAATATCCCCAAAAGACAAACTCATAGCATATTCTACCATAGAGTTCTTACAATGAAACTTAGTGTCAGCTCACTCTCATATACCTAGTGCTTTGATATTTTATAGTGGCTTTTTTCGACATTAGTGCATATGGTATGTTCTTCTATCCTAGTTTTCATTAAACTCCTACAACTGTGCACCACTATTTGTGTTTCACTTGTAAAACCTAGATATAAGGCATCCATTACTAGTTAATTTACCTTGCCTGCTCGCTGCTGTAAGGAGACGTTCCTTGTCTTTATAATGTAACATCCAAATCCTACTCATCCCTAGCGGAGTGCCTGTTGAGAGACGCTGCACTGGTGGGCAGTCAGCCCTGCTATCTGTGAAAATGGATGGTATTAGCTCTTCAAGATATGATGCCATGGGGCGGTTTTCAGTACTTGCAGGTGTTCCCAGAAGTTTTTCAAGTCTGCAAACGTTTCTTCATTTTTCTCCAATATGGCTCTTAACGTGTTTGCGCTTTCATGTCAAACTCTCATGAAGATTAATATCTATGCGTAGTTTACAGTCAATGTTTCTGCACCGAAACTCTAGCACAGAATTCCATGTTTTTAAATAATATTCTGTCACCCAGCCTCATTATCGCACATTCAGATTTGTCACATGTATTACATGCAATGCTAGCCTCATTACTGGAGACTTTCTTTATATAAAAAAAAAAAATGCAACAGTTATAAGTAGTGTTTCGCCCACACATACATCTCCCCGTCTTGTTCTAGTTTGTGTCCAATCACTTTACGTAGGCTAAATATGGCTGTCTCCTCTACACGTGGTCCCAGTAACCAGCGAGTAGACTGCCCATCCACCACAGGACACCACATCTTTCCGCATAAGTGTTTTTCCCTCAGCCAACAGATCACAGGAGTCTCACTCCCTGACACAGTGCAAGCCGCACCTAGTATAAACCTAAGTGGCCCTATAGCATACACCTCTCGGGACCTTGTTCAAAGCAAACAGCCTGGCTATCATAAATCCCAACAGACATTCACTCACTAACTAAAGCTCAGAATTTCACCACTGGAGGGGGGAACCAGGAGATGCATCTGGAGCATTTTCTTGGATCATGACCCACAGGCGCAACCCTGCAGCCCAGTGGACCATCTGCACCCTGCTACACATGATGCTACTGTAGCTTGAGGGCAGGACTGAGTCAAGGGACATGGTCGGCACGTCCTCTGCTGAAGACATCAGTGGGTGGCTATTTATTGATAGTATTTACAGTGTGCCAGACCTAACCACAGGGGCAGTGGAGAGCTCTTCATATATCAAACATAGAACAATTAAATTCAACTGGAGAAAATGATCTTGCAATAGTAGCAGATGTACAAAAGGGGTTGCGTGCAGAGTTGCTTGATAGAAGAAGAGCAAGGGGAGAAGGAATCAGGATGTTAGGAAGGGGGTGCAGGAGATCGCATGGAGCAAAGGAGTGCATTGCAAATGAAAAATTAAACAATGGAAAACCGTATCACCATAGTAACAGATTTGCATTTGAGTTGTATGAGGGGAAGGTAATCTGTAGTCGGTGTGCCACAAGGAGGTCGTGAATAGGGTGTTAGGAGGAATGAAGTAGAGGTGAGGGGACTAGCTCCTCAGCTGGGGTTTGAACAAATGAACCTTACAGTAATTCCTTAGAGATAGTATATTAAGATTAAGCCTGATGGTATTAGGGATCTGATTAGATACCTTGGGACGCATGCAAGAGAAGGATCGTTCAAAGTTTTGCTTTTCTTTTCAGACTCTTCAATAGGATGGGGATTTTGCTACATGTCAACCTTTCCTTTTTATTGAAGTCTAGCTTACCAGTGGGGTGTGGTGGGCCTTATGTGCTATGCAGACTATTTTGAAGGTGAAAGAGGTGCTTCAGGATGTGGGTAATATATGATATGATTATTTAGACCTGGAAACCAAGTGCACTAGGATGGCCCTCAGGGGCTAGACATTGGTCCTGGGTAGGCCAGCAAGGACAGCATTTCCTGTATCAAGTTGGAAGAGCATAAAGGCTTGGACTGCTGGCCTCAAGTCCACCAGTGGTATAGTGGATTTTATCTTCCTTGGTGGGTACAGTTGTTAGGAAGCAGTTTGTGTCAGTCTATTGGCATACATATTTAGATTGAGGTTTGAACTGATGGTCAATCCTAGAGATGTGTGATAGGTTGTCTAAGATGGTGTGGTGGTTAGTAGAGCAAGGTTATTGAGCCATTTTTTAACTTGTGGGGAGGAGTCCAAGTTACAAGAAAGAATTCAGACTTACAAGGGTTTTTGTTTTAGAGAAGACAGCCATTCGATTAGAATTAGCTTTTCTAGGAAGTTTTCATGTTTGTTACATTTTATAGGTTGGAGACTTAGGTAGCAATCTTGTTCAATAGCCATCTTGCCCCACCTCCCTTCCCCCCACCTAGTCTTCTTAAGGAACTTTGTGTGGGAAGTTTTAGAGAAGAGGTCTTCTAGTCTACAGAGATTTATACCAACTGACCAGTTGGATTATATCACTTCAGGTTAATAAGTCAAATAATAAGGCAAGAGACTGAGAAAGCCAAATCAACCACATTTTAGTAGCATATCAATATTTGCAGATATTCTCACAGTAACACATTAAAGATACCTGGATCTTCTTGATATATTAGAGGTGTATTAATCGGCATGTTTTGTAACATCAGTTTTAGTAGCAAGACCTAAGAAATAATCACAAATTTATTTGGTACCATCTATGTATGTATGTAGTATTTCTATAGAGTGAACCTAAAAAAAAAGACTGGGGAGTGCTGTGCAAGATCAAAGTAAAGCATAAAGTCAATGAGCGATAGGAGAAGCAGCTGGTCTGTGAATGTTGTTCCAGATCCAGCGAGCATTGACGGAAAATGCCTACTGCCTTGTTTTTTCCTTTGAACATTTCTTTATCTGCAAGCTGATGGTGTCCTGGCAGCAGGTGAGATGATAACTACCAGAGATGATGAGCTTTTCTAGTCAGAGATAAGCAGGGGTGCTAGTCGTGATGGTTTTGTAAATGCTACAGCTTGCTTTAAAGATGGTGCAAGGGGAGGCTATGGCGCTCCATCAGGCTGGGGGTGAAGTGATCATATTTCTCCAGACCGTGGATCAGGCATGACGCGGAGTGTAGGATGCCTTTACAGAGTGCCAGTGTGGAGTCTGTGAGGCCATAGAGCAGAGCGTAACCACCATCCAGATGCGAGAGTATTAGGTCTTGAACAGCAGTTCTGAAGCTGCTTTCTAGAAGAAATAATTTCATTTTATTTAGAAGAGAGAGCTGGTACAAGGACTTCTTTGTTTTTTTGACAATGCGTTCCTTTAGGATGAGGTTGATGTCCGGGGCTGAATCCAAGTGACTTGGCATTTGAAGTCATCAACGTTCATAACATTAAGCCAGATTTGTACTGGTTTTTGTTTGCTGTTTTTGGCAAATAAGAATTCTGTATTTGCTCAGTTGAGCTTCAAGAAGGCGCTAGGAATCCAGGTCTGGATGATATACAGGCAGTGCTTGGGGCACTGGATGTCTGAAACAGAGCAGACTTTCATGTACAGTTGTATATCATCAGCATATCTGTGAATCTTGAAGTGGTTATCTGTGAGTAGAGCACCAAGTGGCTTCATGCAGACATTGGCGATGAAAGAGCACATTGGACACTATCAAACCCTGGGGGAATCAGCAGTAGATGGAGTTTTTTCGGGACCTAGAGGTGCCCATGTGAACACACTGGTGTTGGTTGGAAACGTAGGAGGAGAACCAGTGAAGGACATTGCTGGTGAATCTCACCCGAGACTCCCTGGTGTGTATGAGAGTGGGAAGGTCAACAGTGTCTAAGACAGATGAGAGAGACAGCAATATTAGGGGGCATGAGTTATTTTCATCTGTTGTCAGGTGGCACGATCTACAATGGGAGCGGTCTCATGTAGCAGCATGATCTGAAGAGAAACAGCATGCTCTGAAGAGAAACTGGTAGTCGTAGCATTAATGTGATCCTCAAGTTGAACATAGGATTGCTGATGAATAGGTAGGTGAAAAATGGGCCAGTGTGGCAAGGTCCTCAGGGTCTAGTGTAGGTTTCTTTAGGAGTGGAAGGATCTGGCCGTGAGAGCTTTTGTGAAGATGCCTTGAGTGAGGGAGGCATTGATAATGGTGGGTACGAGTGAGAGAGAATCCCCAGAGAGAGAGAGCTCCGATGAAGGATGAATGTAAGACCTCATCTTCATAAGAACTGGCTTTATGAGAGTTGAGCATGTCGGCAAGATCTCCAAGAGATGGGGCTTTGAAAGCTGACCACTGCAGGATTCTGCAGCAAGATGTGGGTGTAAGATGAAGCTGGCTTGATGTTGTTGATGTGCTGTTGGATCTTCTTAATTTTTTTCACTGAAGAAGAGGATGATGGCATTGCACTTTTCTGTGGACTAAGGCATAGGTGGTTCTGACAGGGGCTGATGCAATACTTGTCTTGAAAAATGTTCTACTTCTCTAGGTGGCTTTATTGATGGTGTTTGTATAGAACTTTGCTTTGGCTGATGTGACAATCTGTCTATGTGTTGTGTAGACCTACTTCAGCATCATGAGGTCATTGGGAGTTCCATTTTCTTTCCTGTCTCCAAAAGGAATGCTTATTATCAGCAAGGTCTTTAGAAGAGCAGGGTGCCTAATGATTTGGCTTGCACTTGAGTGCTTTAATTAGTTCAAATAGTTGTCCAGCTATATTCAGCTTCACTTCTTTTCAAACTTGATCCCAATTGTATCTCATTTAGTCCTCCCAATGCCAAAGGATATTGATCCCGATTAGTCACACTGGGCACACACTGGATTAAACATATAGAGGGTCTCTATATAGATGAAAAAAAACCTCTGTATTTCCTTCTCTAAACCTAAGCACACACCTTAAGTAGCAGCGGTACACTTTCAATACTGTGTATTCAATCTCTTCATGGGCAGAGGAGCCATACATAGTCAGTGTAGTAAGAGTATCTGTCTCCTAAACCCTGTTATGGAGTTGAAGCCATCAATGTTATGCATATCCCTATTTCACTGTGTGAAGGGCTTGATGCTCACTGAGAAATGAAGAGGGAAAGAGAAATATTTTCTGAAGCCTAAATGTCACAATTATTCTTAAAACTCCTAAAAAAAAAACTCTTGCAAAAGCAAGGGTGAATCGAAGAATTTGCAAAGATGCCAAGAGATATACCCAGTTGACCCAGACAAAGGTTTTTTCCAATTGACTTTATTAAGAAGGGAAGATGCTCATTGTTAATGAAATACTTAATAGAAAATACCACCTGAGTTTGATACGATTTCCCATGAGAGATTGCACACCAGGCTGGCGTTCACAGAATCCTTTTACATTGGATCGAGTCTTATTTTGGATTCAGATCCTGGTCTGTTAATCTGCCTCCTTCTTACTCAGAGTTTAAAGTCTTGTCTCAGGGACGCTTTGGCCATTCTGAAGGAGCTGGAACATATAAAAACTCCTGTTCTTTTAGACCTCTCTGTAGTCTCTGCAGCTGCACCAAGGACTGGACTATACATTTCTTCCCTTAAGAAGGGCTTAAAAGCCTGCCAGCAAACAACTATATCTGCTGTCCCCATATTGGAACTCTAATAGCCTTTTATGTCTTTCCCTAGTGGTGTATTCCCAAATGTTTCAGTTGACAATTTTCAATTCAGGGTCCATCTGAGCTCAGTTTATATTTCATGACTTATTTCAATTAATAATAACACCACTGAGTGATCTGAAAAATTCTAAACAATCTTTCTCATATTGTAGTCCTTATATAATTTCAGCTCTCAGGATATAGTTTATCCTATACATGTTATTTGTATTTGAAATAAAAGTGGAACCCAGATTGTTACAGTGTTTATTCCTCGAGGCAATGATATAAAAAAACTATTAAATAAAAAGTGTTAAATATCGAAATTTATACAACTGTTAAATAAATAAAAATACACTGAAAGAGCAAGGTTATGCATAACTGATGTTTCTAGTCTGCACCACTGCACTGTCAATAAATCAATCCTGCTTCTTAGGGCCTTTGGTATCATTATTTGGATCTAATGCAACAAAGTTGACTGCAAGGCAAATTGATGGAGAGCATGTGACTAACTTCAGCTCAAGAGCCTTTAAGGCTATTGCAGCATCGATACTGGGACCCAAGACGTTATCTGGAATAAAAGACATCTGCCCAACCCAGCTACCGCAATTAGACACCTGCATAAACTGTCTGTTGCATGTCAGGAGAGATTAATCATTGAATTTCCATGCCTCAGGAGTTATTATACCCCCCTTAAATAAGTCACCCCACAAGACACAATCCATTCGACATGATGCCATAGGCCTCTTACATCATCTCATTTCTTCCAAGCACAGGTGAAGCGCCTGCAGGAAAATTAAGTCGCTTTAATCTCACCTCATAACTGCAAAGGACTCAATATTTGCCTTGGCTGTACCACACAATTAACATTGCAAGAAAACCTTAAGCATGTTTCCATGTACCTCTTTTGAAATGAAACCACGCTCCCCACACTACTGCAGCTGTACTGATCCCTCCAGATATACAAACTGTGCGCTCCTGTCACAATGCTCTTCCACCAAACTCCTTAGTCCATTATAGTGGATTTTTGGGACTTTCTTCTTTTTCTCATACCCTGCTTCACTAACTGATCTGCAACGAGAAGACTCCTTGCTATGTTGTGCAGTTCACAACATTAGTAGGACAGCCCACCGTCACAGTCACCTCCATATTATGTTGCACCTCTATTGCCACTAGAATGCCCTTTTTCACATAACCATCCATTACTTTACAAAGTCTCTGCCTGACATACAGGCTGGCACATATTAACTGAGATCACCTCTAACACCTTCAGCTTTATCAGCACCTGGAGAAAGCTACTGCATCCACATCTTTAAACTTATGAATACATTTTAGAATCTCCTAAGGTCACCAAGGTATCACTGAATGGAAGATTTGTAGGGCATCTTTGGTTTATGTCTCACAACGAAATGAAAGACAAAAACACTTTGTGTGTAGAACAATTTGTCATGACCACCAGAAACTTTCCCGAATAATAATCATCTATTTTAAACTTCAAAGGGAAGTGATGCACTATTTGTCCCAATTCCACCCCATTACCTCACCGCAGGAAAAGCATCATGCAAAAATGAACCATGACGTCCCTTGGACTTCACTCCTCATTACTCTTCAATACACCAAACAGCTAAAGAATGTTAGGCCACATTCTATTCGGAAAGTCCAATGTTAGCATAAATAATGTAGACGCCACTTCAGTGTTGGTTTCCACTTTATGATCTTGCTGGATACTTGCTCATATAACCTTCATATGTCTTTCTCCTAAGCTAGATAATACCTGGGGACCTGTTCACTTGGCGTTCTGAATTGCTTCTGTTGTTCTTTTGTTTTCTTTTTCTATATATCAGACCTCCCACAAAAGCTTTTGCATCAAAATCTCTTAACATGAATTGTGGCATTTGCACATTTCACCATAATCCAGCCTTTTTCCTTGATGTGCAGATTTTAACAACAGCCTTGGACTTCCTCACAGTTTACATTCTTATCACCTGAGCTTTAGCGAGGGTAATCTCACGGAGATAGTTATCAGCAGAATGCACTTGCTACTAAATATCTACAGCTAGACCTTCAAGATCTCCCTGGCCCTCCTTAAATAGAGCCTTGGGCCCCTTCCTTAGATTCTCCAGCAGCTTAATAGTTCTCTCCCTGCCTGGAGCTTGCTTAATCATATTTTATATGTATTTTTCAATTTGAGGCAATAATTTGGGATTAAGTAGATCGATTTCTTCACTGACGTATGTTTGGGCCACCCTGTTCTTCCAGTTGTGGCCCATAGGCTATTACTGCTCTTCATCTTCAACAGCATCCACAACATGGCTCAATCTCTAGAGTCTCTATTGTTGTAGCTGCACTGAGCCACACGAATCTGTCTGATAATACAGGGTCCTTGGACGGTCTTTGCACACTGTGGTCTGTGGAGTCAGAAATTACCATACTTCTCTTTTTTACTAAGAGAGGAACAGTTACGTTCAGAGCTCCGCTCTTCTGTGGCAGTGATGATTGTTCCTAATGTTCCACCAATTTTTGCCCAATCAAACCTTTGGGTGCAATTATTTTGCAGCTTTGGGATAATCTTGTTGCTGAAAATAGCACTATTAATTCATGACTTCTCTCTGTAGAGGCAGTTTTCTGTCAATTTGCCAGCTACCATGCCTTACGGGGGAACTTTAAAAGGCAATCGGATATTTGCCTTTTTGAAGTGACTTCATAAATAAGGTGGGAGCTGTATGTATAGCTGTTGCATTCTGGAGCCCTTTTACCTCCAGTTTCCAAGCTGTAAGTTCTGGTCCCCGAGGCCATCTTACTCTTTTTAAATGCTGCTTGCAGAGAACTTGCTCAGCCACCTGAGCAACATCTCCGCTTTAATGACCACCATCGTAGCTAGTCCTGTGCAGCATGGGTGCTAGAAAGTAGTTGTGGTAAAGGAAGAGAGTTGCCCCTGTTCCGGCACCCTTCCTTTAAAGAGACAGTTTTTAGGTTATGCCTTTCCCTTTGAACCATTTATGTAGAAGAACCTCTCCAAAGTGCTTAAACAAGTTAGAATGTATGTCACAACTCTCTCCGGTTCATTTGCTAGTTTCCCCTCTCCCGGTAAATAGATACTCCCAGCTCTGCTACCCAACTTAATTTCTCCTCCCCATGGCTACCTTCGCTGCTCATGGCTGGCCTATCAAATGTTTCCATTTGAACAGCATGTGTGCACTACAAAAGCCTAATAAATAAGTAATACACTGCACGAGCCAGATCTATGGTATATGGAATCAAGTTTCAATTGAAAATCCACACTAAACAGTATTCAGATGAAAGAATAAAACTCAAGTTTTACCTTTCTTCTTCTTCCCTTTCCCTCCTTTCCAGCTCTTCCCGCTCTCTTTGCTCTCGAGCAAGGCGCCTCTTCTCTGTAAGAATTCTTGTTGCTTCTTCTGGGTTGTTGGTTCCAGCAGACATCTTATTAGAAGTAGGGGAAGGCAGCAAAGCAGATGGTACTGGTGAAGGCAAAGTAGGAGCACTTTCTAAAACACCAAATTAAGGAAATGAATAACACACACCTTGGTCAGTCACTAGTAAAACTCTTGATTTTTTGAGGTTCTTCCTATTTAAAAATCCATTGAATGTGCTTTTCCTCCTGGTTTATTCCCTTTTCACATACCCAAAACCAGACTCACAATTGAGAACCACTGAATGAGTTTATAAATAGGAAAATTACACAGTAAAAGCTACCGAGTTAATGCATAAGGTTCCCTTTAGCACTTGCCGGCCATTTCATAAGGAAGGAAAATGAGAGTATATGAAGCAGCATTTTCTAAAGTCGAATTTCTTTATATCAATTAATGCAACCGGTATATTAAAAATGACTAGTAAAGCAAAATAAGTCTGCCATTTTAATATGGAATGTAACAGTTGGTCAACTATGTGACAGCTGAGCTCTTCAGGAAGAAAATTCCATAATGAAGCAAAATCACGAACGGCAGCAGTATGGAAGCTGGGATTTGAACCCATTTATTGAACAGAATGCATTAGCAGAGTTAAACTGTAAGCTCAAAGAAGAATACTATGAAAAGGAGTCAACAGATTAAGTTTGAGTTGTACAAGGCATTCACAGCAAAATATTGCTTAAAACATTGCTTCCCAAACTTTTAGGAAGCACAACCCACTTTTTAGAACGACAAACTTTCGCAACCCACCTAACTTTAATGGACATGAGGTGGGCAATTTCTTTTTTTGATCTAACTAAAGCATCGTATGGCAGCGCACTGTCATTTACAGACCACACATTTTCCACTGAAATGGCCACTTAGTGGCACAGACATACGGTTTTACTGATAAAACTATATTTCACACAAATGATAATGTGTGAAAATCAGGTTTCAGTGAATATTTATCATTTGTGCATCACCGAGCACAGTGTTTTTGTTTTGATCTTTTTAAAATCTTTTTTCCATCACACTTCAAAATTACCAAAAATTTGCTTTTTCTAAGTGCTGAAAGTGTACAGTTCATTTTACTGGTTATTTATGAATGAGTGAATGAATGAATGATGTAACTTTTAAAGCGCACGAATGCCCGGAGGCGTCTTGGCGCTATACGGAGCAGAGAGGAGCCGACGGTGTCCTGAATAGTGTTGTAAAAGGTCACTGATTAAAAAGCTAGGTTTTGAGTTGCTTTCTAAAGACAGGGAGTGAAGATGCTGTTTTCAGTTCAGGTGGCAAACAGTTCCAATGAAGAGCTGTGGCTCTGAAAAAGCCTCTTCCATCCCATGTGGCGAGTTTGAAGGAAGCAACCTTTATGAGTTTACCTGTACTGGAACGCAGAGTTCTACCTGGTATATACCACTCAAGGTTTTTCTTAAAATAAGCTGGGGCTTTCCCGTAAAGTGTTTTATAGGCTAGGCAGAGTGCCTTAAAGGTGAAACGATGGCTAACCGGGAACCAATGCAATTGTCTAATGGCTGACCTAGCCAAATGTGATTTAGGATTTTTTTGAAGGAATCGTGCGGCCGCATTTTGAATGGTCTGCAGTTTCTTAAGTGGACCTTTTGGGAGGCCAACATAAAGACCATTACAGTAATCCAGTCGCGATAGAACTAAGGCAATGACCACAGCTTTCAGAAGATCTGCTGGAAGAAAGTTTTCAATTTTTTTGATAATTCTAAGCCAGTGGAAGGAGGAAGAAGTGACCTTGTTTACTTGGTCTTTGTATTTTAGCTCCCTGTCCATCAGAATCCCCAAATTCTTTGTTTTGGAGGTTGGCATTGATGCCAGGCCCAAATCCGATGGCCAACAGTTCGAGGACCAGATGAACGGAGTATTGCCGAACTGGATGACATCTGTTTTTGTAGAGTTAAGCTTCAAGCAATTGCTATGCATCCATTTAGTGACTGCACACATGCATTCATCAACAGTGTTACCAGAGTAATTTTCACTTTTTGCAAGTGAAACTAATATTTGTGTGTCATTGGCATATGATGCCAGAGACAAGCCAAAGGATTTAATCAAGGAGGCAAGCGGTGTAACATACAGATTAAACAGGGAGGGGGATAGGGAGGAGCCATGAGGGACCGAGCAAGGTAAGAAGTATGGATCCGAGTTAAATTCTCGGAGAGATACCACTTGTGCTGAGAGAAAAGATTTTAGTAGGGCCAGGGCTGTCTCTCTCTTGGAATCAACTCCCCATTCATCTTCGGAAATGCCCTGATCACCTTCAGTTCAGAAGGCTCCTCAAAACTGCACTGTTCTAAATCCTTTCTCTCTCTCTGGCCTACGGTAGCGCCTCCATAGCGCGGAGATACCCTTTTGGGATGATTCGGGCCCTTTATAAATAAATAAATATCAAATATCAAAAATATCAATCCCCAAATCCTGAATACGGTCTGCCAGTATCTCGTGGTTAACCGTATAAAAACCCGCTGAGAGATCCAGCAGGATAAGGATCGCATGCCCCCTCTGTCGAGGGATGTTCTGATTTCCTCCGTGGCTGTAATCAGAGCAGTTTTGGTACTCTGATTTTCTCTGAAACCGAACAGCGTATCATCCAGAATATGATTATCCTCAATAAAGGAGGAAAGTTGGAGTTTCATAATTTTTTCTGCTAATTTAGCCGGGAAAGGGAGCCGAGCTATGGGTCGATAGTTGTTTGGATCCAGAATGTTGAGATTAAGCTTCTTTATGAGAGGAAGCAGTGAGGCTGCTTTCCAGGAGATGGGGAAAGTCCCTGTGTTAAACATGTTGGAGAAAATAACAAATAGATGGCGTGCTATAACTTCTGGGACCAGGTGAGCAATCTTCGGGGGGCATGGGTCGTGGGGAGATCCTGATTTAATCTTTGGAATAAGTTCAGCAATCTGCGCCACTGAAAGGGTCGTAAAGTGTCCAAAGCTAAATGACTCAGGGCTTAATTTTGTAGATATATTTGCAGAGCAGCTACTGATGAAATTTTTATAGATATTCATAACTTTTTCCTGGAAGGAACAGGCTAGGGAATCAGAGGGAATCATGCTCTATTGGTTACCATGGCGGTAGTCAATTTTTTTATAGTTTGGAAAAGGGTTTTGGTTACGTCAGTAGCAGTTTTTATCTGTACTGTATAATATTTAGATTTGGCAGCAAAAATTGATTTTTTATAGCTGCCTAGGCAGATTTTATACTTTTCCCTCTCCTCTCTTATATTCTGAACACCATTTGCGCTCATGTCTTCGGGATTCCTGTTTGATGGTTCTAAGAGATTCATCGGACCAGGGTTGAAATATCTTTATTTTGTTCTTATTCAGACCCCTAATAGGAACAATATTGTTAAGGGCCGAGCAGATCCAATTATAGTAGTCCTCTACCATCTGATCTAGATTAGTATCATTAATAGAAAATTATTGTGATAGTCCAAGTCAGTTGCTTGGATTTTATGCCACGGACTGTTAGCCTGGTACAGTTTACGTGCCATAGGAAGAGAGCTACCTTATGATTTTAAGTTCCACATCACTGCATAGTGATCTGTCCAGGTTAATGCCAGGGAGTGGATACATTTAATGTTAGGGTTGTTGGTGAAAATCCCATCTGGCAGGTGGCCTGCATGATGTGTGGGCCACCTTGATATTCAGTTTCTGTGTCAGAACGGTTTTCCAAATGGAAATTAAAATCCCCAATGACCGTGAAGTCAGTTTTCAGAAGGAGAACTTCCAATAACTGGCTGCTTTTCCCACAAATGTTGCTCTTGGTCCAGGAGGGCGATAGATGAGCAACCCATTGAAAGATTGGGTCTTTGTGACTTCAATGTTGAATGTCACTGCCTCCATACCCTCAACAGTGACTGGGTTAAAGGCTACTTGCAAATGTTTTCGGTAAAATATTGCCAGTCCCCCTCCCCTTTTGTTGTGTCTGTCGAGACGAAACACGTTATAACCATCAGGTATCGCTGCCGTGATCTCATCTGCCAATGTTTCTGTCACGAACACCAGGTGTAAGTGCTGGTTAGAGATTAATTCAGTAACCTTTTGTGTGTGAAAAAATGACATCCTTTAGCCTTTCATTTCACACACTGTGTACCCCATCAAGACTGTCACATAATTGACTTTATTTTCTCTAACCGCAAGGTGAGAGGAGTTTGTAAACACTTATCTCCATGTTAAAAAAATATAAGGAGCAATTTGTCAGAAGACATAGCCTGAGATTTGACCTCTGTCTTTGAAGCGCAGCAAATGTGACAAGATAAATACAGATTTTAAAGACATCTTTATTTATTGCTTGAACTTTCACGGCCCACCAAAAATTGGCACACGACCCACAGTTTGGGCAACACTGGCTTAGAAGATACTTTTGCCAAGGGACAAGTATTTTTGTTGTATCTTTAAAAAAAATCATGTGTGCGTGTATGTCATTACTTTGTGAACAAAAAAATGTAAATCCAAGATGTTACCACAACAGCAAACTGATACAAATGAACACGCAAGGGTGATTAGGCTAAAACACTTTGCTTTAAAAAGAATTTGAAGCATCCAAACAGCAATGGCTTTCTGTAGAAAATTACTACAAACATGGTCTTCCACAATCACATTGCCCTCCCACTTCTGAGCACCTCCCGGGTGGAACCCATATGCAGGCCGTTAGAGCCATCCCCTGGGGACATCAACATTTGGTGGTGAGTCGAAAGTCCAAGGGTTGAGCCCACATCTCTGTTATACACAGGGCCATGCAGACAGCAGGTCTTGAAGTCTATATCCCTGGCTTCACCCACACTGAAGTGTGCTCAAGAGGATGGGCCGCACAAAGGGCACTGGAACCCGTGCTTCCTCACACTCATCAGGTACGATGGACACAGAACACCCAACAAACACAGCCCCCCCGGAGGACAGGTTGGACGCGATACTACATGCTATTGAGAGGTCCTGTGCCTCCCTGGAATCTAAAATAGACAATGTGGCAGCTGATCTCATGCTTCTGCATGCAGACCATAGAAAGCTTTCAAACCGGGTGATCACAACGGAACACACCCTATCAGAACTGAAACCAGTGACGGACTTAATTGAAAAGCAGCAAAAGACAAATGAAGATTAAATCTGATACCTGGAGGACAGGATTGAAGATGCAGAGGGCCGCTCAAAACGGAATAACATCCGCTTGATAGGTTTACCGGAAGGGGCGGAGGGACAAGACGCAGTTGCTTTTATGGAAGCATGAATCAAGGACCTGCTGCTTCTCTGTCCCCCTTTTTCACGATTGAGCGGACACACCGCATCCCTTCCAGGAGGCCAGCCCCTGGAATGGGGGCCTGCCCGTTCATCTTCAAGGTATTAACTACAGGGACAGAGATGCAATGTTACAGGAAACAAGGAGAATTCAGGAAATTACAATAGAAAACACAAGTGTTATGTCCTTTCCAGACTATACACTGAGAGTGCAATGTCAGAGGGGATCCTTTCTGTCTATGAAGCAGAAACTAAGACAACTGAATATTCAATACTCGCTACTGTTCCCAGCAAAGATCCGCGTAGTGGCGGATGGAAAACAAGATTCTTCGACTCGCCACAGGACACGTGGGAGTGGTTGGAAACAGCCGGTCGGTTTTCAGGACCTCGTTCCTCCGGCGAGACTGGCGACGGGGACAGTGCCGCACCTGGAACTAGATCCCACAGCCGCCACAATAAGAAACACCCACCACGCCTGGCAGCAGTACCTGACCTTGAACAAATAATAAGGGAACGCCAGAAAGCGGTGTGTGAAGCGGAAAGCATAGCCGTCACCGCGGAAACCTCTGGAAGGGAGGTGACACAGACTCTTTCATCAGAAGATGAACGCTCATCAGCGGGGTCCCCATCCGATGCCACCTCACTGACTCTACCAGACATTACTCCACAAACCTCAGCTGATATCATCTGACATACGCCCCATTCCCTGTGGGTCGCATACTTCAGCGGGGGCCCCGCAGCTCCACTAATCGACAGGGTCACTGGGTTACATCACTAGCAACTGTGGGGTAACCAGTTTCAATTATTTACAGCTACCACATCAATTATCCATTGGTTTAAAGGTCAACGCATGCTAAGATAGGTTAGCGCTGGGAAAACTTAGGGGATGGCACACTGTTAGGCACTGTAAGGTCTCGCCCCCATCATCCCCCCCCCCATTTCATTCAGGTTTTTGATTTGTTAAGCGTAATTACTGCTTAGGTTTGGGTAGCTCCCCCGGTTTATGGAGGCCGCCCTTTTGGTATTCACACGTTGCCAAGTTGGCACATATGTTTTCATCCAATCCATGTTTCATGGGTCTCTGGGCGGGGTGCGCCTCAAGGCGACTGGGGTCCCCTATATACGCATACACATGCAAGCCTTGACCTTCGTCCACATATAACCCCCTCTAATACAGCGACATGACAGCTCAAAAGATTCTCACTTGGAATGTGAGGGGCCTCCGCACACCCTCCCGCCGCTATGCGGTATACTCTTACCTCAAGAGGCACAATGTACACAAAGCCGTCCTGCAGGAAACGCACCTATCACACACTGAGATAACCAGATTACAGCGCAAATGGAGGGGCCGAGTATACGCTACATTCTTCTCATCATACGCCTGGGGCACATTGATTTGGATCCGACCAAACACCCCCTTCCTAACAGACGAAGTAGTGTCGGATAAGGAGGGCAGATACGTGTTTATAAAGGGAAGGCTGCATGGTTGTCCACTACTACTGGGTAACATTTACGCTCCCAACACAGATCAGGGCTCCTTTCTGTGTTCGCTCTCACTGGCCAAGTGGAGTGGTATGCCATGGCTGACAGGGGTAGACTTAAACAGTGTCATGAACATAGATCTAGACAATCAATCAATCAATCACGGCATTTATAGAGCGCGCTACTCACCCGGGAGGGTCTCAAGGCGCTGGGGGAGGGGGTAAGTTACTGCTCGAACAGCCAGGTCTTGAGCTGCTTCCTGAAGGCGAGATGGTCCTGGGTTCGCCGAAGGTGAGTGGGGAGGGAGTTCCAGGTCTTGGCCGCCAGGTAGGAGAAGGATCTTCCTCCGGCGGTGGTTCTGCGGATGCGTGGTACGGTGGCGAGGCGTGGCTGGTTGATCGTAGCTGGCGTGTGGGCGTGTAGAAGGACATGCGGTCGTTGAGGTACTTTGGGCCCAGGTCGTGGAGGGCCTTGTGTGCGTGGGTGAGGAGTCTGAACGTGATTCTCTTGCTGACGGGGAGCCAGTGCAGGTCTTTCAGGTGTACGGTGATGTGGCTGTGTCGGGGGATGTCCAGGATGAGTCGTGCGGAGGCGTTCTGGATGCGCTGGAGTCTCTTTTGAAGTTTGGCTGTGGTTCCGGCGTAGAGGGTGTTCCCATAGTCCAGTCGGCTGGTGACGAGTGCCTGGGTGACGGTCTTCCTGGTTTCAGTGGGGATCCATCTGAAGATCTTGCGGAGCATGCGCAGGGTGTTGAAGCATGAAGATGAGACGGCGTTGACTTGTTTGGTCATTGATAGGGAGGAGTCCAGGATGAAGCCCAGGTTGCGTGCGTGGTCCGTTGGCTTGGGTGCGGTGCCCAGGGCCGGGGGCCACCAGGAGTCGTCCCAGGCGGAGGGTGATGAGCCCAGGATGAGGACTTCCGTCTTGTCTGAGTTCAGTTTAAGGCGGCTGTTCCTCATCCAGTCGGCGACGTCTCTCATCCCGTCGTGCAGGTTGGCTCTGGCGGTAGTGGGGTCGTTGGTGAGGGAGAGGATCAGCTGGGTGTCGTCGGCGTAGGAGATGATGTTGAGGTTGTGTCGGCGTGCGATGGCTGCGAGGGGCTCATGTAGACGTTGAAGAGGGTCGGGCTGAGTGAGGATCCTTGTGGAGCGCCGCAGATGACTTCGGTGGCTTCGGATCTGAACGGGGAGGCGGACTCTCTGGGTTCTTCCGGCGAGGAACGAGATGATCCATTCCAGTGCTTTCTCTCGGATTCCGATGTTGCTGAGGCGCTTCACTAGGGTGCGGTGGCAGACGGTGTCGAACGCCGCGGAGAGGTCCAGGAGGATGAGGGCAGCTGTTTCCCCGTTGTCGGTTAGGGTTCTGATGTCGTCGGTGGCTGCGATAAGGGCGGTCTCGGTGCTGTGGTTGGCCCGAAACCCGGACTGCGAGGGGTCGAGGATCCATTCGTCTCGAGGAAGGCGGCAAGCTGTCTGTTGACGGTCTTCTCGATGACTTTGGCCGGAAACGGAAGGAGCGAGATGGGGCGGTAGTTCTTGAGGTCGGTGGGGTCCGCCGTTGGTTTCTTCAGGAGGGCGGTAAGCTCGGCGTGCTTCCAGCTCTCCGGGAAGGTGGCGGTGCGGAAGGAGGAGTTGATGATGTCCCGGAGATGGGGTGCGATGGTGGCGTCGGCTTTGTTGAAGACGTGGTGTGGGCAGGGGTCGGTTGGTGATCCGGAGTGGATGGAGTTCATCGTGCGGGTGGTGTCTTCGGTGTTGATCGGGGTCCAGTTGCAGAGGGTGGTGGTGGCGGGCATTGGTTCGGCGGTAGGGTGCGTTGTTTGTGCGTTGAAGCTGTTGTGTATGTCGGTGATCTTGCGGTGGAAGAACGCGGAGAGTGAGTTGCAGAGGTCTTGCGAGGGGGTGATGTCGTTGTTTCCGGCGCTGGGGTTGGAGAACTCTTTGACGATGCTGAAAAGTTCCTTGCTGTCATGGGCGTTGTTGTCCAGTCGTTCTTTGAGTGCCGACTTCTTGGTGGCACGGATCAGCTGGTGGTGTTTGCGGGTGGCGTGCTTGAGGGCGGTCCTGTTGTCTGTGGTCTGGTCGAGTCGCCAGGTTTTCTCGAGAGTGCGGCAGTTCTTCTTGGATTCCTTGAGTTCGTTGGTGAACCAAGGGGTTTTCTTGCTTCCGGGTCTGCTGGGAGGGTTTTTAGTGGTGCGAGGTCGTCGGCGCAGGCGGTCAGCCACTTGGCGAGGTTGCTGGCTGCTTCGTTTGGGTCCGTTGTGTCGGTGGGTGTGTTCTGGCTGAGGGAGGCGGTGAGCTGCTCGGCGGTGATCTTGCTCCAGCTCCGGCGGGGAGCCTGTTGCGGGTGGTGGTGGGTCGCAGTCTTTCTGAAGCTGAAGTGGACGCAGCTGTGGTCGGTCCAGTGGAGTCCGGTGGCGTGGCTGAAGGAGATGTGCTTGCTGGACGAGAAGACGGGGTCAAGCGTGTGGCCGGCGTAGTGGGTGGGCGTGTTCACCAGTTGCTTGAGTCCGAGGTTGGCGAGGTTGTCCAGCAGGGCGGTGGTGTTTCTGTCGTTGTTGTTCTCCAGGTGGAAGTTGAGGTCCCCTAGGAGGATGTAGTCGGCGGAGGGCATGGCGTGCGGGCTGATGAAGTCTGCGATGTCTTCGCTGAATAGTGTGCGTGGTCCCGGGGGTCTGTAGACAGATCTTTCCCCCATTGTGCTGCACAGCAGCATCCTCCAACGCGAGCACACTTAGGGACTGGGCGCACAGATGGGAACTGGTGGACATCTGGAGACATCGCAACCCTGCACTGCAGGTATATTCCTTTTACTCCTCGCCACACAAACTTCATGTCTACTTAGATTTCTGAGCACGACTTCCCTGCTCCCATCCATGACAGGCTAATACTACCTGGGACGTACCCATTCGGATCATAATCCACAATATGTCACTCTAGCAAGGGAAAGCAGAGTCCCCAGGATTCCCACATGGCGATTGCACTATAATGACTAATTCGAAAATTGCGGGAGGAATAAGTAATCTGTCCTCATGAAGCGACAGTGGTTCGTCATGGAACATGTGTTTGTAGACTAGAGAAGATTAATGAAATTGACAACCAGCAATAAGCATATCAATTGTTATTAAAAGACTGAAGTTTCAAAATTTATCAGATAAATCAATCTGAGAAAAGTAAACACTTATCAAGAAAATATTAAGAATCAACAAAGTTACAAATGTTACAAATAAAATAACTGAGATGAAACAATTTTGAAGTGTCTCCATACGATGGCATCTTCTAAATATTCTTCAATAAGCCTATTATATTCACCTAAGGCGAGATTTCTACTTCCTTCACAGGCATTTGCAGTTTAAAGTAGATTAGTCATTATATTTTCTTGGTCTAAATTCAATACCACCTTGATAACCTTTAGGGGTCATTAGTTTATTATCATAAGATTTTCCCTACCACATTTTTTATTTATCTGCCTGATGTGGAATTTGGCCCCCTTTTTGGTGATTTGTTTTCAAATTTCAAGACTGGACTGGAAAATCCACATCGCTGTGCTCTAGACCAGTGATTGGAGAACATTACTAGAATGCTGATTGACAGTCTCCTCCAAGGTCATTAACAGATGTGGAAGTCCCGTTGAAATCCTGCTAACAGAGCTGTTGGGGGAGGCTTGGAGGAAGGCGCTAACGCTGAGAAGGTAGGGGTACTGGCGCTATCCCTTAAGCATACAGCTGCCTAATAAAGTAACCTGCAGCCCAGCGAACTAGAAGTGTGGAAATGTGCAGGAAGGTTTTAAGTACCAAGCATGAAGTCCAAGAGTAAAGCACCAGGGAAGGAGCTACCCGCCCGCAGACTTGATGAATAATTGCTTTTCATTCTCTGTCAAACTATCAGCTGGCTGGGTCTACTCACAGGAATGTAGCCTACTCTTAGGTTTGTCAACTCGGAGAGAAGATCCCATGACGGAGATGCCCAGTGGGCGTGTACCTAGCCCCTACAAGCCACGTTGACGCTGTGAGGCCAGATTCTTGAACTGCAGCATAGAGCAGCAAATTTACAGAAGCCAGACCGAGATGGAGTCTATGAGTGTCCTCTTATACCTACATCACCGTATTAGCCCAAGGATCTCGATGCACAAACACGGAGTTTCGGCTCTAGGGTCTCAATGGACTCCCATAGAACTCCTGCCTTTCTGTCATGACAATATATCTTGAATGTAGTGGGATCTTTGGTCCTGGTTGGGTGAGGGAATTTGTTTTTAACTAAGCAGCATCAGTGCCATTGCCAGAAGACACCTAGAGTCTGTCCAACGAGCCATGAAATGACCAAAACCAGCATCTTTGCTTCCACTACCAGATCCATGCCTTCCAGCATGGGTCACAGGCCGAAAAGAGTCGCCTATCCATCTGCTGAGAGTGCAGCAGAGCCAGCAGAAACATAAACATGTCCCGATATGCACCAACTACATTGAGACGGTGACAAACCTGACAAACCAATAAAGAGTGAACTATTGAGACAATTCTTAACTAAGGCACTGAGTCAGTCCGATCTTTACTAGCCAGAAGAGGTGGACGAGAAAGTACTGGGTGAACAAGAAGGCCTACTGTAGGTGAGATGGGACAGCATATAGCCAACAGAGATCTAAAATAAGATAAAAGTGCTTCCAGTTGCAAACAGTCCGGTGCAGACATAATGCAATACGGTAACAATGACTTTTTAAGACCAATTACAATATTGAGAATTAAATACGGTTAGCTGCTAAGCCCTTTTTTTTTAGGCAAACCAACCAAGTTTCCTCTCAACCTCACCTAGTGGTCTACGCTGGTTCAGTTTTTCACAAAGGAATAGGTATCATTAAACAATCATACTCTTTACTTTCATTGTTGCAACATATGTAGCAATAAAGACAATTCCTTTGTAGGCCTTCTTAATTTACCTAAAGCAATCATTTGGTTCAATCAATAGGAAATGTTCGGTGAATTTTTAGGGACAGAAGAACACACGCACCCAGCATTGGTCTGGCTGACAGAAATCCTCCACGATTCGGCTCATGACAGTATAAATTATGGGAAAATTGTTACAGCAGTGGATGAGCTATGTATAACAAAGGGCGTAAGATAAGCAAGCAAGTTACTTACAGTTAATTATGCTGTTTCTGGTGGATACTTTAATCGCAGATTCCGGACGATAGAATATTCCTCAGGTGCCCAACTGGATTTGGAGATTTTTCGTAGCAGTGCTCCTGCACGCCACTAATTGGCATAGTGCCATCCTGAATTGGCTACATTCCACAGCAGAAGTGACAGAGCATATAAGAGCAGTCCCTGTGCGCTATTTATAGTCTTTTCCTTTTCCGCACTCTCAGCCAGGGAGCATGAACAATGTTTGGATACAGTGTGCTGAGTACTATCATGAGACATTTTTATGTATTAAAAGAGGCCACTTAGAACAGGGAGGTGGCAGGGCAGTGAGGAATCAGTGGTTAGATAGAAAGAGTGTTACCGAAAGTAAAAAACTTGTCCTTTTGATGGATAGAATAGATGCCATAGAAAAAAGTCTTGCAGAACCGAGCAGGCAAAATGTCATCCCGCCAGACCCAAGACTGTCAAGGCAGCAGTGCTTCATGAACATATGCACAGACATCCATGTAGCAGCCTAGTCGATGTCCAGGAGAGGCACCCGTTACAACAACGCAGTTCTAGTAGCCTTAGCCCTGGTAGAATGGGCTCTCCAACCCTCTGAGGGCTGCTTCTTCACCAATGCGTAGCAGATCTAAATGCCGAGGTCCATCTAACTTGACAAGGTCCTCTTCTGCACAGCCTTCCCTTTCTTTGCTCCAGAGAACTCCTCAAAAAGCTGACTGTCCACTTGATGATGCTTGATACAATCAATACAAAAGTTCAAAGCCCTTTTGGGTCTAACCGGTAGAGCTTCTAATCCTCTTTCGAGGAGTGAGGGAGGAATAAATAATCCTGGGAGAGTGATGGATTGGAAGGGAGTCACAACTTTAGGAAAGCAGGCCACCTGACTCCTCAGCACCAATTAGTATAGGAAAAGTGATGCAGGTCGGCTGCACTGAGTGCCTGTAATTCATTCATGAAACAAACTTATGGCTGAGGAAGACAATCTTCAAGGTCAAGCGCAGCAAGAAACTATGCATCACCTTGAAGTGGGGGCACCTGAGAAACGTCAAGACCAAGTTAAGGTCCCACTGTGGCATAACAAATGGATTGGGAGAAAAAGTGTGACAAACATTTGATAAACCTCATCACCACAGGTGGTTTGAAAAAGTACTTTTGGTATACAAATGTAGAAAGGCAAATAATCTTTTATACTGTCCACTGCAAGGTTTTGCTGGGTTAAAGGCAAAACAAATAAAAGGACATTCAACAGCTTTGCCTGTAAGGAGTCTGTATTCCGGCATGGCACCAGATCACAAATTCGTCCCAGTGCCAAGCATAAATGGATTTAGTGGAAGGGTGCCTAGCGGCAAGGATGACAGCCAGCATCTCAGTCAACAAACCAAATGCAGTCAATTTCTGTCGCTCAGTCTCCACATTGAGGTGTAAGTGGTGCCGAAGAACCTGCCCTGTTGCAGAGACACGAAGCCCTCCTGAAGTGGCAGCCTGATTAGAGGACAGATGCTCATGCTCTGGAGTTCTGATACCACATTCTGCTGGCTCAATCTGGGTTCATCAGGATGACTTTGTCTTCGTTGTTGTTTATCTTCAGTACTTGGAGCAGGAGAGGGAAGAGCAGGAAGGTGTACAGGAGTTAATGGTTCCATTCTTGCTGGAATGCATCTTCTAATGAGTAGAAACTCTAACACTCAAAATTGCTAACTGTGTGTTTTCTAAGGTGGCGAAAAGATCTAGCCCAGATTCCACCCACTGGTGGAAGACTCCGTGCTCCATCTTGGGATGTAGGCACTATTAGAGATCTATCAGACACTCCCTGCTCAGTTAATCACTCTGGTATTCAGGGTCCTCGCCAGGTGGTTGGCGACCCGAAAGATCGCCTGAAACTCCAGGCACCTTCAGAGGCACAAAAGTCTTCTGGTACAGGACTCAAGACCCCACTCCGCCAAGCATGTTGAGTACCACATTGCGGTGGTGGTTTCTGTGCGAACCTGCAAGAGCCTCCCCTTAATGGATGGCAAAAAGGCCTTCAATGCCAGACTATTGGCCAGCCACTCTACTAAATTAATGTGTAGCCGGTCCTCCACTGGATGCCAGAGTCATCTGATCTACACCTCCCCCTGATGACCTCTCCCCATCCCCAAAACAGCAGTGATGCATCCGTCACCATTGTTAACTTGGATGGGTAGAGTGTGTAGCTTGCTGCAGGACAAACTGAGGTTGATCAACCACCACTGCAGACCTTAATCTGTCTCCTCAGAGATCTGGATGGTGTCTGAAAGGTGGCCTTGACGCTGATGATAGAGCGCAACTATGCTCTTCCTTTGTAAGGGTGCATTATAATCACGAGTAGGTTGCACCTGCATTTATTCTTTTGTCGTGTTAACCTTTGGTTACTAGAATGTGAAATGTAATAACGTGTAAAAGTGAAGTGATAGAAGATATTTCGTGTAATGTGGAGAAATTTGCATTATAATTGCGTTCTAAATTATGAAAATCCTAATGTTAGTTTATAACTGACTAATGAAAGCTAATGCACCGAAATGTAATGCATTGATTTAAACGTGCACCATATTAGTGTCCGAGTATATGCGTGTTTAATGAAGTTCCATGGTGATTTTTATGTTAGCCGATTTTCAGTAGGCCTCATGTCTATTTACCTGGCTCTCATAGAATGGGTTTGTTCGTAATGTTCATATGTATGTGGAATCTTTTTCTTTCTCACGTTTCTGTTTCAGGTGGAGAAACTCATCTTTGTTAGTTAGAATAACGCTTTTGTTTTAGGAGTTAAGCTTAGGGAGGAGAGGATACATTTGAACAAGTAATGCTGATAATGTGAGACGGTGTTCTTTCTCACTGGAGAGGGCCTGGGAATCAAGGTCATCGAGCCAGAGACTGGGAGTATCGAAACTAAGTGGAAAATCACCTACGAGAAGGTGTCCAGCTGGAAGAGGCGATCAGATGATGTTAAATGGATGTGTCCTAGGATTTTGGTGTTGGAATTAGGGACAGTGCCCCAGGGTTGAGTCAGGAGAGGAGAGGAGATCGAGAGAGAAGGAGCATCTTAGAACAAGCTCTGTAGCTTTATGCTACGTGACCCATTCAACGTGAGTGCACTTCTTAGGAAGTCTTCACGCGCGGACACCTTTTCCTGAACTTGCCTGGCAAATGTTAAGTAGGGATGTCACGTTAGTGTTAGAGAAGGGACAGACTAATGCTTTTTACTTACGAACCTCCGATGAAGACTAATCTTGACGCTGGAGCACTCATTGCCTGCGTTCTGATCTTGGACTTCTTTTCATGCTACAGAGACTGAACTTTGCCCGTAGATTTGGCTTTGTATTAGTTCCGATGTATTTCTACAACCTCATCTTGAGGTGTCTGTATGTCCAGTTATTTTTGGCCTTGTAATAAATTAACTAACCTAGAACCTGGAGTCTGTGATTCTTCGGTGCCATGGATTATTGGGACTGTGAAATCTGATGCGACAAGTTATTTCACCCCTCTACACTTCTAAGCAGGTACAAACGGTCCATTGACCAGGAGTTCCAGAGTATATCCAGAACAGGTAAGCCAGCCCCATCACTGAGCTCTTTGGGACTGTAATGATCACTGTCCCGCTGGTATAGTTGACAAGGAGTATGCATGAGGCTAAAAGGTAGGCCAAGAAGCCTCAAAGCCACTTTTACTTAGATCCAGTAGCGTGTCGGAATATCCTGGACTCGTTGCAGTGAAGTCCTGGGCTCCATTGTATCCAGTATTGCCCCAATGAATGGACACCTCCGAGAGGGAATTAGGTGGTACTACGGCTCGTTTATGGTGATACCCGACAATCTCAAAAGGTCTGCCATCATCTGGGGGTGGTCCATGACTGACTGTAGCAAGCCCGTGTTAAGCAGCAAGTCAGAGGTACAGGACTATAGGAACTCCCAACCTCTGAAGATGGGCAGCGACCAATGCCATCACTTTCATGAACACCCACAGTACGCTGGTGAGGCCGAAGGAAAGCATGGCAAACTGAAAATGCTCCTGTCTGACCTTGAACCACAAGTATCACCTGTGGGACTAGAGGACAGGTATATGAAAATATGCATCCTGCAAGTCCAAGGACACCATCCAATTGTCCAGGACCGGAGCATGTGGGTTCTGGGCCAGTGTGAGCATTTTGAATCTTTCAAGATTTGAAGGTTCAGATTAGGCCAGAGGTCCCCATTCTTTTTTAGGATGAGGAAGTCATGGGTGTAACAACCCTACTTTTCAGCGAATCTCATGCCCTCTCTATGACGCCTCTGGAAAGCAACAGACTTACCTCTTGTAGCAGGATAGGCAGATTCTCTTATGAAATCCGCTCTGGAGTGGAAGGGATATTGGGCAGGGAGGAAAGAACGGGTAAAGCATAAACTTTTTGAATAACTTGCAAGACACACTTGTTGGGTGTGATGGATCACCAATCTGGAAGAATGTGCCAGAACTTGCTTCCCATTGCATGGGCATACATAGCTGAGAGCAAACTAAAGCAGTTTGTTAGCCGTGGTAGCAGTGGGGGAGGAATTGGAAGACTGGTGTCCCTCCTGGTCTGCATGTTGGCTGTCAGATCCACACCCATATCTCCGAAAGAACTGGACTGTCTGTTGCATCACTTGTTAAGAAGGCTCTCTCAGGTTGTACACAGGCCCCCTCGAGTAGCGCAAAATGTCCTAAGCTGGTGAAGGAATTGTTTGGAAGGAGACAACAGCCTCAAGGACGCACTGTAGCTCTGCTGTCTTTAAAGCATTCAAAGTGGAGTCCACATTCTCACCGAAGAAAATGGACCCTCAAAGGGCATGTCCATAAGTGAAGCCTTCACATCACCACAGAACCCAGTGGACCATACCCAGGCATGATGACAAAGGACCACATCAATACCTACCACACTGCCAAAGTAATTTGTGGAATCCAAGCCTGCGCAAATAAAGTATTTGGCAGTGTATAGCCCATAATGTGTGGTCTGGGCCAAAGAGGCCAGACGGCCTTTCAGGACTGGCGACACGATTTTGCAAGCCATATCCTAAAGGGTATGGGTGGACCAGTACAACAGGCCGTAATACCAGACTGGCTCAAGAAAACATACGTTTGCCTAAGGCGTCAATCCTTTTACGTTCTCTGTCCAAGCAGTGGTGGGAAATGAATTAGGATTCACTTTACTGGTTGAGGTCTGCATAATAAGGCTCTCTAAAGTGGGTGCTTGGTGAGAAAATCTGGGTCACTAGGTGCCAGTATATGATGTCTGGCCAACTGACTGTTCACAGGTAGGCAATAACATGGTTTCAATCAATCAATCAGAAGTTTGTAAAGCGCTGCTACTCGCCAGTGAGGGTCTCAAGGCACTGAGGGGGGCGGGGCACTGCTGATCTGTCTGGGCGTAGAGGTTCAGTCAAAGAGCCAGGTCTTGAGATCCTTCCTGAATTGGATCAGCAACTGGGATTGCCTGAGGTGGAGGGACATGGGGTTCCAGGTCTTGGCGGCAAGGTAGGAGAAGGATCTTCATCCGGTTCTGGTCTTGTGAATCCTTGGGACGGTAGCCAGGGCAAGTTGGGCAGAGCGAAGTTGGGTGGAATGAGAGGAGGTGGTTCAGATATGCTGGTCCTGTGTTGCAGAGAGCTTTGTGGGCATGTGTGAGTTTCTTGAAGGTGATTCTCTTGTTGACTGGGAGCAAGTGGAGTTGTCGGGGGTGTTATGTTAGGTGACTGTGGCGGGGAATGTCGAGGACCAGTCTGGCTGTGGCGTTTTGTACTTTCTGAAGTTTCCTGAGCTGTTTCTGGGTGACGCCTGCGTAAAGTGTGTTGCCGTAGTAGAGTCTACTGGTGATGAGCATATGGGTGACCGTCTCTCTGGATTCCTTGGGGATCCATCTTAAAGTCTTTTGAAGCAGGCGGAGCATGTTGAAGCAGGATGAGGAAACGGCGTTGATCTGGTGGTTCATTGTGAGCGAGGAGTCCAGTATGATGCAGAGGTTACATGCGTGGTCCGTGGGGGTGGGAGGCGTTCCCAGTGTGGCGGGCCACCAGGAGTCATCCCAGGCTGAGGGGGCAGGTACCAGGATGAGTACTTCGGTCTTGTCCGAGTTGAGCTTGAGGCAGCTCTCTTTCATCCAGGTGGCAACCGCCTGAATCCTGCTGTGAAAGTTGATTCTGGCGGCTGTGGGTTCGTTGGTGAGGGAGAGGATCAGCTGGGTGTCGCCGGCATAGGAGACGATGCTGAGTCCGTGGTTTCTGACAATGGCCGCGAGGGGGGCCATGTAGATGTTGAAGAGGGTGGGGCTCAGGGAGCCGAGAGGTCCAGTAGGATGAGGGCTGCGGTTTTGCCCTGGTCGAGGAGGGAGCGGATGTTGTCGGTGGCGGCGAGGAGTGCGGTCTCTGTGCTGTGGTTACTTCGGAAGCCAGGTTGAGAGATGTCCAGGACGTGGTTCTCTTCGATGAACTCGGAGAGTTGGGCGTTGATGGCCTCCTTGATGACCTTGGCTGGGAAGGGAGGAGGGATATAGGTCTGAAGTTCTTGAGGTCTGTCGGGTCGGCGGATGGCTTCTTCAGCAGGGGGTTGATCTCGGCGTGCTTCCCAGTTCGTGGTTTTGACAGGGTAGCTTTAAAAGTATCTGTGAGGATATCATTATATGAAGTACGGGTTCAGCCGTTGCTGGCAACAGCTGCAGAGCTTCTCTTAAAACATTTGTTTTTGTTTCAATGGAGGACAGCTGTACCTCGAGAATCTATGACGTCATCCCAACCACCACTTTCTTCCATTGTTGGGACATGTGGCAAGTCATGCTCTGTCTCAGGATAGGTGTCACTATGGCATTCTTTAAATCAAAGTATAAGGCATCATCAGTGTAATTAAGGGGGGGAAGCAAGCCATCCCCACTATCAACATCCAAGGGTGGCCTGCACCCGAAAAACGTCAGCAGGACCTAAAAGATAACGCAGCCTCTGTTGACAGCTGCAACGTAATGGAGGTGCAGGGTTAGATTCCGGCTGCATTACAAACTATTACGATTTTTTAGCATAACATCGGTAGAGCTCGGGCCGATGTTGGTTCGGGGTCCAACAAAAGCCTGGCACAGATCATTCTCTGGTGCTAGTAGCCCAAGCACCAGAGTCAGGGAGCACGAACCAGCGTTGATTTGGAATGGAAGTCTAAACCCAAGTCGGTATGGGCCAGGTAACAGGTCCCAAAAGGACAAACAGCCAGGGAGGAACCCACCAGTGGTAAACTGACTGTGGACGCCCCTGCACATCCGTGGGGCCCAAAGGAATGTTGAAGCAAGAACCGTACAGAATATTTGAAGCACTGCTTCTTAAAGTTGCTATGGTTCGATAGCCTAGGGAACAGGGCATGTGGGGACAAGCTGAGGAGCCAGTTCAGTGATCCATGACCTAGACAGAGGGTGACTCGTACCTTAATGCCCTCACACCTTCTCCTTGGAGTCCGACTGGCTGATGGGGTTGAGTCGAAATTTGCTCTTTTATGCACGAGTCTGAATTTGGACCTACTGGAAGACTTCAAGTGGGAATTTGAATGGTCGCGGACCCATGACAGGGACTGATACAGTGCCCATGACTTGGAACAGGAGCGAGATCTACGTTACAACCACAACGTTATCTTGCACTCTGCAACATGCAGCTTCCCCTCCTGGTCTCAAATCACTTTCGGGTGCCTGAGAGCGCACTTGTCACACAACAGAATTATGTCCTGAGCCCAGGCACCTAACACACACCTCATGTGAATCTATGACCAAGATCTGCTTCCTGCAGTCATAGCATGGCTTTAATCTTGTCATTTTCAGTGGGGATCTTTTCCTAGCATAGAATCAAAAGTTTGGAAATCGTTGGAAAACCTGGCAATTTTGGAAGGAATAGAAAGGATGGAACTGACGTCCAGCTTATATATGGGGGCGTTACCTCTAGGGCGGTATGGAGCCAACAAGAAGTCACATGACACCCCCTAGCAGAACACGGCAGCACTGCTATGAAAAATCTCCAGTACTAGTCTGGCGACTGGGGAATATTCTAAGCTGTGGACTCTGTGATTAGAAGCATCTATAAATTAAACGGGACTATAACATTAACAGTCTCCTCTATCTCCTTTCTTGATGATGGGTATACTGATACATTGCGAACAGTAACTAGGAATACAGCCACTGCTCGCAACACTGAGGCCATTAGTAATGATAGCTGTCTAAATCAGTGTTCAATCTTAAAAGATATAGGAAGTCAGAGTCTGGGCTAGGGCTTATTTCCAAGGTATTAGTCTTTTGAAAACCAAACTTGTAGGGTATAGTTAAAGTATCAGTGGCACACTCAGCTCCAGAGGTTAGAAAAATGGGTAGCCAATCACTCTGTTGCAGTACAGGCCTCCAAGGTTCGACAGCTGCCCGCTTGAAAGACCTATTGATTACTTTCTAAAAGACAACAGAGTCCTTGAGAGTACATGCCTGCTCCAAATCCTCCCATACTTTGTCCTTCAGAGCCTTCCTCTGTTCACAAAAAAGTGTTATTATATGCTACACCGCATAAAGATAGCTCTTCCTTGAACCTTGAGGATTGTTCTTAAGGCCTAGTAGATGTCTTCCAAATGGGGCTGTCAACGCCTGAGTGATGATTATGGCTATGTAACTGAATGCAAATAAGATTTAGCTGTTTTCTCTAAACAAATGTTTCTCAAAGAGGTATCTATCACCTGATTGTAACATATATGGGTCATTATTTTCCCACCTTAATCTGATCCCTCCAAGTGTAACAGGTTCTCTGTGGAGGATCATGACATTATGTTTTTGGACAGAGTTTTGCTTCTGAGCAATAAGGTTATTAGATTGTAATAGCTTAACTTGATAGGGATAATGATATACTCTACCATCTTATCTAATAAAAACAATCCATGATGCTTGAGCAATCTTAAGCAGTCAAAGGTGGCTAAGGGGGATAATTTTGCAAAGAAATTGTATTAGCATTGATTAAACTATACTTTACTATCAATTCTTACAAGATGTGTTCTTGAGAGTCAACTTTATGATAAGTGTACAGCTAGTAAATCCTTAACAAGTGTTTCTTTCTGTGAACAGCACCTTGTGTCTCCAGAGCCTTTTCTGCATAGTAAAAAGTACCCAACCAATATTACTGGCAGAATGCCTCCTGTGCTGTGTTAGTCAAACTGTGTGATGCGTTTTATGTTTTTCAAACTGATCATTATGTAAATTAATTACCAGATACCTGCCAGGCCTCTTAAACGTTAGATCTAAGGCCTGGATATTTATGCTCCTCCTTGTTCCAAATTAGACTTCACAACTAAGGAATGAAGCAATCCACATTATAGACATCCTATGGCTCTGGCCAAAGTAGCGGGACTAGCTGGTAGATGGTAAATTAAACATACCCAACCCGGTCTCCTGAAGTAATTTAATGCTAGAATGCTTAGTGAAAGTGACCCAAGCAATTCTTTCCATTTTGGTACACATACCTGCGAAATAGTTAGCTTCTGGAATTTAAGTAACCTGCTTAATATTCTCATCTAGACTAGTTTAAAACAATTGACAACAGATGTATCTTGAATGGACGATGTAGACACAGTTTTGGACAGTCAGTCATTTTTATCCAATGATGTGACCCATATCTCTCCCCTCCAAGATTACCTTTCGTTCTTCAGTTCAATTGAGATGTCCCATTGAGACGTTCCATTGAAGGGACTTCAGTAAAATCATCACATCTGTGGTGGTGGTGGTAGCAGCAATACAAGGAGTATGCTGTCATTTGGGCCTTAAAGAGGGATTCCGGCCAAATAATCTGTTAGTCCTCTCATTATTGGCTTTGGTGCTCACAGCGGTCTGACACTCCTCCCTATACAGCAAGGAATGGAACTGCTCGGGAGTAGAGGCATGCTTAGTTATGGGATAGGCTGCTGGTTTAATGGAATACTTTTTTGTGTAGACTGAGCGCATTGGGAGAATTGCCTCATGTTTAGCATTTGTTCAATAGCAGTCAACCTGAGTTGACCATTTCAATTATTGATAAAAACTGACTTGGTTTTACTAAGCAGGTCATCTGAAATTTTCAGTGATTTCAGCCAGCAAAAAGATATTTTGTTTATCACAGCAGCTATATTCCACTTCCCTCATTTCTTTTCTTTTGATGCCAGTAACACAGACATGGTTGGTGAATGTTCTAGCTAGGCTGTGCTCTGGGTATCAATGTAATTTATATTAGAATCCAATTTACTAGAAGATGCATCAAACCTTTCTGTAAATCCCATAGCCTTAAGGTCCTTGTGTGAGCGTAATGCTTGTGGGTCCGCTTAATGCTCATACCAACATCCCAACACTCACCCTACAGGCCTCTTGTGATGGATTACTACACAATTATGGTATGGATATTTTCTTGTTTATTGCACCAATCACTCTCTCTAAAAATATTTTAATTATTAAAACCTAACATTTATGTGCTTCTGGGGGAGGGGTTATTGTTATTCTTCTGTTTCTCCATACTATTTCACTTCGCGGCTTGTGTGTCCCCTGCTCAATGCAATATTCTTATGGTCCTCATTTGATATTACAAAACATAAGATTCTGCACATACTCATAAAATTTTACTTTATTTTAGTAATTTTTAAGTTGTATGCATTCTTACCTTGCGCAGGCTGTGCTTTTTCAAAAATACCTAGTCGTGGTGTTGATTCCCCAGGACTTGGCAGTAGACCTTTTGTCTTTGTGTTTTCTTCAGGATCTTTCGCAGATTCATGCTCTGTGATCATTTGATCTGTATCATGTACAATGTCTTTCTTAATTGGTCGAACATTGCCAGGTGATGGTGGTCGTTGGGATCCTTGGGAACCTTTGCATGTGTTGGGAGGGGATACTATCTGTTTGGGCATGCCAGGAACTGGTACAGATGTCTTCTGTGAAGGCCTGTAAAGCAAAAAACACAAAAAACAATACAATAAGATAATAGGACACTGTAGACATCCATCACAATATTTAGTAGTTAACATCCAGGTTTATTCTTCATCAAGTTACCTCCATCTCTCTTTTACAGTTTTTTCTCTTCAACTCCCCTTCCTTCATAAGGATACATTCCATTGTCCTAGATCAACATTCGACAATACATACGAATATTCCAGGAACTCTACAGACATGTGGTATGTCCATTAATAAAGTATACTATTACTTTTGAGTTTCTATATTGGGCCAAGCAAGTATTGTAGGTTTGATAGTATTTAGGCAGTTGAAGGAAGCCCAAAGCCCTATTCTTAAGGACCACTCGATTTGTGGTTAACTCCCCTGCCAAATATAGCCATACATATGTCAGTCTTCGAAATGGCAAGTGGAAATGTGGGAAAAGAATAAGAATTTAGGTAGCACCTTCCTGCGCGATTTCTCCCACCCAAAAAATCGGATGGTGGAACAAATTAAATACTTCAGCCGTAGCTCTGTAGAGAGTTCTTCTATGTTTCTTGTCAGGATTCTACTGGAGTGTTAGCAGTGACTGTTAATAGTCTAACTGCGCACCCAACCCATCTAAAAAGAGAACTAGTCTTAAAGGCCTGACCTGTGTGCTCCTCGGCATGGATGTTTAAGCCGTCAGATTTTAATAAATTGATTTTAAAGCCTGAGAAGACTTGGGGTTGAAACAGTTCCATAACTAGTGCTAGAACCAATGTCTCGTGATCGTTCAAGTGAGAACCACCTCATCAGCAAATAGTGCAATTTTAAAAATCTTGTACCCTAGTTTCACTCTCTGGATAGTAGGGTTATCACTTGTTCATTGAATAAAGGGTTCAAGAACTATAGCAAAAAGCATGGGACATAAGGGACAGATCTGCTGTGTTGCTTTTTGCATGTCAATGCTGGCCCCTCCCATCAACCCTGACCCATATACCTGGATTACTATGACATTTCCAAATTCACTTAACAAAACCTACCTTTTGTAAGACATCAGACATGAAGGCCTAGCTTAGGCGGTCCAGTGTCTTTACAGCATCCAATGACAGGAGAAGTATCTCCCTTGTCCCCTACTAGCTATGTCCATAATAATCTTGTCTGTTTTTTACCTGCCCCTGATGAAGACTGTTTGATTAGGTTGAACTAAAACACTTAACAGCTTATCCACTCTTGTAGCTAATATTTTGGTGAACCACTTGGCATCCAAGTTTGGAAGGAAGTTAGGCCTATATGACTGACATAATAAGTGCCCTTACCTGGCTTTCGCAGCAGGGTCATTAGCCGGTTAAGCTTTGACCTTTAAGCATGGCTCATTTAAGAGCCGTGTAAGATTCTCCCATAACAGGGTGCAAAGGTTTTATAAAAGTCAGCTGAAGGACCATTGAGGCCTGGGACTTGGGCGACCGGAGACCATGTATCAATGCAAAGTCATAATACTTGGTGACAGGTGTCTACAGTTGCTCTCTGTCCACATCTGATAGTGTCAGCAAGGGGAAAGCGGAAAGATAATCTAACCTGGCTGCTGCCCCTGTATTCTCCAAGGTGTTTAAATTGTTGGGGGAAAAAAACCTCTTTAGTATACTCTCGTCTGTGGAAGCGAAGATAGAGGAACCGTCTCATGGATTGTTTAGCCGTTAGATAAGCTGCCAGATGGTGACTTGATTTATTACGTTGCAAATGAAAGCTGCCTCCCAAATACATCACCACATAGCAAGCCTTGTTTATTTCCAACTTCCTAAGTTGTTCCCTTTAGGCCAAGATTTTGACAAGCTTGATGAGAGTGCATTTTGTGTTTGCCCATCAATTTTGTTGCACAGATTTCACAGTAACTCACAAAATGGACTCAATTTAGCTGCCTCAGCAATGAACAACCTCATGAAATCAAGTGAGAAAGCGTTTGCAGTACCAACTCTTTGCATGAACATCTGCATGAACATCTGCTCTGCTTGTGCCTATCTTATGGACACAGCTCTCAGTATTTATGTAGATTTTTACCAGGAGAAGTGAGGTGAGGCAAGGGCCTCTGTCACAATGTTTCATGCCTCTATATTGAATTTTTATTTACTTTTATTTTGAAGGTTTTGTATAGCGCAAACATGACCCTTGCAGGTATCAGAGCGCTTTACAGGGAGAAGCATAGGGAAAAGTACGATATATACCGGAGAAGAGACCTTTAGGTACAGTTGTGTATTATCCACGTACATGTGATTATGAATGTTGGAGGAACTAAGAATTTCGGTAAGAGGTTCCAAGAATAGGTTAAAAAGAGTGGGTGAAAGGGAGGAGCCCTGCGGGACTCCTAACGTGACTGGGATGGACTTAGATAGAGATTGATTGACCTTGAATCTTTGGGATCTGTTTTGGAGAAAAGAGGTGAACCAATTTAGGACGGATCCTGATAAGCCCATTCTATGTCTCAGGAGGTCTAGAAGATTGTCGTGTTTAACGGTGTCCAATGCAGAAGATAAGTCAAGCAGGATTAAAAGGCAAGCTTAGTTTTGGTGTAGGATTTTTAGCGCATCACCCAATATGTGCATCAGAGCCGATTCAGTACTGTACCCTCCGCGGAAACCGGATTGACACTGGTCCAGCAGGTCGAATTGTTCGATGTGGTTTCAAAGTTGGATGTGTACACATTTTTCCAGGAGTTTAGCCAGAGTTGGAATGTTAGAGATCAGGCCATAGTTGTTTAAGTCTGTGTGGTCCGCAGACGTTTTTTTTAGGATGGGGGACACCTGCTCTGATTTAAGGTTTTCTCGTATAATGCCTTGAAGCAGAGAGGCATTGATAATCTTGGTCCATAGTGGCAGTATCAAAGATTTGATCTCATTTAAGAAGTAAGAGGATCGACAAAGTGGTTAGAGGGGTTAAATGTTGTAAGAATTTTTAAGATTGCGCCTTCATTAAAAGTTTTGAAGGAGGACCATGCGGCATTGTTTTTGAGGGTGAGTCTTGATGGGCAAATGGTAAAGGTTGCCAAAGAGGGGGGAAAGGGTGTCGTTGGGAATGAAAGAATGATGCTCCAAAGCCGTCTGCAGGTCAATCTTCATGTTTTCGGTCTTCTCACCGAAGAAGGAGGCAAATTCCTCGCAACTAGGTAATGAGCTCGGTCAAGCTTTTTTGGGGGGGGGGGGGTTGGTAGGCCATTTGATTGTGCTCTAACTAATTCAAATATTTTTTGGGGTCATTTTTTAGCTTGGTCTAACTGGTTCCTAAAAAAGTTTGTTTTAGGCCTTCTGATATTTTTGTAGTAGGAGTTCCTCGTAGATCTTGGAAGCTTAAGGTGGTTAAGGGATGGGGAGGATCTCCATCGACGTTCAATTAGTCCTAAGGTACGTCTATCCGAATTGAGGTTGCCATTGCACCATGGTTTGGAGTCTTTGGTAGAAAGTCTTTTCAACTGAATCTAGTACCGTAGTCATGGAACTGAAGTAGTGGTTTGTAAGACCTTGTACATCTGATAGAAAGTCATCAGGAGAGGCAAGAGGTTGCCACTGAGAGATGGTAGCAGATTGATGTTAGCATTTTTTAGGCTCCTTTTCCATATTTTAAGTTTTGTAGGTTGGGCTGAGTTTAGTCTCACAGCTTCATTAATGAGGAATATAATGAAGTGGTGGTCCGACCAATCACAAGGGAGGATCGATTCAAGTTGAATGGAATCAGCGTTGGCAATGACAAGATCTAAGACTGAACCCTTATCATGTGTGGGGCTGTTGCAGATTTGATTAAGGTCGAGGAATGCTTTGAGGTGTTTACAGCAGTCATTTAGGTCGTTCCAATGTAGGTTGAAATCTCCAAGGAAGATTTGGGTGCCTTGTTGTCCTGTGTTTGTCGTCACGATATCCATAAACTGTTCGATGACAGTGAAGTTGTCACCTGGAGGGTGGTAGAACATGTGCAAAGTGCAAACTGGTCTGTTACATGTGATATCAATACAAAGGTATTCACACGCGAGTATACTGATGAGTGAGATCGTTTCACAGTAAGGCTGATGGATGCAGGCAATGCCACCCCCAGGTTTATCAGCTCTGTATAATTTAGTGATATCATGGTTTGGAGGGACCAGAATATCGAGGATGGGTGTGGATCATTCATTTAACCAGGTTTCGGTCAGGATTAGAAGGCCAGGTTCATGAACGAGTATGAGATCAGCTATGTCTACCGCATGTCTTGAAGCCGATCTACAATTTAGAAGTATACATTTGAGATGGGGCTTGGCAGGAGCTAAGGAGTCCTGTGTGAGGGTGACTCGCATAAGGCTGTGTTTATTTATTCCTCTATGGTTGGGTCTTGGAACTCTGTGTGGATTAGGGGGGATGGAATGGATTAGGGTATGACTATTTGTGTTATTAGGGCGCAATGTATTGCGATTGTGTTGCGGAAGTTCATAGGAGCAGAGGAGAGAAAGGATATCATTGGCCGATAAAGGATCCCTCAATCGGAATGGTCGAGTAGGCGCATTGAGGTAGGGTAAAGTTCTCCATCTCGGGTGCAAGTGCTTTGGAGAAGGTGATTGCATAGTGTGGGGTTTGGAGAATAGTTACAATGATAGTTCGTAACCAAATCCCTATCAGGCCATCTGACCTTGGGTGACTGTAGGATAAGGCCAAGTAGGCTTTGGAGGTCTGCTTTGACTTGTTGTAGTGAGAGTGAGATCTCGTCAAGTCTGGAATCTAGTGAGGGGTGTGTACATACTACTTGGCCTGGGGACAGGGGTGAGTGGGTGGGGTAGGACTGGGGCTTAAGGGGTTGCAATACCCTGTGCCTATGTAGGGTGGCCGGTAGGAGGGGTGGTTACAGGGGGAGGAAGGGGATGGATAGATGGAGAAGGTGAGGCAAGTACCGTATGGGTGTGTGGGGGGGGCTGGAGCTATGGTGTTGGTTAGAGTTAGCAGGACCAATTTAAAATGTGCATTAAGTAATGGGGGATGGGGTGTTGGCGGAGTACTGCTGGGGGGTAGTGACTTTTGCAGCCAAGAGATTCTGACGGTGCTGGACTGGGTGTGTATTCAGGTTGGGGGGGGGTAATAAGTGGCTGCCTAGTGGGGGATTCTGGTGGCGCGTTAGAGGGGATTATCGACTTTGGAGGGCCCGGGGTGGGGGAATCTGATCTCATAGCCGTTTCCTTGATAAGAGGAAAATATTGTCAAATAGTTCCAAATTGCGATCTGATGACTGTATGAGGATGATCCCACCATGACTGTTGCTGCTGCACTATATATCGGTGAGGGGCCGATCGAAATCCTGAGACCGTGTGATGTTTTTCTAGAAGTGAAGATAGATAGAACTGAATGAATATGTTCTGCTGCTTAGTTCAGATGTAAGAACCCGGAGCCCATGTGCTCTCCTCTGCATCGTTCCCAACCAAAGACTCCATGCTGTTCCTGAGTGGCGACAGGCCACCCGACTTCTTGAGAGAATTTTCTCTGCTGTCCTATCTACATTGGTGATGCATGTGTTCAACAAGTATCAGAATCACTGGAAGGTGGAAGAAGGCCAATTCAGTTCAGTCTTCTACACTTAACACCAGGTTGTCTTCACTCTGCCATTCTTTCATAACCTGTCACAAAGTGGTGCCATTGCAACACAGCTGGCTTAGTAAATCACGCCAGGTGAAAACACCCAAATCACTACTCCCACCAGCGTCCAGAGGACACAGGGAGCTTATTTTCCCATCTCTCAAACTCATAACACTGCACTTCCAATCCCACACGGATGATGTCCAGCTATTAGAATGAATGGATGGAACCCTGATTAGTTAATAATCGATTTACGTGTTGTGAAATATCAAGAGCTAGATGAAGATAGATTGCTGCAGGTCAACATAGGAAAATACTAAGGTTATGGTATTTGGAATTCCACCCTGGTAGAAAAATAGAACATCTTAATTCAATACCCAGCTTTTCACTCAAATCAGTCATACTAGCACCCATAGCAAAGTACCCGGAATTGATTTACCATAGGCTCAGAGACTAAAATCTCAGCAAAAACATTTAGAGAGGTAGGGTTTGTCCACTTATGCCATGTGATTATTGGTTCTATTATGAACACTCAAACAGCCTATGCTAATAATGTGTTCTTCTCATATAGCTTATGTTCTTCTGTGATGGCTTACACAGATATCTTCAAAAACTGAGGTTGTTGCACTATCTCTTTGTAAAAGCCAAGTTAAAATTGAGTTGACTCTGCTTATTTTTTAAATGAGTCAGTGGAAAGGCACCTAGTTATCTCCAATATAAATAATGTTTCTACCAGTCCGGTAGAACTTTGTGTTAACCTTTTAAGAACTTTCACAAGGCTGAATCATGCTTTCCTGCTTTATTTGGTTCCCAGTATTTGTCTTTCCATGGGGGTTAGCCTTTGGTATATGCTCATTTGTACTATCAGGCCTGCCTTGAGGACAAGTCAGAAGTTTCTGTGAGCTTTCTTTTATTTAACTGATTCCTACAGCAGATGTAGGCATTTTGGGAGAACAGTGGCTAATCTTGTTACCACAGCAGTGTACTTTACAAGTGTTTCATTCCTGTCCAGTTATTTCTCTCTCTGGCATCTTGTATTGTGTGCCTTGCCCTACAGTTACTTGAAAACTGTTGACACACAGGATGGGATTTTGATTCCGTTGGATCAATGAGAATTCAGGGGAAGTCACTATGAATGGTGGCGGCTTTGGACTAAAAGACTTCAATACTACAAAAGGAGCCGCATATTCTCTCTTATGTCCAGCTTTCGCCAGTCCCAGCATGTAGTAAGATTCCAATGCAGTAAACAACCACATGCGAGACAGAAGACACACCAGCAAAAGATAAAAGTAGCAGGCTTTAGAGCACCACTGGGGCAAACTATACATCTGCCCTGGAACAAGAGGCAATGAGACACATTTGGTCTTAATATCAAAAGTGCAGACATTAAAAGTCATATCAATTTATGGTTTCCCATATTCCTCGATTAAAAAGGTAAAAGGGTTCTACACTTTGTGACAGTCTACGCTTTAGGTTCTCTTGAGCAGAAACCTTAAGGGGGATTTCACCACACTGTCTAATTTAAAATGCATGCTATAACTTGAGGCTTCCTTACAGCCCCACGATTTGCAAATGAGACAGTCTGGAAAATTGCCAGATTGCCTCCAGTCTACATGTAATGCTTTTCCATGACACTTGGTATACATGGTATACACCTGTGCAAACAGTGTACATCCCTGGTGTGAAGTGTTGTATTACATTTGCTTGGGTGACTCATCACCTAACAGGCACATAATTGAAAGAGCTCACTTTTAGAATTGCTTCTGTACAAAATTATGTGCGTTTCTGCAGATGTCACTAGCAGTCTATTTAACATTATACAACACATCACCATCGGAAATTAGTCAGAATACTGACAGATTGCTGTGCTATGAAGCAAGAGCCACAGCACTTTGACAGTTAATGCCCACTGAACTATAATCCATGGTTTATTTTACCATTGGAGTAATGTGGCAGAATGAAACGTGGCAGAGGCAAAACTCTAGTTAAAGTCCTTCTGAGAATAAATATTGCAAAATGCTCTGGCAGTTCGTACATTAATGTTTGCTTTTCCATATTACATTGCACTGACATTTATAAAGTGGTTGCTACCCGTGAAGAGGCTTTGAAGGGCTTTCTGGACGGGTAGCATCCTACACAAGCATAACTGCCAAGGTTTCAGATTGCTTATGTGTTACATTCTCATAATTTCATTGCAATTATGAGTGACATTCAACAACTAGGAGTGACACTTTTTCGCTAACAGTATAATTTCACCCACACTTAGTATTAGCATGGCACAGCCTACAGCCTAGGTTGGACACTTGTTGCCGGGCGGGGCGGCAGAGAAACAATAAATTAAACAGAGATTCCCTGCCTTAGCCAGCCTCCGCCTCTCAGGCTGGCAACTAACAAATTAATGGCATGATCAGATCATTATCAATTGACAGAGTCTGTCCAGGCTCTCTGCCACGTGGGAACCGAGGCCGACTACAGGATGGGGAAGGGCCCCAGCGGGGATCTTCTCCCTGTACAGTTCTCTACTTAGGACCCTCTTTTACTGCAGTTTAGACTGACCCAGTATTTGGCATGTATTTAGAAGCTTCGTTTTGTGGCTGGACATCCACATCCGTTTGATACTATGGTTTGAGCAGAGGGTGCTTTTTTACATTAATTTGGCGGGTGTGTGGTTTTGTGTTTCGGTCTTCAAATCTCGGAAGTTCGTTTGGCTTACATATGAATTTCTGTGACAGCAGGATATTTCCACGTCATAATATATTGAGAATCCTATTCCTGCCAATGTACCCTAAAGTCATCTTGTTGCCTTTGAAAAATGATCTCAGCTTTTATGCATCCGTCCCAGCAAAGCGAGAAGCTGGAACTACGCGGTTTTATCGCACTTCAAGACACCCTTCTTTTGTGTGACAATCTCAGGCTTTGCGGTATGTGGGAAAATTACTGCAAATGCGATATTCTAACACAAGATACTTGGCAGGGCTGCACAAGGGTATCCAGTCACATACAAAGATAGGGTTATTCATATCATGCTAATGACAGGGAATGCAGTTTAGCAGTTTGCTGATGCACGTTTCTGCAATTGTGTTTCCTACATCCAGTGGTTGTCTATGTGAACCAAACGGTTAATGCCAGTATTAAGAAAATGGTCATTGAGGTCTGGAAAAGTCGCACAGATTATTCCAGATTTAAAGTATGAAGAAGGGGGTTCTGACCTATTTACCCCCATAGATGGTTTGCTTTTGAACCACGGGAATCAGTTCCCGATCGACATCAGACGCGCCCCCTCTCTGCACATCTTCAGGAAGACCCTCAAGACCTGGCTCTTTGACTGACCGGAGCTGCTTACCCCCACCCCCCCACCCCAGGAACCCAGCGCCTTGAGACCCTTGCGGGCGAGTTGCGTGCTTTACGATACCCTGATTGATTCATTGAGGTGTTTAAATCTCTGTGGTGAGTCTTATTGAATGACTCTCAGTCACAGTAAGCTCTGGTAAAAAGGATCTGAGAGCTAACCATCAGAGCCCAACTTTAAAATAGGTTCTGCTGCTGCACAGCGGGGGCAAGAGGCTCATATTTCTCTGAGTCGGATTTTAATTCGATTGAGACTTTCAATGACCCTGGTGAGCCTAGTTAATTACTCATCTAGCCAGCAGGTAGATCAAAACTTTCCCCACACAACAGTCCCATCTGCAGGGGATTAAGCCTTTCCCTGCTAGAGCAAGAGGGTGGTGCAGAGTCTACATAGGTTCATTACATTCACACTGACTGAAAAGTCTGGGCATGCCCATCCCCAGAGAAACAAATGAAGGCAGCCAGCCCTCTGGAACCACTCACAGGATGGTCTCCCCTTTGCAGTTTTGTAGGGAAGGGACCAGGCTGCTTTGTTAGTTTGGGAAATAGCTTAATACTCTCACAGAGCTGTGACCCACTTGAAGTTGCCATTTTGAAAAGTAAAAAGTTGCTATGTAGGAGTTATGAGACTGGAGTGGTGTGATGTGTTTTCTTTTGATTGGGCACAGGAGACCACTTTTTAGAACCTTTTACCTCCATTTAAAAACATCTGCACAAGGGAGAGACTTTAAGAAGCACTGGAGTCTGCTGGACCAAAGGATAGATGGCCCCCTCCTGGATGAACCAGTGTCTGGAGCAGTGAAACACTCTTGACTTATACTGATTTGGACTCTGCGGATGTGTCTCCAGGGCCTGTGTCATGGGCCTCCCCATTCTCTCTGGGAGACAGCTGAGGGGTGGATTTGCTGAGGACTCTGGAGCAGAGAGTTCTCCTGCAAGTTCTGTGCACTGGTCCTGTGGGGAGCGACCAACTAAAGAGCGACCCCAATTCCTCGTGGACACACAGGTGCCCTGAAACTGACCAGGAGCCCACAGGGCCTAAGGAGTGCAGCTAGAGTGCATAACCTGCCTTGTGGGGTGCAGGGTGCTGCAGAGGAAGTTTCTGGGCGAAGGAGAAGTACCAGGAGCCACAACAGAGGAACAGGTACTGGATCCTGCACCACCATGGTTTGTAGAGAGGAAGCTGGGTACTGGAGATGCAGCAGAGGCCTTGAGTAGGCTGTAGGGAGCTAAGTCGCAGAAGGTAGGTGCTGAACTCTCCCTCATCAAAGCTCCTGGAAGATGTGTGTTTTTTAGAGGCCAGGAGGCCAGCAGGGGGTTTTAAGCGGGGGTGGAGGATTTTAGAAAGTGGGCACCTGCGCCCAATCAAATTCATCTTCACTCCACCCCTGCCCCATCCCTCTTGGCACAGCACCTTTAGACTTTTCAAATGAACACTGCTGGTGGCTAGAGACCAGCACCAGGAGAAAAACCAAAAATCCTCGTCCAAACTGGCCCAGTGGGGCCAGAGAAAATAGTATTTGCTGTTTCCCCACATGTGGGAAACTGGCCGGTGAGCTCCCCGTGCCACAGGGATAACAAATCTGCATCAAATAACATCCTGAGGGATAACTGCAAAGAGCTGTGTGTATGGGCGGCACAGTTCCTACTTTGCAAATAAACCCAGGAGTCACAGCGGAACAGTGGAGTTCCGCTATATGCCATGTATATAGCCTACGGGGACAGCCAGAACCCTGAGAGCATTTTCACTTGGGTTCAGGGAGACCCAGGGTCCAAAGAGAAGTGGTACGTGTGGTTAGGGCCCCCACGAGCCGACACAGACACATAGCACTCTCCTGTGTAGGAGAGCCAGAACAGTTTTTTTCTAATGTCTGGGAAGGTGTGAGCTGAAAAGGCAGCAGGCTCCCTTGCCAGAACCAGGGAAGAGTGCCAATCAAGCAGAGCCAGCTGGCCCGGATGGGCAGGCTTGAGTTCCTGTGAGGGCCGTAAAGTAGGAGAATCAGTGCCCCACACGAGGCAGCAGGAGCACCTGATAAAAAACGCACAAGTGAAGAATTGCCTGTGTTGGCTGCATCAAAGGGCATGCCTTGTGCCACCAATGAGAAAAGAGAAGAATAATGACCATAAGAGCAATAGGCCTGGAAAATGTCCCTATTTATTCGGTGGTGCTTCAAGAGAGGTGGGACACTACTTTTTACAGGAGGTTGCTCTTGGAGCCACTAAAGAACAACGGTAGGCCCTGCACTTTGCCCAAAAGAGCCCAACTTTGGGTTTCATTTGCCACCTTAATTCTCCCATGTGGAACAAGTGTCCTGGGGAGACTTTTCCTTATGTTTCAAGCACTCACGGAGGCTGGGACTTGAAGTCTTATGGCTCTGGATTGCAGGGACCGTTGTTACTGGGACCTGTGGCTTATTTGCAGCACTGGCAAAATATAAGAAAAACTCAATGAAAGCTTTATTGAAAAAAAAACAGTATGAACAGTGAATCATTGCTCATAGTATTGAATGTAAATGAAAGGTGATATTGTGAAATGACTTATTATTGTTTGCATGGTGTTTCAGCCTTATAACTCTGTCTGAAACTATTGTGGTCTAAATTGTGCTAGGCACATTTTTTTGGGCGGTTGTGAGTTTAGGGTACAGGGCTTGCTGGTGCGCAGACTATTAATTGTGCCTCCAACGCAGAAGTTGCAGGGCACATTTAGGGGGCTACCGTATCTGTGAGACCAGTCATTTGTGTGCACTCTGCTGACTGTGAGGCCCTTTAGAGGTTGTCGCCACATTCATTCCTACCAACCATTTTTGTATATATGCATACATATGTGCTCTAGTATTTAGCAGTGAGTATACTAGAGTACATTTATTTTGTTTAATAATAAAAAGCACTGACTGGGAAGTGATTAAGTGTTTACTGCATTTCTGAGTGCTGAGTTTCTAGCCTGTAGAACCTTCACTGAATAAGCCAAATGCTAAAAAAAGGTTACTTGGTTCCCACTGTAGATCTCTGCAGTACTGGGTCCTGAGGATACCAGTGGCAAAAGACTACCATTGTTGCAACAAGGGCCCAGTACACTCTGTCTCTCCCGGGACCCTCTGACCCGAATTCCTGACAAAGGGTAATCGATTGAAATCAGTTTATTAAGCAAATTTAACCAGTTTTTGTTATTTATATATGGTGGTTGGTCAGGTGTCCAGACCAGGTAACCTATAGTAAGGTACACTGACATGGCTGTTAATAGTTAAAGCTCTGAAAGTAGATGAGGATGTGCATGTTGTAAGTTGAGGAACTATTAGACTGGGAGTGGTGGGCCCATTCTCTTATCCACAATATTTGTCTAGGAAATGGAGATGTAGAAGTGAGATTCAGAGAGCTGATTTGGATAAACTACAATGGGGTGTACAGAGTGGAATCTGTAGAAGTAGTTAGTGTATATAAAAGCGGAGCTAGAAGGGAAGTGGTTGAAAAGATATTGCAGGTAGAGAAGGGAACAGGAAGATGGGGATGAGTAAGTGGCGTAGAGTTTGAGGGACAGAGATAGAAGTTGTAGTAGAAACTAGCAGAGTAAGTGGTTGTAGTTTAGTTGTGATAAGTGGTTAATGGTGAAGTCACAGTAGGCAAGTGTGAATGGAGCTTCTTATGCGGTGATTCCCGTTTGATTTTCTAGTCTAGTTGGAAAAGGACACATTCAGTTGCAACTGGAGATATAATTAGTGGTCTAAAATGGTCATGAGTGGCATACCCAGTGCTTAATTTAAGCCGGTGGTTGCCGGTGGGGCCCACTGGTACTCAATTTTTGGGAACCAGAACTTATTTCCTCATCAGATATTGACCGAGGGCAAGAGAGGTAACAACATTCAAATGGGAAAGAAGAAAGAAGGGAAAGTCAGAAGAACTAGCACAAAGGGAGAAAGCATGTACCAGCAAGAGTGAGATAAAGGGGCAGAAGTTGCAGGTAGTGGATTACAGAGGCCTGAGGTGAATTCAGGACTACAAATCCTTGGTATCTGGCACACCAGCTTTTTTTGTAGTTCCAGCACTCATTCTTTCACAAATTAAGCACTGGGAGTACCGCTATGTGCAAATTAAGAGAGTTGGAAACCACAAAGGTTTGTAGGTTCCAGTCAGTAGAGAAGTATTTGTGGGACGGCAAAGGAGTCAAATACCACCTTGGTTGCCCTACTTTGCGTACCCAGGAGTGGAGTTGGTGGAGTTTTGTGAAAGACAGGTACCACAGTAAGTTTGATTCAGGATAAACTTTGGTGTAGCTAAGAAAACCTTTGTGTGTTGCAGTAGTAGTCCTTGTGGGTTCCATCAAGGGGCAATGTTAGTGTGACACCCAACCCCTCAGAGAACAGTTGCATATTGTCGTAATGAGCCTTCTAAGTTTCACCAACGAGCAATGTTGGTGTATCATGGAAAGATTAGGTGACAGAGCAGTGTTCTTTAAAGGATTACCTATGACTGGGGATGAGTATGTCCAGGGAATGCTTAGAGCCCAACTGGTGGTCCTGGTAATTTCCACCTGGGGGCCGGTTGTAGACAGTCAGAGAGTAAGAGTCAGTGATAGCAATAGCCATAGAGTAATTTAATAAAGAAATCATAAGTCAGGCAGCTAGATAGGGTGAATATTCTTTTGTGGTGTTGTAGCTAAGGACACTGTAGCTGTAGTGTGGGAGCGAAGGATATGTGCTTGAGTTAAGGCAAGAGCATGTCACATGCTTTTAGAGCATTTAATAGCGAGAGTATGGCGAAAAGGTGTGTGAGGAATTTTAATTAAACAGGGTTTGTATGTAAGGAAACTCCAGCAGGTATGCCAACTCCTGTCTGTTTCATAGTACTTGGTTGTTTTTGACCAGTTTCTGTCCTACACCTTTTTCAGGCCAAAAACGGAGACACCCTTAAGCTGGCACTCTATAGCTGGATGCTGAAGGAAAATGGTTTAAATAGTTCTTGTAAATGAGAGGGGTTGTGGTGTCAGCCCTAATCACCTGAACAAAGCCCTAGGAAGAGGAAGGAGAAAGGAAGGAAAACCTTGTTTGCGCAGAGGCCTACCAGACAACCCTAATCCTCAAGGTAAAAAAAAAAAAGCTTTGCTTCCAATCTTAAGGCAAACTAATATTTACATTTTAAACAGGCTACCATAGTAGACAAAATCTGTGCATGGACAAAAAGGCATATTTCCACATAATTTCTAATAATACTGATCAAGCATTTCTATGTTAGTGACGCACTTAGTCAAACTGCAGGTACTGGCAGGCTGGGCAGAAAATGACTTGAGCTGAAGTTTCAGGTGGCTTCTCTATTATTATCCGGAGCCAGGATAAGATGGCAGCCCAGGTGGGAACTTGGTATTTAAGCGATGTTTGGGGCTACAGGAGGGGAAGTGGCATCAGCCCTGGTCACTTGAGCAAAGCACTAGAAGAGGGGGAGAGAAAGGGGAAGGACCTCTGATATTTATTTCACTGTGGGTGCTGTAGTTTGGCATCTTCATTTGGCTCTCTACAAATGGAACCTGGCAAGGAAAGATGTGATGAGGGACACTACAATGTTGTCCTCAGGAGGACAACAGGGACAATACAAGAGCCTTGCATATAGAAAGGGTAAACAAACAGTAGAACCATCACGACCAATGATCTTGCCTGTCTGATTCTTTCAAGTTTCAGAGTCACTCGCTGATGGTCTCTTATCTTATTATCAAAAGAGATGGCAACTCTAGTCTTCTTTCTTAGTACATAACTATGCCTGTGTAATGAATACAATAGGAATAGCCCCTAGGCACAACTACATCTATATTTTGCTGTCATCAAGGCCCTTGGGTATGTGGTTATGGAAAGAGGTTTAAACGGAGAAATTTTGGAAGTTGCATCGGTCTGCTGCCTTGAAAATGGATTGTGGGGTGCATTCGATAATTAGGCCACCAGGAAGCAGTGACATCTGAAGCCATTCCTTGTGTAGCTGGCTCTGGCAGTCAGCATATGGGAGTTGTGGACGCAGGGATTGGTGGGAGATTTAAAGCAGTAATGGTGGAGCAGGTTTAATTATTTCTGCAGAAGGTGCAGCATACCGTAACGGGAGGTTGCTTGTATGGCTGGGAGCAACCCTAATACACCATGTGCTTTCCATGTGCTGCTGTGGCTTGTCCACGATCATAACCTGGCTACCCTCTTTTGAAACTTTTTTTATCAACTTAGAAAGGCTAGATATATCTAATTTCTTATTTACCATGGCAAGCAGAGGGTTTGTGTTGGGCTGAGGTGATGGGGAGAAACTGGCACAATCACATCTAGTGGTTGCAAAGCAGTGGTGACTGCATTTACCTATGGTTCTAAAAAAGTGTCTTGTTTGTGCTGGCACTTGCAGATAAAGGGCTCCAGCACTCGTTTTTGGGGACATGGACTAATTTTGGATCATTAGACTTTGACCAAGAAAAAGAAAGGCAACAAAAGGAGAAAGACAGTGTAAGAAAGAAAACACTGACAAAGAAAAGTAGTCATGGAACTGAACCTGAAAGAGTGAGATCATGGCAGTGTAGGTGGTGAAAGAAAGATATGTGGTGGAATCAAAACTAGGGACCCTTGGCATTTGGCAACTCTGGCATCCTAACAAAATCTTTTGGCCCAAAAAGTTATTTATTTTATTTAATTTACAAACTAAACACCATTTTGAGAGAAATCACTAAACTACTGGCCTTGGTGTTATCTGTGATATGTATATTGAATTTGAACTTTGAAGACTGGACAGTTGCCTAACACATGGGGTGTGTAGACAAAAAAGGCTTTTGGTTACATTTATTTTGAATCCCTGAAGTTAGACAGCTTTCTTCAACTTTCAAACAGTTTAGGTTTTTGAAATAGCTAGTGTTCCTGGAAGTCAGAAAGCTGTTCTGCCTTTCTGCTGAGATTTCAAGATAGGGGCATAGAGGGACTGAACTGTCCAAAGTTCTTTCTGTGGTGATGGGGTGGGATGGGGAGGGGAATTAAGATATAAAGCCAGAATCATAAAAATGTTGTTGAAAAGTTATAGACTTCTGGCTAGAACTTGAGTAGATTTCAGATTTTTGGGGGACTCACAAAGATCCCTTGTAGTATTTTGTGCAAATCACAGATTTCAATATATTCGTCTGGAGACTGTTTTTGAGGTAATACGCTGGACTATGCAAGGCTGAAATGAGTAATTGCATCTTTTTCTGTGGTCTTTCATTCTGCAGTGAAAGTATTGATCTTTGCGAAACCTCTTCATCTGCTCTTGCATGATTTATGGGAAGTTCCGTTTCCTTTCACACCATGCAAATATTTATAATACAGCTTTTTCAGCCAATATATTTTACACATATCTCCAGGGTGCAAAAGACCTGTAAATGGTTTGTAAATACCCACAAAACCTAAAGGTATGTTTTTGTTGACTGCATTTTGCATGGCCACCACCCCTGCAATTCCCACTTTTGAGTCTCTCCTATTTCATTGGCATGCATAAATGTCCACAATCTTAGATTCCATGAGTAAGGATCTGGGAATGTATGCCTGTAGTTTATATATTGAACACTGACGTTCAACCTACCTGTGCAAAAAATATAGTGGATGAAGTTTTTTATTTGGTGCCTATGTGGAGCGTTTGATGATGAAGTCTTAGTTTAGGGGATGAGTCATTTGACTGGCAAGTGGGGGGGTGCCTATTTAATACCTTGGACTGGAAGGGGGCAGTTAGGGAGAGCTCAGCATGTAAGGTTCCAACCACAAGCCAGAAAGATGTCTTTTTCCAATCTTTAGGAAATGAGGAGTCCAAAGGAGAGAGGGTAAAATGAGTAAGGTTCTATGGTACACTACATAGCACAGTCCTAAACATGCAGAGATCTGGCATGACATCTTGAACCAGGAAGGGTGGAGGGTGAGACGATTAAGAGAAGCCAACCTCTGACATCAGTGGGATAGCAGACATTTAACAAGCATACCTTTCATGTGGCCCATGTCATGTCTGACAACTTCACATAGGCCTGGATTTTTACCTAACAGCACATCTTACTGTGAAAGCATCACACATCTTATGGGCCACTTAATAGTCAGGTATAAGTATCCTTCAGTGTGGCCTTGGAAAGTCTTGTAAACTAGACACTGCTTTAAATTGTGATCTTTGTCTACCTTGAACACCTTACAGGAAGACCTGAGGAGGACATTACATCTTAGGCCACACGAATACCAAACATTATTCCGGCCCCATCGTAGCCTGGATAATGTCATGTTCCAGTTCCCATTGTAAATGTCACTGCAGTAGTGTAAAGTTGATATTGAGAGGGAGTTGCTAAAAGGGGAAAATCTTCAGAAACAGTCAATGATGTAACAAATATTTGGAGAGTAGGATGAAGGTGAGGTCATGGCTAAGCAATACAGCCGGATTGCCTATGCTCCCAGGGGCGGACACAAAAGTGGACTCTGAGCCAGGTTAAGTGAAAGAGAAGGGCCCATATGAGTAAGCAAGCAAGCAGTCTGGAAAGGGTGAGTAAACCACCGCAAGATACCGCTGTGGCCAGTTTAGAAAGCAGAAATTGGGATATATTAAACTGTTACTGCAAATACATTGAGAAGGAGGGTCAAACAGGAAAGCGAGTGAACCGCTTTATTTTCCTTGCTTCTGGTTCCAAGAGAGAGTTTAATGCAAAAACTGGTGATACGGCGTCCTCTGATGGTAGGGCAATGCTATTCCAAAAGAATATTGTTCCTAGGGACCCCTGGGATCATTTAAGTCACCCATCTTTTATAACGTTTATGATTGGCTTCTTTCTTGGGTCATGAAGTTGTATGGGTGCAAAACATGTTCCTAAGCGGATAACACTGATTGTTCATTTGGACAATTGGGTCCTAGGCGCACAGGCCAATATGCAAAGCTGGCTGATGGTAGTTCAAAAATGGATGAGACACAGCTTCTTAAAATTAAACACTATGAAGCTTGAGATGCTGCTTACTGGCAAGAATAAACAGTGTTGGGATGGGTCTGCTTGACCTGCAGTCCTTGTCCATGATAAAATCCTTGGGGGTTATTCCGTATAGACAACTGACCATTGGCGCCCGGGCGGTAGCTTCCTTGCGAGGCTCCGCAGCGCCGATTCCTCATTAGCGGACCCAGGGGGCCTGGCCACTCCGGGACGCCGGTTTCTGCTGTCGGAAGCATCCTGGAGCCCGGCGGTTTCTTTGGCGGCAGCAGTAACGGCCTGAGGGCGACTTGGGGAGCGATCGAGAATGCGCTGCCCTGACCCCAATATGGCGGCTTGAGGAGTTCGGCGATCGGAGGATCGCGGCGATGCTACCCGGCGAGTGATGAACTTGGACTGCGGCTGTAGAGGAACGCCGCTGGGAGACTTGGCCCATCCTCTGCCTTTCCGAGCCCCCAAAGAGTCGGAATCCGGATGAAGGTGTACCCACGAGGGCTTCTCGTGGAGCCGGAAGCTGCGGTGCCGTGTGCAGCCTGGCTACAGTCGGGGCCTCTGGAGGGGTGATCGGGCGCTCACACAGTCATTCCACCTTCGGGAGTGTGGGAGACCTGCGCCTGGACTGCAACACTGCTGGACTGTTATTTGCTTGTCACCAGGCTATACCGGTGAGTGCACGACATAGTTTGAAGCTGAGGGGGGGACACTGACTGTCTCTCACAGGCGATGTGCTGACAGCTCCTCTGTAAGGAGCAGTGGGGGCATTATTGGGAATTCCCCCCCTGACATAACGATCTGGCCCGGGGACATTGTAGAGGCCGAAATATTCATTGCGGAGCCTTCTCAGGGCAATGCCTGACCTTAAGATGGCGGCTGGGACCAGTCTTGATTACCGCCGCGGGGGGCTCCTGAGGCTCCGGGGCACTCCCAAACTGAACTGTAGGGATATTCCAACTGATCCCCCATTGCGAAGGCACCCTATTCTGGGGGCTTTTCAAGCCCGGGGTGTCCTCTGTAATGACGGGCCAGGACAACGCCTGACTTTTACATGAACTCCTAAGCGCAAAGAGACCGATCATCGTGGCCGATTTCCGGTGGAGCTGCCTAGTCAGCTATAGAGGAGATCGGCTCTGGGTCACCCCTTGACCGTCACCTACCCAGCCGGACTTTGGACATAGTTATCCTCGTCTCTACCCCTACCATTGAATCTGTGAACTTGCCATCGACCGTTGAGACCTTGCACTCTGGCCGATGCCCGGTGGAGCTACCTTGATAGCTATAGAGGAGATGGGCTGTGGACTTCCCCCTCGACCGTCACCTACCCAGCCGGACTTTGGGCAGACTCTCCTTCGTCTCGCCGCCGTATCTCCCTCTTACCCTTTTACCTTACTCCCCTACCCTTCTACGCTCCATTATCTCGTCTTCTATGCTCTTTAAATGTTTTCTGCAACAGATGTAACTTTGTAACTGATGTAACTTTGTAACAATGTGGAACCTCATGTAAAGCGCTCTGATACCTCCGGGTCTAGCCAGCGCTATATAAAACTCAAATAAATAAAAAATTAAAAAATAAACACTGCTGTCCAGGTCTGACTATTGCAACAGCCACTATGTCGGATTACAAGCAAATGCGATGACCAAGCTTCAAGGGTTTTAAAATGTGTGAGATTGATTCACCGCCTTAAGAAATTTGATAATGTGTCATTCGCAGCATAGAGACCCACACTGGTTAACAGGGGCACAGCAGACATTTCAAATGCATGTCTCGGATGCAAAATGCCCATTAGAACCCGGAGTTTTCTACTATCACATTTTATTCCCAGCCCCTTCCATGTCTCCACATATCGCTACAAATTGGGGGTAAGCAGGGCCCCCTCCTTTCCCCTGCCCACCCAGGTAGATAATAGCAGTGGGAGGTTTGAAGCAACAGGGAAATGGAGAGGATAAGACATGCAATATGACTGCAATCTTCACTCTGTGCAGATATTTTGATATTACTCATTAGAATCAGACTGTTAATCTTTACGATTATCTAAATAGATGGAAGCAAATAGACTGCTTTACTTTTTACTCACCCTTCTAACAGTAGAGACATCAAGCTTATGAAACTACCATTCCTTTTGTAAAGGGTTGTTTGGCTCCAAGGTTAAGGTTACTTGATGAAACTTGTGAATTCATTTGTCTCGTCACCATAAGCACAGGTACAAAAATTATAAAGGTGCTGCAAAAATCCATCAGCAAGTGCCTTGAATGCCGATGATCTTCAACCACCTTTATTGTTCTACTTTTTTATGAATAGTTCACCACTACATTGAGTATATATGGAAGTGACGTGTCCACTGAATAAAACCATAAAATATACAGTACTAAAAGACTGTTGCAATGTTGTGCTAACCATTACTTTTTGTATGTTTAAGTTTCCAGGGCCTGAATCTATTTGACATTACACCATTCAAGTCACCATACGAAGAAACACAGGTGTGTTAGGCTACATTTGCTTTTACCATATGAGTAAGCGCTATGCAAATACATTCAGGCGTTTCAACTCTACTTACCAATCGGGTGATGGCGCTGGTGATTTAGCTTTGGGGAGGGAAGGTGACTGAGACCTTTTAATGTTGTACGATGGATTTAGCAGTGTAGCTGCCATTTCATTGTGCCTGTCCTTATCTTTTTTGTCACTCCTCTGGGGAATAAAATAATATAATTATAAACATGTTAGACAAGTATAACATTATATTATCTCAGTAACGCCGCTGGACTTCATCTGTTTTGTGAATGAAAGATCAGGTGCCCTTGTGTGTGTCCTTGAAAAACAATGAATGATCAGATTTATTTCATTTTCTATTAAAACTTCTGGCTGATTCAATAAGCCACTTAACGAGGGGATGGGAAGGCCTGTGACGTTTACCCCTGGATAACACAAATCCGACAAGTCAGTGTTATGAACCCATGGGCCCAGCATTAGTACAAGTTTGCATTAAGACTGTCAGTGCCTAGCAAGGGGGTGGGGCTGCCTAAGCTCACAACTCTATAGCAACCGCGGTAGTATCGGATGCAATGTTCAGGCTACAATGGCTTGAATGTGACTTGCAACTAGATGGGGCCAGGAGCTCTCCTGCTTGGGATACAAAAGCTGTATTTAAATTACAAATGCCTGCGACTACTTGCAAGGATGCGATGCAGAGTTAGGTGAATACTTTAAGGAAGAAAGTAGAATGCTTGGGAGAGTTTCACAATCACTACGCTTGCATGCGGGAATTATCGTGCCACTATGATCGTTATTTCCCCCACCCCCAGGGCAGGCAGCAGGAATGCCTGCAGGTCCAAGCATCTTCACAGGAGGAGGGCTGCTCTTTGGTGCAGGCATCTGCGTCTGAATTTACCGCCAGGAGGAATGCGCCTGAAACCCATAACCAGCCTATTCAATACCAATAATATAGGGATATGCTGCAACACAATGATGCATTGCCAAAGAGCTGTATTGCGATTACCAATGAGTGTTCACTTCGCTCATGATTTACACACTGTACTGTTCAATGACTCCAAATCTGGAAACTCAACAGAAAAGTCAAACTCGTTTGAAAAAGGATCTCTACCAGCTAAAGACTTATCCAAAATGAATGACACTGGATGCAAAACATTCCTGTATGTAAAGTGTTGGCACACAACAGAAAACACATCAAGCCCATGTACAATAATGATCAAAACTGTTTATATAAACTTAGGGGTGGGAAGTAGGCCAAAGTATACAACAGACACAAAACCCTAATAATGAAAGGTGATCTTTTTAGGTCTCGCCTATAAACAGCTTTTAGCTGACTGTTGTCGAAAGACTTACTGTGCATAATACCAATATTCACAGTGAACTTTGGGTCCGCCTATGCTTATCATAGTTTCGCTTTCTCATCAATCTCAGTTGATTGCTTCTTAATCAATGACTTTTGTTCCTCTTCCAGTGTTTGTCACTCCCCCGGAGCAGAGCTTCTTTGCCATATTTCTCACTAGTATCCTTCCACCTTTTAATTTCAGGAAACTACTTTTTTCTTTTAGCACTCTATGGGAGTGTGTGTATTTTCTTGCTCTCTCGTCATTTCCTCCGTATGCTGCGTCTCTTCCCAACCACATACAGTGTTGCTCTCCAATCCGTTGCTTTCCCTCATCCAGCCTGCTCATTTTTATTTAAGAATCCCCTTCCCACTGTTACTACCCCCCCTTCCCTGCGCATCGTTAACTACCAATGACTTCCTGGCTGATTTCCCACTACTCCACTACTCCTCCGTTGCTTCCCTGCCTCTCTCCATTTTTTTTAATCTAAGTTGTTCAGAGGGCCATGAGGACCATTGAGCTGTAATTTACGACCAGACTACTCCTTTGTGAAAATTCACTGTCTTTTTGCAGATGCTTTTCAGCATCAGCGATAAACTTTTTTCTTTTGCCAAAGCTGAAAGGCAAAGGCAAAAATCACTGTAAAGCCATTACGCCGCCATTGGCAAAGCCAAAAGAAGAGACCTATTTGCTTTGCCAATGCTTGTTTTAAGACAGGACTTTAAAAACATTTCCCTTTTCTCACATCTCATTATGTTGAAATGCTATAAATGCAAAATGTGTTTTAACCCAATCATTAAGTTTTTTTGACAAGCATCTTCACACCACAGCTCACACTAGTTTGAGTGTCCTGATCCAACAACCAACCACAGGAATTCAGTAACAGCTGACCTACAACATGCATACATAAAAATCATAAAAGGTAAGAGGAAATCACCGTCTATTTTACTTTCAAAGGACAGACAATTCTCTCACTTAAATGTGTGAAAAGTGCATACAAAGACAATTTTAGAGGTAGTAGGTTTAAGAAAAAGGACACTGGGTCGTGCCTATTGTACAAAATATGAACACAACACTGAGCAAATAGCTTAAGTTACTGCGCCTAATAAGAGCAATGCATCCTTTATGGACCCATGGCCCTAATTTTAGGAACAAGAGGTATAGGAGGCTCAATAAGATGAGTTGTCGGATACACAAGGGGAGGCTTGAACTTTGACAGAGGTTGAGGTGCTACCAACCAGATGCCAGCACAGTGGCATCAGAATCCGACATTATTTATTATTTAGCAGTTTTACGTAGCACGCCTGCACCCTAAAGGTTATTAGAGTGCCTCGCAGAGACCTTATTTGAAAACTGAACCCGACCCCTACTTAATGGCGGCCACTGCGGGGACAGGCGAGCAAGACCACTGACTCATTGTCAGTGAAATTGCTCTCCCACCCTCGCAGCTCCACCATTAAGTGAGGCCTGCCCCTGCCCCTGCACTCTCGAGTGTTGGTGATCGAGGCCCTCCTCCACCCGCAGGTTTCCCTGCGCCTCATCCCTGGTGGTCCAGTGGACCTCTGTCTCCTTCCTCTAACTCTGCTCTTTCACTCGTTTTTCTACCCTCTTTTATCTTTCACCTTTCTGCACTTTTCTGCATCTCTGCTCTTTTGTGCCTTATTTCTGCTCATTTTCCCTTCCTCTCGCTCTGCCCTTTCACTAGTTTTCACTCGTTTTTCTACCCTCTTTTATCTTTCACCTTTCTGCATCTCTGCTCTTTTGTGCCTTATTTCTGCCTATTTTCCCTTTTTTCTTTATCCCTTATTTCCTCCCTTTACCTTTCCCCGCCGCTGCTGCCCCCGCGGCCCCTCCCCCCCCAGCGTGACCGGCCCAATCCAGCTCCCCTCCCCGCTCCCGCCTCCCAGCTGTCCAGCCCTCCCCGACCCCTACTTAATGGCGGCGGCGGAGGTCCAGAGTTCCTGGCGCTGGTTGCGGTCGGGCCGCTGTGCGGCCACGGGCCGCGGGCGCACCGCTGGCGCGCCGAAGGCGCGTCAAAGGCAAGCCCGTCTGCGACCCGACCGCGACCAGCGCCAGGAACTCTGGACCTCCGCCCCGCCAACGCTACGACCCAGCAGCACTCCACGCACTCAACCCAGGCCGCAACAACAACTGCAAGCTAGCATCACCAGCCGACTCCCACGGACCCTTCAGCTGTCACCGCTGCCAGCACACCTGCAGCACCACCAAGAACACGGATCCAGCACAGCCCGCCCACAAAAACACAACAGAACCGAAGACCCTGCAATGCATCCTCCTCAACGTCCGATCCCTCCACAAACACGCCGCAGAAATCTGGGACCTCCTCGACAGCACCACCCCGGACGTAGCGTTCTTCACCGAAACCTGGACCAACACCACCTCGGGACCGGACATCGCCATCCCCATCCCCATCCCCCAAGGATACAAGATCTCCAGGAAGGACCGCCCCACCCAACCAGGAGGAGGAATCGCCATCGTCCACAAATCCAGCCTCCGCCTGAGCACACTCCCTGACGAGCCCACAGAACTGATGGAACACCTTCACTTCAAGATACTGGCCAGCCCCACCGCCACCCTCCGAGGAACCCTCATCTACCAACCCCCTGGACCCAGCGGACCCTTCGCCAACTCCATCACGGACATTATCTCCCCGCAGGCCATCGCATCCACCAACTACACCCTGCTGGGAGACCTCAACTTCCACCTCGACAACCAACTGGACCCCAACACCACATCCCTCCTGGACAACCTCCACAAAATTGGACTGCGCCAGATCGTGACCGAGCCCACGCACTCAGCAGGACACACCCTCGACCCCCCCTTCACTACAGGAAACTCCATCACCTTCAGCCACACCACCGAACTCCCATGGACCGACCATCGTTGCGTCCACTTCACCTTCAGAACACCCACCATCCACAGACACCAGCACCTGCTTCCACGAAGAAACTGGACCAAAATCACCGACGACCAGCTCACCTCCTCACTCAACAACTCCACCCCAACCATCGCGGAAAACGACGACTCCCAACACCGCAGCCCGAACCCTGCATAGATGGATCTCGGACAGCACCAACACCATAGCCCCCTCAAGAAAAACAACAATACCCGCGCCAAGAAAGCCAGATGGTTTACCACCGAACTTCGAGAGTCCAGAAGCACATGCCGCCGCCTCGAAAAGGCCTGGAGGAACACCAAATCCACAGAAGCCCACGACAACTTCAGACCCGCCACCAACGCCCACCATCAACTCATCAGAGAAACGAGGAAAAAGCGTTTGAAGACAGAATCTCCACCCACGCGCACAACAGCAAGGAACTCTTCAGCATCATCAAGGAGTTCGCCCAACCCACTAGCGAGTCTACCGACATCCCTCCCTCACAAGACCTCTGCGACAAACTCAGCACCTTTTTCCACCACAAAATCAAGAGCATCTACGACAACTTCGACGAAGACAACCAACACACTGAACCCTCACCAACCACCCCCGACACCCGGAAACCAGCGATTGACGACTGGTCAGCCCTCACCACCGAAGACACACTGAAGACAATGAAGTCAATCCACTCAGGGGCCCCCACGGACCCCTGCCCCCACCACATCTTCAACAGAGCCGCCGACACCATCGCACCCATGCTCCGCCACACCATCAACCGCTCCCTGGCGACCGCCTCGTTCCCCGACGACTGGAAACACGCCGAGGTCAACCCCCTCCTAAAGAAACCCTCAGTGGACCCCACCGACCTCAAAAACTACAGACCCATCTCCCTGCTCCCGTTCCCAGCGAAAGTCATCGAGAAAGCCATCAACAGCCAACTCGCCACATTCATTGAAGAACACAACATCCTCGACTCCTCCCAATCCGGCTTCAGAAAAACCACAGTACGGAAACCGCCCTCCTCGCTGCAACAGACGACATCCGCACCCTACTGGACAAAGGAGAAACAGTAGCCCTCATCCTCCTCGACCTATCAGCGGCGTTCGACACAGTCTCCCACCGCACCCTAATACGCAGACTCTACGATGCAGGAATCCAGGACAAGGCCCTCGACTGGATCCGCTCCTTCCTCTCCGGCTTGACGCAGCGGGTCAGACTCCCCCCTTTCCTCTCGGACACCGCACCTACCACCTGCGGAGTCCCTCAGGGCTCCTCCCTCAGCCCGACGCTCTTCAGCGTCTACATGGCTCCACTCGCCCCCATCGTCAGAACCTACGGACTCAACATCGTGTCATACGCAGACGACACCCAGCTCATCCTCTCCCTATCCAACGAGCCCAACACCGTCAGACGCAACTTTCGAGAAGGGATGGAAGCCGTCACCAAATGGATGAAAAACAGCTGCCTACAACTAAACACCAACAAAATAGAAGTACTCATCATGGGCCCAAACCCCGATGCCTGGAGCGACACCTGGTGGCCCCCCGCCCTCGGAAACCCGCCAACCCCCACGGACCACGCACGCAACCTGGGAATCATCCTGGACTCCGAGCTCAAAATGGACCGCCAGATCAACTCTGTCTCGTCTTCCTGCTTCCACACCCTCTGCGTCCTTCGTAAGACCTTCAAATGGATCCCCTCGAACACCGAAAGACCGTCACTCACGCCCTGGTCACCAGCAGACTCGACTACGGCAACGCACTCTACGCCGGAATAAACAAAAACCTCACCCGCAAGCTACAGAACATCCAGAACGCCGCCGCAAGACTGGTACTCAACCTGCCAAAACACTGCCACATCTCCCAGCACCTGCGCACACTCCACTGGCTCCCTGTCGAGGCGAGAATCACCTTCAAGATGCTCACCCACACACACAAGGCCCTCCACGGCACCGGACCAGCATACCTGAACAGCCGACTCAAATTCCACGCACCCCAAAGGACCCTACGATCAGCCCAGCTCTCCTACGCCGTGGTCCCCCGCACCAGAAAGACCAGATCGGGAGGCCGCTCCTTCTCCTTCCTCGCGGCCAAAGCATGGAACGCCCTTCCGCTCCACCTCAGACAGACAACATCGCTCCCCATCTTCGCAAGAAACCTCAAAACCTGGCTCTTCGACAGACCCCCTCCTTGATGGATGGAACCTGTGCACCCCCCCCCACTCCTAGCGCCTTGAGACCCTTACGGGTGAGTAGTCGCGCTTTAACAAACCCCTGATTGATTGATTAAGTACTACATTGGCGAGACATGAGAAACACTGCATAGCAATCGCAGCAGGATAAGAACAAACCTGTCCACGTGGTCGTCTATGGTAGAACAATGAATCTGGAATCAGTGATTAGTTCAGCTAGAGATTAGCAAGGTTAGTTTTTAGATGTTTTCTGACCATGAGCAGTGAGAGTAGGTATAGGGCCTGATGTAAAAAACATATTTACCCGCATAACCTATGAATCACAAAAACATAGGCTTTGCTCCTCTATTCTGTGAATCACATAGGCCCCCACTGCAGTGTTAAACTGTGATGAGAAAATATTCACAAAACACCTGGTTACAGGATTGCAACATGTACGGCTGTATCTAGTGTTGCAGTATCAAGCAGAATTTATAAAGAACAGGACTATATATGACAATGTCAACTAGCTATGAACTAATGGAGGTAGTAGTAGAGCTAAAGTGAACACCTATGGCCATTCTTTTCCTGATGCCAAGGTAGAATTTGATTATACAGAATAGGGATACCTATTCAAGAAAAAAAGAACCTAGGCTCATGTACCAAAGGATACAGAGAAGCAACCTTTGTCTGCCCCAAAGCCAGGATCAAGAATAATGTAGCGCTAACAATCCCTGTTCAGGTACTGTGGGACACAAGGCAGGGTAGTCCATCATCACTGATGCTATTCGCCTTATCACTAAAACCTCTGGTACAAAAAAACTAACTATAGTACCTAGCATCGTTGGACTAGTCACTCAATCAGTTCACCATAAACTCAATGTTTTCAGCCAATATTTAAATCCGAAAACTCACTCCAGTCATTATCTCCCTTCAGGGGTTCTCCAAAATCTCTGGTTTCGAATCTAACTACTCAAAGTACAGAGGGATGAGATTCAACGCTAATGGCCTGTCCTACTCTGTTTTGTGCGAAGCTCAAGGCCTCGAATGGTCAGATGGTCAAACCCAATATCTTTGAGTCTTCCAAACCACACCAAAGAGGTCTGTTTATGCAAATTCTCTGGGATGTTAGATACCCTATTTAAAGATCCCTATAAGTGGAGGGGGAGTGAAAGCTCCTGATTTGGATAAATAGCTTGGGTAAAGTGGAGAGGTGTGGAGCAGCGGCCAGGGCAGCTGACTTCAGAGCACAGGGTTCACGGTTCGATCCCCGGCTCCGGCGGCAGCTCAGCTCAGCACCATGTGACTCTGGGCAATAGCTCACTTAATTTCCACGACGGCCCCCAGCGCCTTGAGACCCGTAAGGGTGAGTAGCTGCGCTATATAAAAACGGACTTACTTTTTAAAGATTAACTTCATTTCCAGCTTCCTATATGTAAACACAGTCTCTTCCTATTTTGTTCCCTGAAACTTTTTTAAAGCCAATAGGTTCAAGTCACAGTCTTTCTCATTGAACAATAAAAAACACATTTGGTAAGATCAGCCATTTACAAAGTAATGGATTGATAGAGACCTCGTTTTTTCAAATATCGAAACTATTGCTGAGTGGCACATTTAAAACCTACCCTAGGGCGGCCTACCACTGGTATGAATGAACCATGGGTGAAAGTGGAACAGGAATAATTCTTAATCCTCCGAGGATACTCACTTTGGTTACCCCACAAGGGCAGACGAACAATGGGCACCCTCTTGCGACCACTACTGTTGTCATTTGGTGACCGGCAGATGGGGTGTGATGACACATCCAACACCCATGACATTCTACAACCCAAACTTGTTTTATGAGAATTTAACATTACAACAATAATTGTAGGAAAAATGTATTCTTGCACTGTTGCACTGTGTAAAAACAAAGATTATGATGTTGTAACGGTGCTGATGCACTTAGCAGATGTTGTTAATCAACCCTACTCTTGTACTAATAATAGTTTTCATAGTCAATTTTCATGCTTACCAACATTGCTTACCATTGGTGAGTGCGTAGTCCTCCGACGTCCTACTGTATCTGGAGCCATTACAAAAAGCTTCGGTCTCTCACCGCCTCTACTGCTTGTGATCTTGTAGGGTTGTGGACTGATGGGGCTGCAAGATGCTGAACGAGGACAAATGGGCATAACTATGGTATTTACAATGATCAATGAAGGAGAAGAGGACAGTGAAATGACAACAGCCGGCAGCAGTGAAATGATAAAAGAAGGAAAAAAGAAAGGAGAAGTTAATTCCGAAAGAGAACAGCTTGGCCCAGAACCATCACTTTCACATCTTGGTCGAAAACAGAGGTTTATAGACAAGATGTTTGTTTAAAATTCTACTTTAATTTTTAATGTTTCAATTTTCTTAAAACTGAGATGTGAATCTATAGTTCACAATAATGGAAACAAGTCCAACAGGTTTAAATTTTATCCCAGCAATGGCTTTGGTAAAGCATTAAGAATCACATGTATGAACAGGAACGGATTTGAACATCAAAGCGCTATCCGTAATTGTTTAAACAACAAAAGAAGTATAGAGCCATAAAGTGAAAGAATAAAAAGAAAAAAGTATTAAGGAGAAGAAAAAATCAGGACAGGGAGCAAAGCTCACAGAACATTACGAGATTGATCACAACATTAGTTAAGTACACACAGTTACACTTTACACATACAACACTCTTTGAAGCAAAGATAAGCGAAAAGATGCAACCTAGATAACATACTGTACTGAACTTGACGACAGTACACTTTGTAGTGTAACAAGAGAGCAACTTTGGGATATTAGAACAGCTTTTGTGTTGCGTACAGAGCTTAATTTAAGCCGGCGGTTGCAGGTGGGGCCCACCGCCACGAATTTCTGGGGGCCAGCACTTATTTTTCGGTTCAGAGGAAAAGAGAGGAAAATACAAAAGGGGGGAAAAGGGGAAGAGAGAGACGGAAAAACAGTGGCAAAGGAACACATCAGGGATGATAAAATCTGCAAGAGTGTGTTAAAGGGACAGGGAGTGCCTGGTGGTGGGTGATAGAGGCACGAGGCAGAATCACAACTAAGCAGCTTTGGTATTTGGCACCTCTGACATTCTGAAGCCCCAGCCGTGGGATTCTAAGCAAAACTTTGGGCCCGGCACTTGTTCTTTTGCAAGTTATGTAATTTTAGAGTAGTTTCTTTCGCCACTGCCCACTGAATAATTAAAACACTCTTCAAATAAGCTAAGCAAAACCTGAAAATTCTAAATTTCACCAAAGACCAACTCTCTAGATACCTTACTCGCAACATCTTGAAGAACGTCAGACTTCTACAGACACAATGTCCTTCTTAACAGAGCAAAATCCTGTATTCTTAACCACATAAACACTTTTCTCCTCTTTTTATTGCTAACAGTATAGAGCAGTGGTACACTTCATATTTAAACAAAAAAACATTTCCCTGCATCAAAATAAACATGTACTATACAAAATAAATAATAGACAAGGTGTCTTACGCTCCTATTTTGCAATCTAGGGGTTCAGGAAACATTTGCAAATTACTCTGCTTTCCGATTGAAGTTTATGTCGTCACCAGAACTCTTCGAAGGAAATACAGGAATAGATTACATTTTGCCAATATATCCCTCATGTATAAATTAGCCACATGGTTTTAAAACAATCATGTTTGAGTGTTACTGGTATGAATCTTTTTACGGCCACCAGATCAGAGCACTGTCCTTTTCTGGTGTACCCTACATAATACCGGGCACCTCCACAGTTACTTTTTGAGGGGAACAACACTATGAAGCTTCACAGCAGCAGCATGCCTCCTTCTGGCTTTACAACACGTTACAAATTGTTTTTATATGTTTTTTATGTCCTTTTTCTTCTTTCTCGGTTTTCTTTTTCAGGTAATTCCTCTTAGTAAACAGCGGCAAGTATTAGACTTGTCCCAAAAAAATCCTGCAGTGTGACACATGTAAGTTGCATGCCCACTTTGCACTCACGTCTTTGGGGGAAGTGACTTCTTAGCATCCCACCCTGACAAAAGTCCAGGACCATCACTAGGCCGATAGAAAGGGCTGAAGTATGTTGGTGTCTAGTTTAGGGTCATAGGACCATTACATCCTCTTACCCTACTATAGTATTTTTTTTAACCTTCCCTCCCACTCCACTAATAAACGATACTTTAGGAATGGAGGAGGAATTTTATCTTTAAACGTTACGCCCCCATACACAAAATCTTCATAAGTGCTCCCTGAAAGATGGTTGAGCCCACCCCGACCTTTAGGAGTTGGGGTGAGCCCGATGATGAAGCATGTCACTATTAGAGTGAGGGCTATATTAAGAAAAGGGTCTCTTTCCCTTCCCACCCATAACAGGGGGTGACAAAAGACGGGCATAAAAACTCCTAATACGGGGTCATCTTAAAAAGAACACCCCCCCCCCCCTCTATATCTCTCTCGCTCCCCCTTGTTTTTTCTCTAGAAAGAACCACTCTGGTTGCGGAGGGGATACTTAATTGTTTTTGGGGATAATTTATAGGGAGGACGTATCCCTTCCTACCTCTTTGGTGAGGACCTCTCTACCCTTTTAGGCCCTCCCAAAGGTCCCTATCCTTGTGAAATAGAGAGTAAATTAGCCACAAACCATATGGACTACTTTTCCAGACGCAAGTAATGGATACAGTGACTTAAGGACGACGACAAAATGCATTTTGCTAACCAAGGCAATCTGAACTGCCACACAACTGATGTAGTCAAGAGAAAGAAGCGAGAGAGGTGGACATCTTGCTCACAATCATGTGCTTACATAAGTTCAGAACATTTTCATCCTCTAATGCCATCAAAAAGATCTGTTAAAAAAACAACATAATAGGTGGCACGATGGCTTAGAACATGAAGGCCAAAGGCTACAAGTAACAGAGGAAAAAAGGAGCACAAAAAGGTGTTTTCTCAATGAAATAAAGTTGTGGCAAATAACTTAGATAGTTGTGACAAACAAACTACTCAAATACACAACATTTGTTGTGTAGAACACCGAAGCGTGCTAGGCCTCTGAATACTTGTCTCGACCACTTAGGAATTTTGAACAGAAGGGCACCGTGAGCAAGCACTGCAAATAGGACACTTTTATTTTCAGTTAGATATATAGGAGTGCATATTCCACCCAATGAACAGAAGAAAATGTAGATTTTCCCCAGCTTTGATGGCCAGAAAATCTGGATTTTATGAAAGATACGGAGGCTAATATTATTGCAATCTCCTTTAATTGCGCCACTCACAGCAGCCCCTTTAAAGAATACAGAACTTTAACAAAATTGCAATGCCAACAAAATGCCAGAAGCCCCAGCCACCTTCCTTCTTTTTAGCAAACTGCCAACATAACACAATAAAACAATGCTTATAGATCTTCACTACATCAACTTTTTCGCAAAAGTTCAAATAAAAACTTCAGTAAATCGAACAAACTTAGATCCATTTCTCCGAATTTTCTTCCATCCTCCTCTATTGTCGCGCACGAGCTACAAGACAAAACCAACCACCATTAACTGTGCTGGGCACAAGGGAGGGATAATATTAGCCTCCGTGTCTTTAATAAAGTCCAAACTTTCTGACCATCAAAGTTGGGGAAAATCTACATTTTATGGCAAGACCGGGGGCTAACATTATTGCAAGTTTAGAGCTTCTCTAATAAACAAGAAGCCGCATTCACAACAGGTTTAAAATAAAAAATTTGAAAACTTATATCATTAGTACAATCTGCACCCCTAAAAATGTCTTGTAAAGCCCCCCCAGCATAAAATCTTTTGAAGCGGAAGCACCCCTCGCAGAATGTGCACCAAACAAGCTTACATCCACACCTGCATTCTTCATTATCTCTTTCACCCAACAAGCAAGAGTAGGGGCTGAAACAGCCTTATGTGGTTGTCTAAAAGATAGTAACAACTGTTTCTCCGTAAGGGCTTGAAGTCCAGAAGTCCTCCTCTCATACTCTTTCATACAACGCACCACACAATTTCTCATGTTCATCAAAATATGGATAGATTTTAGTTTCAGAACTAGACTTTGTCCTTTTGCTCAAGTAAAAACAAACCCCTTCTGGATTAAAAATCCTTCCACAAACATCTAACGATCTAACATCTGAAACTCTTCTAAATGAAAGTAAACATAACAAAATAGTCAACTTTTGAATCAAATACTTCAAATCTAAAACAGCACTGTTTCCCAAATCCTCAAAATAGCTGAGCACTCTTGACACATCCCAAACAGAAGCTAGAAACTGGAGGTTTAGAAACTCTCACACTCCTCATTAAACGTCTCACCAAAGCATCCTGTCCCACAGATACACCATTTACCAACGCATGACCTGCAGCAATTGCAGACCTATGCACATTAATAGTCCTATAAGCCAAACCTGAACTGAATAAACAGGTTCAATAATTAACCACTTCAACTATACCCACTGAAAAAGGATCAAAATCACTCTCCACATACCAGCAAAGCCATTTCTGCCATGCCAATCTATACATCTTCCTGGTACCCGGTGCCCAGGACTCCCTAATAAGACTTGAAGCCTCCTGCGAAAGTCCAGGCACCTCCCAGATACGCCTGAAATTCTCCATCCCACCAGTCTCAGCTGTTCTGATAACATCATCTCGTGCAATTCTCCCATTGGCCGTAACAAAACCTCCGGAAATACAGGGAGTAGTACTGGAAATTCTGTAGACATCTCCAGGAGAATCGGGTACCAAACCTGGGATTCGTAAAAGAGGTGTCACCAAGAAAGACCACAGTCTCTCTCCATCTGCGCACCATCAAAGTTATACGTGTAATCATTGTGAATGGAGGGAACGCATAGGGTCTGAGCCCCCTCAAATCCTGCCTGAAAGCATCTATTCCTGCCGAATCTGGATCCGGACGACAGCTGAAAAATGTCTCCAACTGAGAATTTAATATGTTCGCAAACAGATCCACCTGACAAGGACCCCATACCTCCATCAACCTTACGAAAACTGTTCTGTGCAGTCTCCAATCGCTGGAATCCCTGGAATTCCTGGAATACCAATCCGCCTCTACATTCTTCAGCCCTGGAATATGTTATGCCTGTACTAAAACATTCTGTTTCAAGCAGTAATTCCAAAACATCTTTGCCAGATCCGCCAGATCTTTCGAACGCGGAGCCCCCAACTTGTTCATAAACCTCACAACTGAGATATTGTCCATCCTCAGAAGTACTAAACACTAGGTCCTGTCCCTGGTAAAACCCCTTATTGCAAAGGAACCTGCCAGAAGCTCTAGACAGTTTATATGTGGCCTTCTTTTTTCCTCTCGTCAAATACCTCCTATTGAAATTGCACCGCAACGTGCTCCCCAATCAGTCAAACTTGTATTTGACTCTATAACCTACTCCAGATTTTCCCCAAAAACGGCTCTCCTATTCCAAGCTTCCATATTTCTTAACCACCACTGTAGTTCTTTCTTCGCTTCCTCTGTAAGCACAATCTCCTCTGAATAATTCAGACCACATCTCAAATGTCTGCCTTTCAACATCTGAAGTGCACAATAATTCAATGGTCCTGAAAAAATAGCCTGAATCGTAGAAAATAGCAGACCAACCACTCTCGCAAGCATTCTCAAAGACATATTTTCCAACATCAACACTTTCCGAATCTTCTTCTTATTCTCTTTAACTTTTCCATGGGCAGCTTCAATTGTCCCTGAACAGTATTCACTAGAAAGCCCAAGAACTGATTTTCCTGGCTGGGTATCAAACATGATTTCTGTCTGTTCACCACAAAACCAAGGCTTTCCAACAACAAAACAGTCAACCTCGTATGCTTCTCTACTCTCACCCTGTTCTGATCCATTAACAAAATATCATCTAAATAAATAATTAGGTGTATTCCTCATTCTCTCAAGTACACTGCTACTGGATGGAGCATCTATGTAAAACACCAAGGGGCTGACGATAGACCGAAAGGTAGGCAAACAAATTTCCATAGCTTCTCTGCCCATCTGAACTGAAGAAATCTCTGATGTGGTTCCCAAATTGGAGCCATCATATAAGCATCCTTTAAGTCTAACCGGGTCATCCAATCCCCTGACTGAAACACATCTCATAGCATATGCATCCCTTCCATCTTGAAATGATGATACACAACCCAATCGTTCAATTGTCTTAAATGTATGACCGGCCTCATGCCCTTCTTCTTTTCCACCAAGAAAATATTGCTCACAAAACTTGCCACAACATTCTTTACTTCCACAATTGCTCCTTTGCTTTCCAATTCGAAGACCTCCGTGTTCACCAAATCTAAAAGATTCGCATCGAATCTCATCATGTCTGGAAGCCGATACTGAACTGTTTCCTCCACAAAATCTATGTGATATCCTAACGCAGTCTGAAGAACCCATGGATCTTTTGTTATTAAAGTCCAATTGTGAAAAAATTGAGCAAGTCTGCCACCCAACTTTAACTGGATAACAAAAAGGTCTTGTCCTACCTGATCTCCTGTTCCGTCAGCCCCCTCTTGCCCTAGATCTTTGCCTCTGGGGATAGAAATGTCCAGGCTGGTAAAAGGACTGGTACTTGTAAGGCCTGAATCCTCTTGAAAAAGAGGATCTAGTGATGCCTTGCCACGGCTGGGGAATGGACAGCTCGTTCGCCCAGCCCCGCCAAAAACTCGACTGTCAAAGATCTTTTTAATCTCTCTCTGAGACCTCTGTAACAAACTGAAAGCCCCAACGTACTTACTTTACTTTAATAAAAGTATCTCCAAAAATATCCCATTTGCATCCTGGCCTGCCTCATTGTTAGCCAGCTCCACCAATTTAGGGTCTATCTTTAGAAGAATACTCTTTCTTCTTTCAACTGATATGGGCGTGTTCCAGTGCCCAATAAACATACTGCTCTCTGGACCCACTCCCTCAGCTCTTGCATATCCAGAGCTTTCTTTACCACATATGCTTCTTATGCCATGTCAAAACATTTTGTAAGTGGGCCAGTACGGTCTAACAACCTGTCTTGGAACATTCTAAGACCCTTATCTAAACCCTTCCTTGGGTCACGACCACCTTCACCAATGAATGCCAAAAATGTTTCCATCAAGATCAGGTGTCACAGATATTTTATTTGCCAAATTTGGCCGTGGACACTGAACGCAGTCTCATTGTCACATCTTTAGGAAACTGTTTGCGCAGCCATGTCTCTACATACTCTGCCACGTGGGGTGCTGGAGTCCAGTCAGGGGAGAGAGGATGCTTCAGAAGCATCGGATCAAACAGATTCCCCAAGAGGATCAACTAGAGACCCATGTCCAACATTCTTATCCTCATCCAACTGACCAGACTGCTGAACAATCCCAGCATCTTCCACATCTGATTCAAAAGCAGAGGAACAACTTAACTCTATTCCTGCATTTCCAGATGACGCTTCACAAAGTATCATAGTATGTTTGTGACCACTCTTAGTTTTCTTTAGATTACCCTTCACTGGACTCTTATTCTGGTCCCCCTGTGTGTCCTCGACACTTCTTTGTTTCGTGCAGCCATGAAATCCACAATCTGCCAATGCAGATTTGCTCTTTTTATTTTAAGTTATCAGCCTCCATATGCTTACGTTTCCTGTTTACTTTTCCACCTCTCTTACCAACTGGACCCTCCCCATCTGACCAAAAATGTTCTTCCTGTGATGAAAAACCCCTAACCTGTAACAAATCATCTAATTTCTTTTCCATATCTAAATCCACTGCAAACGTATTTAACAAATTGCCTATTCTATCCTCCAAGAAAATATCTGCTTCCCTTATCATACTTTTCTCTGCCATCCTATTACCAATCAGATCAACTTAAGAACTAAAATAGTTGCTCCCCAAAATTAGCTTGAAGTTTTAATAAATAACTACTGCAAATCTTTCCTTGGTCTCTAAAAGATGTCGATGTCAGCTGTTAGAAAACAGGCAGTATTAATTAATTACCAGCTGACAGAACCAAACCACTTTCCAAAGACGGTAATACTACCCAAATAGTTTAATTTCAAAACCGCTCTATACCTATTATTAAACAATGTCCCCTGTTTATATATTATTTTTCTATCTGTCGCGGACCGCCCCCTGCACTTTTTTGACCTCCCACTTAGGTCCTTCTTTTCGTGCTACACTGCTGCTCCCCGCCTAAAAACCTAACCAGGCTTGTGTCCGTTTACTCTAGCGGACCGGCAATGGTACTTTTGCCTAATCATTTAGCCTTTCTCTGGCATTGCTGCTCCCAGCATTTATCTCTCATAGGTGACGCCCCCTTCTACTCCTATTCGATCCCGCTACAATTAATTACCTTTGGTGTTTGGCTTTTCCTTGCGACCCTTTTCGCTCACACTTTGACCTTCACACTTCACAGATAGCAAAAACCAACCACAAGAGATTGATCTGGTAAGTTGAACTCGACTTACTCCTGTAATAACCAAATGCTGTGTTCAAGGAACACCTTTATTACTTCTTACTTTGGTACTGTACGTTCTTATGCAAGGTACCACGCTACGCTTTGCACCTAATATATATACGCTAAACATGTTACTTAGTCTCCATGTTCTACGCCAACTTCCCCTGCTCCCATGTACCTACCTGAGTTTAATTTGTGTCAACAATTTTTATCTTATGCAAGGTACCACGCAACGTTTTGTACCTAATATATATACGCTAAACATGTCACTTAGTTTCCGTGTTGTATGCTAATTTCTCCCTGCTCCCATGTACCTACCGGAGTCTAATCTGTGTCAACAATTTGTGTTTTGTTTTATCTATTTCGTTACCGTTTTGGGACATAACTGGACATGACTTGAATGTGGTTTTATGTACCTGTGACAGAACTGGACATGACTTGAATGTGGTTCTGTTTCTCTGTGTTCATGTACCCACTTGAGGGATTTTTCTGTTTTTCTCGCTCTTCATTTGTATCTATGTGCTTATTGGATTGCTCGCTTATGACTTATCTTGAAATGACCTAATTATTTCTATTGACATTTTATTTTATTTCTATTTTTTCTCCCTTTCAACATATCTCCATACACAATGTGTTCTATTGGGTGCCACTTACAATCTCTCAAACCTTTCTTCCTCTTTCTCAAACCTCTCTTCCTCTTTCTCTAACCTCTTTCTCTCCGTGCTTTTCCCTTTTTTTCTTTTTCTCTCCCCTCTTTTCACTTGTGCATAACTTACTGTTTGATTTCTCTCTCTCCGTTCACTACCCTATAATATGCCTATTTCTTCCATTTTTATCACTCCCTTCTCATAATCAGCCTTGAGAAAGCCCTGGCCTGCTGGCCCCTGGGCAAAACACGTGTCGGCTGTTTCTTTGTCTCTGCACATATCTTTAAATAAAGAAGAAAAGACCACTGCAAACGAGTACTCAACTTTTTTGTATATATGACGTCCAGAACTAGATTTGGGGATTCATTCACCCTTTAAATCTATATGAACAAAAAGAGCACAAAACCAATCACAATGTCAATATATTAATCCTTAGCCAGGACCGCTCCGGCAGTGCACGCACTCTTCCTGTCAATTTCCTCACGAAGCTGACTGAAGAACTGCGATACACCGCACTGTCAATGCATACGGTGTCTGCTCACGCTCAAAACCAGCTAATCGTCTGTGACGTAAGCCCACCAAAGAGCTGTCAACAGAATAGTCCTCAAACAATATGGCCCCTGGGACGTGCTTAAGCACCAGCGCATTATGACAACTTAAAGGAACATTTGCGTCTAGGAAGGGCACCTGTCTTGCACCCAGGAAAAATAATTTTTTGAATTCCTTAACCGTTTAAAACACAAACCTAGTGATCTAAAGGTTAACCCTAAAAATTAAACTGTATCAAACACATGAGGACTTAAAAACAAAGCAACGGGTCCTCCTAAAGTAAACCCCTGCTCCGAAGCCGATCCTCGACTTGGCACCAACCAGGTAATTCCTTTATACAGCTGAAATCTACCCGTGAAAACCAAATCGTAACCAAGCGTCTACTACTGTGCCTGATGTAAATGCGATAATCTTAGTGTCGGTCCCAATCACACACAGCTTCATTGAAATCAACGAGATGTAAAACACTAAAACCAACGTCATAAAATAAACATTCCTGATTAAATCTTTGCTAATACATATAATCAAAACTCATTCGTTCAAAACTTTAACATACACAATTGGTATGCCTCAACAAAATAACACGCACAAAGCACCCTAGCACACAGACTTATCTCTGTGAGCAGCAGCAAAAAAGAAGGAAGATGGCTGGGGTTTCTGGCCTTTTGCTGGCATTGGAATTTTGTTCAAGTTCTGTATTCTTTAAAGGGGCTGCTGTGAGTGGCGCAATTAAAGAAGATTGCAATAATGTTAGCCTCCGGTCTTGCCATAAAATCTAACACTACTCCTGCACTTACCTAAGCAAATTCATGAGGTAGCCTAAGGACATGGTGACCAACGGTAGTACCACAGATTCAAGAGCACAATGTTCGGCCAAGTTAGGCTCAACATCGCGCAGCAGCACACTTTTGTTTTGGTTTTTTTCCCACGCAAGGGGTATTCATCCAGCTATAAGTTGCTTTTGGAGGGTCCTTACTCTAAGCATTAAATGAGGATCAGCTATCACCCTTTCCCCACAGTTTGTTTTCTTATTTATTGAACCTAAGCTAAGCAGTTTGCAGGTGTTTCACATGAAACTAACAGCAGCATACATAATGTGGGGGGTATTATTTAACAAGATCAAAAAAAGGGAAAACTACAGCACGTGCTGGTATTAGAAATAATAATTTGCCTATTTCACTAAAAATAGCCTGCATACAGGCATGCCTTGCCATGAGCAAAGATGGATGCCTAGCCTCACAGCCGCAAACAATAAAATACTGACATTTACAAACTCCTCAAATGCAAAAATGGAAGGGGAGAAATGCTTGCAAAAAGTTCAAACCACAGGCAATCATTCTCGATAGCATTCCAACCTATTGTTATTCATGCACTTTGCTACTCTACAGAGAGGCTGCATTATGCAAATCCGCACTGACCATGCACTTTACAGAACAGTCGATCCCGAACAGTCAGGCGAGTATGCCCCCTCCAGAAGGGAACACAGGCATCACAAACCAGTTTTAGGCTTGTTAGTCATAATCAGTGAGGTACAGCTTGGATCCTGTGGCACAATGAGCAGCAGAGTCACGTCTGGGCACACCCTTGGCCACTTAGGGCATTGTGCATCAATGGAGGAAATTGCCAATATCTCTCCTTGGCAGAGCAGCCCTGTAAAGGATGATGCTCCAAGGTTTCTCAATCTCCTTCAGAAAATATTCTACTGGGTTCCAGAGACATTTTTCAAATGATTGGAAGTTGAATTGCGTCTGCTACTTTGGGATGGTGGCACTCCGCAGATTTCTGACCAGACATTAAGTAGAGGGGTGAATGATGTAGCATTACCCAGCATTCACATATATTACTGGATGGCCCAATTAGTGGTGGCAAGTGAATGGTCTTCCACTGCCAGGATGAACCCTCCCTCAGGATAGACAGGCTTGATATGACTCCCCTAGGGTTGGTTACCCAATAGCCCTATACAGTAAGAAGAGGGCTAAGAAACTTCCTGAGCATGTTTTCAGTTGCCAAGGCATGGAAACTCCTTAAAAGGTGTCTGGTCTGTACTAAAACTATGACAACATGGACCATGACAAAATGTACCCCCTGTGGGAAAGCATTCTATTTAGAGAGGTTGGATACTGGGAAGGATTTTATAGATGGGATCCGGTAGAAATCAGCAGACTGGCAGATGTTGGGATTGAAATGGTTCAGTATCTTTCTAGCATCATAAATGTCAATATGAAGCAGTGGCCACCAAGGCAGTCAATGTCCCAGGCAACACCATACTGGAGCATAGCTTCTTGCTAGGAGACAGCAGTCAGGTAGAGATGTTAGACCAAAAGAATGATATCCCACATAAAAAGAATGATATCCTAGATATATAAAAAGACCAACAACTCACCAGATACACTGAGCAAGCAGAGTGAAAAATATGTTGCAATGAATGGGATAACTTGGACTGGAGCAGGCCCTTCAGTGAATTAGTATTTTACACAGAATCTACTATAGGAGAACTCAGATGGTCAAATTTGTCAGGAGTCACTCTGATCTCTGTCTCAGGGAATGTGACTAGGTGGGAATCTACTTCCACACTCTATGATCTTATTCTCACTTACAACCCTCTGGGAGGGAACCAGGTGTAGTTTGGTATGGTTGGCAGAAACTTCCATTAACAACAATGCCAAACTTTTCCTGCTGAGTATCTGGAGCAAAGACACTTCTTTCAAATATCTGAGCTGCAAGATAACTTGGGTATGATAACAGGATGCAATGTTGCCCACCAGGGCAGGGCTAAAGATCCCTCCAAAACAGATGAGTGAAAATTCGAGCTGGACTAACACATGGCTGCTGAAAAATACTTATATCATGGGAAAGGTGCCCAAAGTAGTATAAAATATGGGGACCATGGGGTGAATACTATGGTGTGGCTGGAACATGACTGTACTGGGATATAAGGGGCAATAAAAACACCCTACCTCCTAGTATGGGTCTCTGTAGACCCCTGCAGTTGAAATGGGCTAATCTAAGCCTGTCCCACTAGTCCGAATACCATGTGGCTATGGAACTGTCAATTGTACTTCTCAGTGTGAGAAGTATATATGATTCATTTTGATACACGTGCACACTTCCATCCCTCTATAACACACAATGACTATCTGTGAAGGTTCACTGCTTACTGAAAACTAATTAAAAAAATAGCAGGTGTACATTTTAAGTTTTGTCCAATTTATAGTATTTCAATACTGCAAACTTTAGCATAAAGGGAGCAGAATGCTTTACAATCAACCAAGAAAATAAACAATTAATATTCTAGGTCGATGTTAAAAATAATTCTAATTCAAACATACCACAGTCAAATGAGGGTTTACTTGAACTATTATAGGTTAATAAAAAGCAATGAAGAGGTAAAATCTAAGCAAACTATCAATGACAGAAATACAGTATAGAGAGAATAGTTATTTGCAAATCCCAGAGAAGGCAGGAGGAGGGTGAGCTGAGCCTCCGGGTAGGAAGTGAAAAGCTTTGGAAACAGATCTAAAGCCTTATTCAGGAATTATAGGTTTCAGTTTATTGAAAAGGTGAAATTGGTTAACAAGTATATTTGGATTGCGACAATATGGCGTTGCAAAAGGAAGTGTATGTCTACAATAAAACTTAGAGATTTCTTCTGAAGGGCATAGGTAGGTGACTTTACAAGAGTGAAGTGCCAGAGAAGTAGTGTGTTCTCTTTTGCACATGTGCCATGGAATTCAGACCTGCAGGAAATTCCCTTGAGGGTCAAGAACCCCTTTCTGCCTCTAAAATATCACACATTTGTCACCGTCCTCCTGCATTCTTAGCTCATTGCAACAGTATCTTTAAAAAAAGCCCAAAACTTCCTCTTCATCCTTGTTGAACTACAAAACAGTCTTCCTTCTACAATCCTCAAATGCCTAACTTTCAACAGACTTTCCAACTACCAATTCCCCAATAACTTGCTCAATTCTCTCCTCCAGGGAATCTGCTCTGCCAACTTTACAGAAATTATTGTCATTTATATGTTGAACTTTACTTATCACCTCCATTCACCACAAATGATTGTAACAGATTCTCATCTTTTTGGACCTATCAATACAATTGACTAACTCAAGCAAACATACCCGTCTCCAGTATTGTAGATTCTGCAATTGCAAGGTTCACCTCCTATATATTCAACCATTCCTTCCCAATATCTGCACTCTGACCAATTTATGTCCACCACTTACCCTATGAGAATGCCCCACAAGCCTCTGTCCTTAGTTTCCAGCACTACTTCTTCATTAACTCTTCTCTGAGGTTAATTCATTTGGATTCACTTAACACATGCATACCGATGACACCCAAATTTCTCTTTAAGTACCATCACCACTCAGATACAAAGAAAAATATTCCAACCTTCCTCTCCCAATCCCTTCTTCTTATCCCATTTTTGTTACCTTTCACCCTATATATCAACACTTCCTTCTTTATTGTCAAAAATGTACTGACATTATTAGACCAATGTTCAATGTTTCTTTCCTTTTCATCTTCCACTGTATCAGCCACATGGTACGTACTCATCAGAATGAGAAAATCTGTCACCACAAACCGCTGTCTAGTGAAAAATATTCTGATTAATGTACTTATCATGAGCATGCTAGACTACTGCAAAACCTTGTCAGGGGATAATTTCTCGCTCATCGATAAAACGATATGGTTTGTAACCTGGGTTCTCATGCCATGCCTCTTCCTGCCACCTCAAAGTTGAATGGCTCTTTGTTACTATTATAGCTCAATGCTAAATTCTTACCTTAGTCTTTAAAGGTATCTGTGGTCCCGCACCCTTCGCGGGCGGGAACTCCAAGATGGCGCCCGTGGTCGGACACCCGGAACAGGAACTAGGCAGTCTAGTTCTCCCGCCACACGGAAGCGTCGGCCCGGCGAGAGGAGGAACAAGTAGTGGGGAAGGAAGACGCCGAGGACCTCGGAGGTTCATTCTTCGGCGCTCCTGAGGACCGCGATTTCGGAGGCTGGCCAGGACCCCTGCTGTAGGAAGAAGACGACGGCGAGAAGGCAGAAATCCCACCATCAGAGGAACCGCCCAGTGGCAATGCTCAAGAGTCCAGCCGACCCAGAGGAGGAGGAGGGCGGCAAGACTCCCCCAGCCACGACCCAGGAGGGCCGTGGCCCTAGGCAAGTACCGCTCTTTAATTACTTCACTGCGGGCTGGTGGAGGGCGGGGCTGTGAGAAGCACCTATAGCTAAGACTCCCTAAGACCCTTCTCCTCAACACCAACACAAGCCCCCTTTTTCGAAGCACAACCCTAGTTGTGGGTGGCGGTGGACAAACCGACCCAAACCCAGTGTTCCTGACCTATGTTATTTTCTCTTTGAGGGTACGGGCCACATTCCCCTCTTCTGGCGTCGCGGCAAGAAGGAGAAGCTGACCAAAGACCACAGAAACCCCCTCCCCTGGGAGAAGTTCGAAGAGACAACCCTGGCTGGACTGACACCCAAAGAGCCCTCCTATTACTTTTGTAGTGACTTTATTCCCCTGTCTTGGGCCCCACACGACCTGTACACTGCCCCTTATCAACAGGTCAATAAAATATTCACCAATCCTTGCTCCTGACTCCGCACTCTATATACCTGGGAGATCACAGTGGTGTCAGAAGTGGGATTGCGTCATTTAAGACCAATATGACCCAACCCATCACCATGGAAGCTATGATCACCCAGTTTGCCGAAGGACAGAGACACCTACAGTTAGTCATCGAGCGCCAAAACCAGGCAGCCCAGAAAGAGAGAGAAGCCTTCCAAACCGCCCTGAAGGAACAAGCAACCCTGTTGACTACCAACCAGCAAATCCAGGACACAGCCATCCTACGGCTCACAGATGCTATATCCACGGCCCGAGTTCACCCTAACATTCCCAGCTCGGTGCTGCAGAAGTACCAAGAGGGGGAAGACCCCGATTATTTTTTTGTTAATTTTGAGAGGGTAGCCACAACTGCCAGCTGGCCTCCTGAGCGGTGGGGCCAGTATATAGCTCCCCTCCTGTCCGGCAAACTGCAAGCCGCCTATCAGGCCACTAACCCCGCCAGTCTCACGCCCTACCCTGAGATAAAGAAAACCATTCTCGAAAGGCTGGGGTATGACACAGAATACTACAGGGCAAAGTTCCGTAAGGAGAGGTGGGTGGCGGGCGACAACCCCAGAGCGCTATATTATCGCGTCGGAGACCTGGGAGAAAGATGGCTACAACCCAGCCTCTCCACTATGGAGGACGTCACAGAAAAGGTATATTTGGAACAATACCTAGAGGCTCTCCCTGCTAACACCAGGTCCTGGCTAAAACAACACCCCCATTTAACTGTGCAAACGTCGGTAGAGCTAGCCTGTGCCTACCATAGGTCCCCGGACTTCAGGACCCAACATGTAAGAGCACCTCCGACACCCCATAAAGCACCCATCAGACAGAGTGAGAGTAGAAGTGCTGGGTTAGGAAGAGGGGTGATGAAACAGCCTACACAGCCTTTACCCTCGACTGCAGGCCCTCAGTGTTTTAAGTGTTTAGAGTGGGGTCATATAGCAAGACACTGCCCAGTGAAAAGTGAGACTGTGGAACCTATGGAGGTTGGGTTAACCCGGGGGAGAGTACTTGCTACAGGGGGAACAGAGCCGAGATATAGGAAGAAAATCCGCCTTAACGGCCGGTCTATTGACGCCCTGTTGGACACCGGGTGTCATCACACGGTAGTATCCCGGGAGCTGGTTCCCATTAACCACATCAAAAGCGAGGCCCAAATACAGGTATCCTGTGTCCATGGGGATGTACGTCTATACCCCGTGGCCAATGTCTTGATGGAAATAGAAGGGGAGCCCCAAGTACGACAGGTGGGCATAGTGCCGGCTCTCCCGGAAAAGGTCATACTAGAAACGGATCTTCCCCGATTCGATGAGTACCTGGCGAGCGTGTCCAAAAAACCCCCTGAGACAGAATGGTTGCAAGAAGCGCCCTTTTCTGCCTCTGAGTTTTCACAGAGTGAGCCCAAAATCCCTAAGTCCAGGTCGGAAAAAAGGAAGGAGCGGGTGGCTTACGCAAGATCCTTGTACCCCCCTGTCACTTGTCTTCTTTCCTCCTCAGAAGAGAGCGAATGGCCGGTCCGTAGCTTCAGGACGGCTCAACGGGATGACAACACCCTGACCCATGCATGGAACCAAGCCCACGAAGAAGACCCCCATAAGGTAGGACCGTATTTTCTTATTAAGAAGGGACTCCTTTATAGAGTCAGTGGGACCCCTAATTCTAAGAAAGAGCAACTGCTGGTTCCCCTCGCGTTCAGGGATCAGGCTTTACACATAGCGCACAGCCAGGTTCGGGGTGGACACTACGGACAGGACCACACCCTCCGCTATTTGTTGGAGAAATTCTATTGGCCTGGGGTCTACAGGGAAGTCGCCAGGTTTTGTGCCTCTTGTCCTAGGTGTCAATTGGTCAACCCTTCAACAGATAAAAAGGCCCCTTTACGACCCTTGCCTATCATTGATGTTCCTTTCAAACGGGTGGGAATGGACTTGGTAGGTCCCCTTTTGCCCTCAGCTCGAGGCCACCAATATATACTGGTTTTAGTGGATTATGCCACCCGATACCCTGAGGCGATACCCCTAACAAGCATGACCACCATAGCGGTTGCTCAAGCCATGGTCTCTTTCTTTTCAAGGGTTGGTTTTCCATCAGAGATCTTAACCGACCAGGGGACACCCTTCATGTCCCAGTTGATGAAAGAAGTCTGTACCCTACTGGGTATTCACCAGCTCCGGACAGCCGTGTATCACCCCCAGACGGATGGTTTGGTGGAACGTTATAACCGGACCATAAAGACCATACTCAGGAAATGCATCACAGATTCAGGGAGGGTTTGGGACCGTAAACTCCCTTTGGTATTGTTCACCATACGAACCCATGAGCAAGCATCAACAGGGTTCAGTCCATTCGAGCTAGTCTTCGGACGTAGACCTCGTACTCTTCTAGACATGACAGTTGAACAGTGGACTAAGAGGAGGAGGAAGGGAAACCTTTGTTAACCTACTCAACCGCCCTAAAGAAAAACCTGGTGACTCTCTGGGAAGAGGTCCACCAAAACCTCGAGAAGGCCCAGCAAAAACAGAAGAGGCATTATGACAGAGGCACTCAAGTCAGACAACTGACAATGGGAGATAAGGTACTCATACTGTTGCCTTCCTCGGAAAATAAACTGTTAGCGGCCTGGCAAGGTCCCTATACCGTCATCAGTCAGGTAACCCCCGTCACCTATAGAGTGGCTGTACCCAGAACCGGACCCCAGGGACAGGTCTACCACATTAACTTGTTGAAGAAATGGGAGGAACCCCCCCCTCAGAACAGAAACCCTGTTGCTTCTGTAAACCACATCACCTGCACGAAGATCCTAGAGATACCCGTCCAACCCTCATGTTCAACGCCTGTAGAACAGCCAAACACGGGAGAGACCCTTAACAGCCACCAAAAACAGCAGCTGTCTAGTCTGTTGGACCATTTCCCAGGGCTCTGTTCCAGTAACCCAGGGAGAACCACCTTAGTGTATCACGATATAAAAACGGAAGCAGGGACAGTCATAAAGCTAAAACCTTAACGCATACCAGCCGCCAGGCGCCAGGCTGTAGAACAAGAAGTGGACACAATGTTAAGGGCAGATATCATAGAACCCTCACAGAGTGTCGCGATCACACAGCATAGACATACACTCACTCACCAGGCTTTCATTCTCTGTGTGCATGACGCTCATATTGAAGGTAGCAGGCGCCCAGTGCACTACAGATCCCAGAAGCCCTTGAGTCGCCACGTGGGAAATCGGAGCAGACATACTCCTGTGCTCCGCCCCTATAAAGCACCACATCCCGGAAGAGGAGGTGCTTGACAATCTCGCCAGTTTCTGTTTGTTCCTTGTGGGCGGATGGTATTCCCCGTCGGATTTGCTGGTTTCCTTGTTGCCGTCCCCGGATGACTTCGACAACACTCCTGGGTTCCGACAGGCTGCCAGACTGAAGACCGGAGCACGGTGTGCTCCCTCCAGCCGCATTGCTGTCCCACACTTTTTTCCACCGGCGCTGGCAGCTCCAGGTATTTTCTGTAGCGGTCGGGAGAGAGAGACGCCAGAACGCGCCTCCCTCATCCGAGACTTGGTGTGTTCTCCCCCATGCTGGTGATTCCAGCGCTTCCCTAAAAACAGGCACTCTCGCTGTGGACAGAACAGCTATTTCGGAGTGCTTTATTTTTACAAGCCCATGAACCGGGTAATGCGCCCTCTCACGCTGTGTTTCTGAACGGCGGCTTGGCGCATCACCCTTATTACAGTACTGTTGTTTTCCCCGTTGTGGCTAGAACTAAAACAACGCTGGGGATACGCTCTACGTTGTTTTCCTTTGGGACTTTTTCTAGTTTTTCTTTCGTTTGGGGCACAGCTTCGTGCCTGAGTCAGGAGTTTGTGTGAAGGCCGATAGCAGTTCATTTTTTGCCTTTTTGATTGTTGTGGAGCACAACAGATCCTGGTTTAATTACGAGAGCCTCAAGGTGACAGACTCTCTCTCTCTCTAGGAAAAGTGCTCTCTGCTAGTGTCGTACTTCTTGCTGCCAATCACACTTATTCTTATGAAGAGAGTGTTGATGACTCCCAAGACCGTAGACCAGACATAGGGAGAAGAGGAACAGTCCGTGCAGCAGTATTTATTTTCTCCACTTCCCTTTTCCCCGGGGTACTCCCTTACACAGTAGAGGATATTGCTCTGTGGGAGGTTGTGCTCAGGGGAGGTGGGGGGCTCCTCATCAGCCATCGTCCCCGCTGGCCGATACTCGAGGTTAGTGGCATCTTTCTTATCTTGCGCTGCTGACACATCGCGACACAGAGCAACTGGTGTTCCCCGGTGGTGTTGGTGCCCAAACCGGACGGTAGCCTCCGGTTTTGCATTGACTTTCGCCAGCTAAACGCTCACTCCAAATTCGACAGTTATCCTATGCCGAGAGTTGATGAGCTCATAGAGAGACTTGGAGGGGCTCGTGTAATGTCCACCATCGAGCTGACAAAGGGATACTGGCAGATTCCTCTCCATCCAGCTGCCAGGGAGAAAACGGCCTTCTCCACCCCGTCCGGCCTGTACCATTTTAAGGTCATGCCCTTTGGACTACAGGGAGCCCCCGCGACTTTCCAGAGATTGATGGATATCATTCTACGAGCTCATCAACGCTACGCAGTGGCCTATCTGGATGATATTGTGGTATACAGCACCGACTGGGAGACACACTTACAACACCTACGGTGTCTCTTCTCTTCGCTCCACCAGTCAGGTCTGACGCTCAATCCCAAAAAGACCACCCTTGGAACCGACCATATAGAATACCTGGGGTACTCCATTCAAGCAGGGACACTACGGCCACAACGCACCAAACTAGAAGCAATACAAAACATACGCAAGCCAACCACTAAAAAGGACGTACGTGCATTCCTTGGCCTGGTAGGATATTACCGACGCTTTATTCCTGACTTCTCCTCCATAGCCTGCCCCCTGACTGACTTGCTGTCACACCGACACCCCAACAACTGGTTAGAATGGACTGTCCACCAGGAGCAAAGCTTTCAGACCTTGAAAACTCTATTATGCCAGGCCCCTATACTGATTTTGGGAAACCATTCGTCCTACAAACGGACGCCTCTGACCGTGGCTTAGGGGCTGTCCTGTCCCAACCTGACCAACAGGGTGACCTGAGGCCGATCCTATATATCAGCCGTAAGTTGTTCCAATGAGAAACCCACTACTCAACAATGGAAAAAGAATGTCTGGCCATTAAATGGGCTATGGAGGCCCTACAGTATTATTTGTTGGGTCGCTCTTTCTTTTTGGTTACTGATCACGCCCCCCTCACCTGGCTTGCCACTCACAAGGACACAAACACCAAGATACTCCGATGGTTCCTGTCCTTACAGCCTTTTTCTTTTCAGGCCATCCATGCCCCCGGTCGGGCTCAAGGGAATGAAATGAAATGAAATGATGTTACCCATCAGAGACATGGCCCGAACGTCCATGCTTAGAAGGAAGGCAGTGTGGTCCCGCACCCTTCGCAGGCGGGAACTCCAAGATGGCGCCCGCGGTCAGACACCCGGAACAGGAACTAGGCAGTCTAGTTCTCCCACACACGGAAGCGTCGGCCCGGCGAGAGGAGGAACAAGTAGTGGGGAAGGAAGACGCCGAGGACCTCGGAGGTTCATTCTTCGGCGCTCCTGAGTACCGCGATTTCGGAGGCTGGCCAGGACCCCTGCTGCAGGAAAAAGACGACGGCGAGAAGGCAGAAATCCCACCATCAGAGGAACCGCCCAGTGGCAACGCTCAAGAGTCCAGCCGACCCGGAGAGGAGGAGGGCGGCAAGACTCCCCCAGCCACGACCCAGGAGGGCCGTGGCCCTAGGCAAGTACCGCTCTTTAATTACTACACTGCGGGCTGGTGGAGGACGGGGCTGTGAGAAGCCCCTATAGCGAAGACTCCCTAAGACCCTTCTCCTCACCACCTACACAACCCCCCTTTTTAGAAGCACAACCCTAGTTGTGGGTGGCGGTGGACAAACCAACCCAAACCCAGTGTTCCTGACCTATGTTATTTTCTCTTTGAGGGTACGGGCCACATTCCCCTATTCTGGCGTCGCGGCAAGGAGGAGAAGCTGACCAAAGACCACAGAAACCCCCTCCCCTGGGAGAAGTTCGAAGAGACAACCCTCCCTGTGACATCGTGGCTGGACTGACACCCAAAGAGCCCTCCTATTACTTTTGTAGTGACTTTATTCCCCTGTCTTGGGCCCCACATGACCTGTACACTGCCCCTTATCAACAGGTCAATAAAATATTCACCAATCCTTGCTCCTGACTCCGCGCTCTATATACCTGGGAGATCACAGTATCGTTTTTCTTGCATCCCTGACCTTGTTGCACCCCTCGTCTACCACACACACTTGATCACTACCACCAGCCAACATTCACCTTCTCACAGTAACCAAACTACCTCTGCAAAACTCCAATTTCGCTCATTCTGCCTGCTCTCCATTGTAGTGCTGTCTCCTATGAACAAAGGGCTATTCCTTCCCTTACAAGCCTTCAAGACTTCCTCAAAAGCACCTTTTACTGAAGAAGCACCTATCATACTAGAAGACATGTCCTCCTGATCGCATTCATAACTTTTTACTATGCATGTCTCCAACATTCCACAATTCCTTATCCATGCCCACAGCTCATACTTCAATATCGCACACCACAACTTTTGGCATGTGTGAACCACCAAAATGGATTATTGCCCATATGGACTGTGATCTTTCTCTTGTTCAGCATTTGTGTTTGAAATGTTACAGCTGCTAAATAAGTTAACAAAAAAGATAAATCAAGAGGTGTTGTGTTGTCTTTCTTTAAGTGAGAGGTAAGGGGAGATCCTGTATCAGGGTAAGGTCCCTAGAAACCAGCAGCAGAGAATCATCCTAGATCCACAACTGGGACACTGGATGATACTTTCTTTGTAAAGGCTGGATAGGACTTTAAGGGAGAAGGATGGCACTCTTGGATAGGACAGTATTGGATCAGCATGCTGGGAGAGGAGCTAACCAGAAGTCAAGGAATGACGTACCAGAGAGGGCACCAGGAAGAAATAATAGATAAGTACAGTCCCTGTCTCTGCTGTCTTTGTTCATAAGACCAGCATTTCAACAAGCTAGCCCTTGTTATCTTTCATCTACCGATCAAAAGGCACAAAACAATGGTTGAATACATGCAAGTATTTCTAGTGATGCAATAATGGAGCGGAGTTTTAGGTTCACCTCTTGTATTAAATCTGAGAATGGTAAATACGTTTACATGAGAGATCAGTGCGGAATAAAGCTATGTACTTACATAGTGATATTAGGAAAATAAACAACTAGACAAGACTTAAATAAAAACACTATTATAAAATAAAGCTCACAGCTCTGTAGCTTACCTGAATCTCCAGACAAAGCAGCCGTGCTTTTACTTCTGGCCAAGAACGAGTGTGTGGGTGTCAGGAGTCTGCTAACAACAGTGGTCTCCCACGGACTAAGCTGTAAACGGCGAGCTAAAGGTGGACATAGAAGTAACATATTAAAACAATTTATTCAACTGTTTGGAGAACAGGATCAGAATAGTAAAAGAAAAAAAAGCATTTTTTTATGGCACTAGGTGCGAAGCCAGTAAACTACTACAGAACAAAAAAGTATACAGCAACAACCACCCCAAAAGTTGCTAGTATTTATAAAATTATTACTTATATAATTATTAAATTAAAAATGGAGCCCCACCCCCTTTACACTTTTGAAAGCTTGCCCGTTTCCATAAGAATCACAATGAAATACTGGCATCTGTAACTAGAACAAGTCATAGGGCACTGTTTCAGAGGGTATAGTATAAATTTTATTCACCTTGTTACCACTGAATATCATGATTTTTGATTGCCTTGAATGTGTACTAGCTAAGCACCACATTTAGGTCTTTTGAAGTGTAGCAGCCTAATGATGACATTCAGGGACCTTGGAATACAAACAAAGTACCTACCAAGTGGCTTGACTGTTTAGAAAATTTAGAAGGGTTGATGTAAGAGACAAGGCATTTCCCAGGGTCATATTGAGGATTACACATGTGAAAGTGAACCATTTAGACAGTTCTAAATGGGATAACTATTTGCTAAGTTAAATTGATGAAGAGAAAACCATGGCAAATGTATGCTGGTAGTATCAAAGATTTTGTCTGAGTAGGACACTATATAGGAGGCAGTCATCCTCCTACAGCTGCATATGGACACAACTCACTGAGAGGTAGTGGGTAAAGTCACGTTAATGGTGAACATCTCTACAGATGAGCTCTGAAGAAAGGGAAAGAAAATCAACTGGAAGCCTTGTCCACAAATTATGCATCTTCGAAATCTTGATGTGTTGGGTTATGGTCATATGAAAACAGGCACTCTTCAAAGAATGTTCACTGACACTCCTGCAGCTGTTGTACAGAGTTGGTCTAGTATGAGTGGCCATCTTAAACTATTTCTTAAAAAATAGATGACAACTCACAATCTATATTTTATGAAAATTAAGTAAGAAAGACAACGTTACTGCGCTCGTATTCTTTGAAAATCCAGCTCTACTGCTACAAATAAGTGTCAACTGGGAGAAATAATTTAGAAATCACCAGATTATCTTGGCGAGGAGTCTTCTTTGCTCTCTGCAGGTTCCAAATAGTACATTTTTGTACGTCCTCAATGAATATGGATGTTTTCTTAATGTACTACCCAAGTGGATCACACCTTATGTGGTACAGCATGAGATCTTCTGTTTGTCAATTATGCAATCACATTAAGAGCCATGTGAGAGTAGTGCCACAAATATTCTACTCACTCATCGCTCCGTACATTATTCTAGGTATGTGCTTGCAAATGGTTACTGTAAAATTTGTTTGTCTACTGCTTCTTGCTGTCTTACCCCCAGACAACTCCCATTCCCCTATCAGATGGCCTTAGAATGCAGCTGTACCACCACACAGCCAGGGGTGAAATTCCCTGAAAGTGGTACAGCCTCTCTGTGCAGCTCCGGACTTCTTTTGTGATGTATCCATGGATGGCTGACAGGAGATTAGTGGGACTTTTTTTATGGCGTCTCAAGTAAAATTGTAAAAACAACAATTGATGGACAGACTGCAGAACAATGTCATACATTCACCCCAGTACAGAGATCTGGGCCTAAATGAATGAATGAATGAAAGAAATTCGTACTTGTAAAGCGCACTGCTGCCCCCAACAGAGGCGTCCTGGCGCTATACGCATACCGCTGTGGAACCCTTCCTGGCTATTCCCTGTGAGATGTCCACTCCTGGGCACCCCCAAGGTGAAGCCAGGCATCCCAGCGCTGGTGGGGCCGTTGTGGAGATTAAGCAAGCTATTGCCCAGAGTTGCAGAGTGGGACCCATGATTAGAATAGGCACCGAGGCGAGAATTATCAGGTCCGAGGAAATTGAGCCCAAGACCCGCCGAGGCGGGAATTGAACCCTGGTCCCGGGCCAGATCTCTGCATCAGGGTCTGCCGCTCTAACCATTGAGCCACACTTCATCGTTTTTTTGCTCACCATGCCTTAAAGTAAAATTGTAGCATTTTTTGTGCACGTGATCAAGTTTCCGCATTAAGCTAAACGGTTGTCTTTCCTTCTTACTCAGCTATGGTGCTTTGTAAACCGTGACCAGGCCAGGCTTTTTCAATATGAAATATTCCCAACAAAATATGTGGTATTCCTTAAATGCAAAGCTCACTCAATTACATTTTTTTTTTGGGGGGGGGGATTTTTTTTTCTGATTAGTAAATAACTTTCCATGCAATTCAAGACATGATTGTTGTTTACAAAAAAATAGAGTTGGGAAAAATAAAAGAGCAACGTTTTAATTCCCACTTAGTGTGTCAAAATATTCTCAACCTCGTGTACTGTAAATCCTGGCAAAAAAGCAGCTAATGAACAGATGCACAAGAAAATGGCTACTTGTTGGCAATGGAATACGCGAGCAAATGAATGAATGCCAAAGGAAGGTCATGTGACACACGAGCACACTTTGTAGGCGAGATCATGTGTGTGCCAGAGTGACGGAGGTACTAGATTTTGTGTCCCAGCACACAGAAACTGGAAAACTAACCAAATATGTGATAATGAAGGAAGACAAGACAACAACGAACAGAAAAGGTAAAGTAAAACATGCACTCAGTAGAAAATTGCTCAAATATTCATACTCATGCATGATGCTTAATACGTGAAAAAACATCAATTTTATTTATCACATCCTAAATTCAGGTCTATTCAGGAACTACAAAGTTACCGTCCAACGCACTTCAGTAACCAAGAGGTACGGAATGTAAGTGTTTGGCTTTATAAGTAATGGTAACATGCGTCACCGGGTAGCACAGAATTGTTATCCAATTTAACAACAGCCCAGCACCTCTAAGTCTTTAACCTGCAGGCAATTCCTGACAATAATGCCATTTGCACCCGAGGGTTGGAATAGTCTGAAGGGCGAGTGGCAGAAAAGAACCCTCCACAGTTAGGAACATGACTTAAGATCACATGAAGAGGGTGCCAGATTACAAATGTCAGTGCATTGCCACTTTGTGCGCTGACATTATAGAAGGGAACATTCAGTGCTAAAGGGAAAGCAATAGGGATTAGGAAAGTGCCAAACGAGTAGCACAATTCCTTCCGCCAAAAATGTCAAGTTACTATAGCTACTTTGACTAGGACAGAGTCCACAATATTTTGCTGTGGAATAGAGCCTTTGGACGCTGTTTATTCAATTAAAGACTCTGTTGTTTAAATAAGGCCAGCTGTACAGGGTTCGGTAAAAGACGTGACGTTAAGTTTTTTTTATGAACACGCAGAACCCCTAGCACAACAACCACAGGTGATTCAGGGAGAGGAGATATACACGTTGAGATGGGCTTGATAAATTCTGAGAACAGAGGGATAAACGGTTATTTTTTGCTTCTTCTTCCTAAGTAGTGGGAATTCACGCTATTTTAATCAATAGAGTAGAACAATTGATATTGTTATTAAATGAAAACTTTCTAATGACCGGGTTCTCCAACAAACAACTCAAATGTAAAGAAATGTAACAGAAGATCGGATTTTGGAGCCTCTGATCCAAGTGGCAGTATCACTGCTTTCCCCTTCGTAGAGTATCCCGCATACATGCAAGCTACTGCAGAAAATTGGATTAAAGTCCACAAAATCTATTACTAGGTCTACAGCCACCAATGTTCACATTAACATATCAAAATGTGTACCTTTAACTCCAGATAAACTTATTCTAATTCAAATTTACATCTTTATTTTAATGTCGTTACTTCTCCCTGGAATGCAGTTTGGGATTAATTTCGGTGGTAGAAGCAACTCCACTAAAATACTAGCAGAGTTTTCTAGTGACAGGATAGCTATGTAATGTGTAGAGCTTGGTAACATGTTTCCCTACAAGAAGTCATAGTTTGTATCAGAAAGTTCTAGGGCTTCAATTATTCAACTTTGTTCTTACATTTATTAACAGTTTAGTTTTGAGGAGTAAACATGTAAGTGACAGCACAAGAAAACATTTGCATAATTTTTGTTGAAGTTCAATCTATGGATTATCCTAGTCCTCTTCTTTTTCCAAATCACAGCAACGCACTAAAACGTTTATGGTGATCCCATCACTACTGACATAAACCATTAGTGGTGGTGCTTTATAGGTTAGAACTGCCAACAGTGATATAAAAGGTACGGTTGATTCGCACGGGGACATTCAACAAACTTGACCAAATATCTTCTAAAGTGAAAGGGGCGTTAGCTGCTTATTTGGACATGAAACAATTCACTGAGTCAAAGGTGATGTGACATCACTTCCTGTAATGTCGCTAGAAGGTGGACAAAAGGTGAGCAAAGACATCTGTATTACACCTATCATTTTGTTCAAATAACGACATGCCAATACGCCCTATAAGTAATCAAAGCATTGTTTTAACAGCACGTTTCTAATGTCAATGTCTGAGACACTACTGTTCTGTGTGGCAATGGTAGCTTTCCTTCAAGTAGGTGGAAATCAATCTTAAAGTGCTCACCCACGTCCATATAAACTTCAACATAGTAAGTCAACGTTGCCATTGAGTGTAACTGTACCTCTGTCAGGAGTATTCAATAACGTTGCAGAAGAAGAGGAGAGCCGCTTGGTAATGACAGGATCAACATGTTTTGAAAGGTTGACGGTTGAAACCGACCGTCTGTCGGGATCTAAAACAAACGGAGACAGCGCTAGTTGACAGCCCGTAAGAAGGAGTTTTGATTCAACTTGACACCACCTTGTGCATGTGAGGTCTGCTATGGCACAGACATCTGCTGGAAATTGTCAAAACTTTGCAGAGAACGTTTAAGGCAGACTGTTATACTGGAGATCTAGTTACACAGGTCGCTCATGGAGCACATATAAAGCCAAAAGACAAGATTCAGTAATAATAATAACAGAATTAAACAGAACTCTTTATACGAAAGCTACATTAGTTTGATGTGATTGACAGTGTTACAAATGGGCATGATCCTGAATTCCTAAAAGAATACATAATGCTTAATATGGGTGTTTAGTATGCTTAAACTGTTCCAACATTTGGCTAATAATGCAACAAGGGCACACAGGAGGACAAAGTGAGGTAAGTGAGGGAGGGAGGAACACAATATGCGACCAATCTGGAAAGGCAGGACTAGCACTTTAGTCTCCTGGCTCTAATGTCAACAACTTTACCAACTACGGTTACTACGTCATATCACTTCCCGGTGCTGTGGTTAGAAAACCTATAGCAATATTGGATTAACAAGTGAGCACAGTGAAGGAATCTCTTTACAGTTTCATATCGCAGAATGTTAAGAGCACAAAGCTGACACTTATAACGATAAAAAACAACAACAGTCGTTTTAAATAAACAAGCAAACTCACAGCTAGGTTAGGGCCTGTTAGTCACTACAACACCTCTTGTGATACAAAATCTGCCTGCTTATTGCCCTACTATGTAACTAAACAGCAGTGTTGAGTCCAAAGCATAGTCAGGCGTGAGGTAAATATTCCCTGGATTTTAATCGTAGGCTCTAGCCCTGCTGCCAGGTAGCTGTAATACATGCAAGTGTAACACATCTGGGGCATTATCAATCAATTAAAAATAATAATGCCTAGTTTACCTTTTCAATGCCAGCCAGCGTAAAATGATATACAAGTGCAGTGACTACACAGCTCAGTGTTTAACATCTATCCTCCATCTCACCAGGAAAGCGGCATATTTGAAATGCAAGGACAGTGAACCCCATAGTTTGGGACAAGGGTCGCACTGGAGAATGGCAGTCCAACCATGAAGAAAACAAAATCTGGAGAACAGGCAGCTTCCTCGTGGCGAATGGGACAAGCGATCTAGAAATGTAATTTTTAGGTTTGGCCTATAAACCACTTCAGCTGTCTCAGCAGCCTCATGTAATAATAAAACAATCATACACAAAAAATACATAAGATACCTGCACACAGAAGAGCTTCGAGTTGGTCCTCTTTGTCCACTGGCCTCTTCAATTGTCATTCACATTTTGCTTTCGCCCACAACAGCATACCGCATGGGTCAATAGGTCCGCGCACTTCAGCCACTGGCTGTCTTGCACTTTTGAGTGACGGCATTTCGCCTGACCAAATGTACAAATCCACCTACAAAATACTGTGATTGATGGTGGCCAAGCTCTTCAAAGCTTTATTTTCTACTTATTTTTTTTTAAAAACATATGCCCACCACGTTTGGAAGGAAGCATTCTCACTTTTTTTTTTTTTTTTACTTTCAATCTTTTAAATTCTTTTGGTTATGCTTGGAGGAAAAAATGTACGTTTCACAAGACCACACCTATTGGCTTTGCCAATGCTTGTTTCACAGGGAGTATCATTAGACAGTACCAAACAAGACTTTGCGTTTCATATAGAGGGGTCCCCAGAACCTGACCCTGTTAAGCCTACCAAGGGTCAGGCATGCTGCAGATTTTTTAAATACAGGTACACTGAAAAGGGATGACATGGCGAGCTCTGAAGCCCACTAAAAAACACAATGCTTGCTATGAAACAGATGACTCGCAAGTCTGCCCACATGCTGCTTGACTAACAGTTACCAACAAGTGTGGAAAACGACTACAGAATCTGGAGATGTCCCCATGGCACGACAAGTCGCCATGGATTACAATTAGTCTTTAAAGCTTTCTAAACTTTCTGGCCTGGTTTACCATCAGTAAAACTAATTTGACTTGCAGCAGCGAATAATATAGCAATGACAGCAGTTAATTTTAGGATGCCAATCCACCATATTTTAGCTTTATTGGCGTTATGAAATAGCCATTTTAACCTAGCCTGTCTGGGACAGAGGGCAGGTTAATTGTCAATTTGAATGTTTCAGCTGTTTCGTTTCAGTTTACGCTGCACTTCCAGTTTTGACTTTGGCAACTTGATCGGCAGCCAAAGCACTCTATGGCTGAACAAAGAATTTTACAGGACAACGATTACCCTTGTTCATGAGGGGCACATACTGCGGAAGTCCACTTTAGAAGGGAAGAGACTGATGATTTTTGGAGTCAGATGGGCTAACGTGGAAATCCATAGTTGATGATACTGCAAAGCCCATCAGCTGTAGATTTGACATTGTCTACACTCCTTTTAAGGGACCGGTTTTTATGGTATTGTAAGATTTTTTTTGTTGTTGTTGCAATTCTTTGCAAGTATGCGTAGTTTTTAAGGGTAAAGGCTTGCCTTCTCTTACAGTCCGCCGTATGTGTTTCGAGTTTTAGGATTCTTCGCCATCTCCACATTTGCTATTTAGCGATTGGAGCGGGGATAAATTATGAAAAGCAGTTTCAAAGCCGAGTTATTCTGAAAACACAGACTGACCAACTGAGATGTAGCTGAAGGGTATGGAGAGATGCAGGACATTCAGAAAATGGTATACTATGAGCAATGTTACCTTGACAAATCTTGGACTTACAGTTTTTAGTTCCATATCCAGTTACTAACATGAAGAGTAGGTGGATGGTGGAATCTGCTGAGGAGATATAATGGTGGGAAAGCAATAATGGGAATTGGACGACTGAGGAGAGAAACAATCAATCAATCCGTATTTGTTGAGCGTGGCTACTCACCCGTGAGGGTCTAAAGGCACTGGGGGCGAGGGGGTTTGCAGGTTCAACTGGGCGCTGTGGTTCATTCGAAGACCCAGGTCTTGAGATCCTTCCTGAATTGTGTCAGAGACAGGGAGAGTCTGAGGTGGAGAGGCATGGTGTTCCAGGATTTGGTGGCGAGGTAGAAGGATTTTCCTCCGGTCCTGGCCTTGCGGATCAGAGGGATGGTGGCGGGGGCCAGTTGGGCGAAGTGGAGGTGTCTGGTGGGTACGTGGCGTGAGAGGCGGTGGTTCAGATATGCTGGTACGGCGTTGTGGAGGGCTTTGTAGGTGTGTGTGAGGAGCTTGAAGGTGAATCTTTTGTTGACTGGGAGCCAGTCATGTTCTCGTAGCTGTTTGGAGATGTGGCTGCCGCAGGGGATATTGAGGACCAGCCTGGCAGTGGTGTTCTGCACATTCTGAAGTTTCCTGTGGAGTTTCTGAGTGGCGCCGCGTAGAGTGCGTTGCCGTAGTCAAGTCTGCTGCTGATGAGTGCGTAGGTGACCGTCTTCCTGGCCTCAGAGGGGATCCATCTGAAGGTCTTCCAAAGCAGGCGAAGAGTGTGGAAGCATGATGAGGTGACGGCGTTGATCTGGTGGTTTATGGTGAGCGAAGAGTCCAGTATGATGCAGAGGTTTCGTGCGTGGTCAGTGGGTGTGGGGGGGTTCCTAGCTGGGTGGGCCACCAGGAGTCTTCCCATGTGGCGGTCTTGGGCCCCAGGATGAGGACTTCAGTCTTGTCTGAGTTGAGCTTGAGGCAGCTGTCTCATCCAAGTGGCGACGGCCTTCATCCCGTTCTGAAAGCTGTTTCCTGGCGATGGTGGGTTCGGTGGTGAGGGAGAGAATCAGTTGGGTGTCATCGGCATAGGAAACTATGTTGAGTCCGTGGCTCCGGACGATGGTTGCGAGAGGGGCCATGCAGATGTTGAAAAGAATGGGGCTCAAGGAGAAGCCCTGAGGCACTCTGCAGCTGATCTCTGTGGGTTTCGAGAGGAACAGGGTAAGTCTGACTCACTGTGTTCTACCAGTGAGGAAGGAACAGATCCAGTCTAGGGCTTTTTTGTGGATGCCAGTGTCGTGGAGTCTCGTGATTAGAGTGTGTTGCGAGACGGTGTCGAAGGCGGGCGAGAGGTCGAGGAGGATGAGGGCTGCTGTTTCTCCCCAGCTGAGGAGGGAGCGGTTGTCGTGGGTGGCGGAGAGGATGGCAATCTCGGTGCTGTGGTTGCTTCAGAAGCCGGATTGAGAGGAGTCCAGGACGTGGTTGGCTTTGATGAACTCAGAATTGGGTGTCAATGGCCTTTTTGATGACCTTGACTGGGACGGGGAGCAGGGAGATGGGTCTGAAGTTCTTGAGGTCTGTCGGGTCGGCGGACTGTTTCTTCAGCAGGGTATTCATCTTGCCGTGTTTCCAGTCATCGGGTCTCGATGGAGCAGTTGATGGTGCGGGTTAGTTCAGGGGGGATGGTGGTGGCGGCTCTGTGGAAGATGTGGTGCAAGCAGAGGTGCAAGGGGGCTCGGAATGAATGCTCTTGGAGGCAGAACTTAGTTTTCAACAGTGTCAAGATTAATATCAGGTCGGCAGATAGAAATAAGCATTCTAGTGTGAATGCTATAATGCCATGCATTTGCAGTCTCCACGAATTCTGAATGTTCTGCACTATTTTGTTTGCTATTTTGTATTTCCTAGAAACACTACATTGCAAAATCCAAATAGTTGTCATATGCACATATATATACTGTTTGGTATGTGCAATTTTCCACATTGAGATACAAGTAAAAGAGTGGAGCATGCACACCAACACCTTCAGTAGTTCCAAGTGTTAATGGCCCTAGCACAAATTTTAGTTTGGTGCAAAAGCGTTAGAATATAACCACACTTACGAATGCAGTATGTCATGAATGCTGGATTGCCTGATCTTTTAACCCTTGGAGGTAGGTCCTCAAACCACTCATGATTATGCACCCCTGTTCTGTGCCCATAAAGATACACATTGGTGTTCCTTCCTCACTAATCAAAAAGCCAACCTTGTCATCCCTGAGTAAAAGGTGCAGTAATATTAAGAAAGCAAGACTCCTATATCATTTTCTTGGCTAAAGGAACATGGTAATCAAAGCAGCCTGTATCACGTGACAAAGGTTCCTAAACAACAGGTTAGCACAACTCAGTCTGGCGCAACAACTCTGCTTGGAAAGTATGAGGCCAGCATTTAATACCACTGACTACTGATTCACGTTACTGAGGGAATTGTTGATATGGAGGGAGGCTAATATGTTTAGATCAGAAAAAAACAGTTTCCAATGTGATTCAATCAATATACACTTGTATGCTTCAGGCGATTTTCACCACTGACCGGTGACTTGGTCCCAGCTGTTTGCTTCTTCACAGTGTATCAATTGCTATTGGCAATTATAAGAATGGATGAATTTTACCTATTTTGACTTTAAGATGTGTGATACTTTTACTTTGGGGCAGTGTCCCTTCAACTGACATCTGGCACAGTCAGATGGTTCTATATCATCCTGACGATGCCCACTAAAGCACATTTAATTTGGTCGAAATGTCAACATTAACGCACTAGGACTGCTTTCCAAATAGTTGATAAATCCCAGAAAATTGATTTCACTAGTGTTTTTACAATGTGAGTTAATATGCAGCCTGCTAACTTGGGGTGCAATCTGCGTGAATTTTTTTAAATCTTTTGCACATATTACAGAGCACTGCGCTGTCTGAACTTTATTACGTTTATTTATTCAGGTAAAGGGATGCTCTGTAAACATATGTATGGAATTCAACACAACAAATGTGGTCCCTTTTGTGATTTCAATTAGGTTTTTGGGCTTACACCAATTACTGAGTACAGGAAATGGTAACTGGGTATCAATTGAAATGAATAATGGATATAAGTATTTACTAATTGAATCCCATGAACCATTTTTTGCCTGTTCAACACTTAACCCACCTTCCGAGAAAACAATCAGCCTATCAAGTGGAAATTATGAGTATGGCATACGTCACTTTTTATTGGTAATTATCCGATTGAGAGAAAATATGAAAAAGAAGAAAAAAAAGAAAGCAGAGTTTGGATAAAGGCTTCACTTCGTGAATACTTTCCTAGAGACTGGATGAAGGAGTGTAATTAAACTCTAAAATTACAAAATGTTTATTTGAAACAAAGGAGCAAAGCACAAGCTCAACGGGAGAATGCAAGATGTGTACATGCAGGCCTTGATGTGACAGATGCTTGGAAGGGTATGTTATTGTCATCCTTAATAATAAAAACTCTCATATCAAAAATTAAGTTCAGCTTTCTACAAAAGTAGTACCTACTAAAAAGATGCATAAGTGCACAAAACAAGCGTGGAGTGATTTCAAAATAAGAATCTCTTTGTAAATTATGTAAATTGATCCATTTAAATGTAATCTTCTGTTTGAAACACCATGACTAAAATATTGCTACTGCTTGTAGCATCACAAACTTATTCCTGGGCTAAGTACAGAGATTAACTAAGTATTGTAAAAAGTATCATTTATAAGATTTGACTTTTTCTAAATGATTGCTTAGCATATTTCAAGTGAAGCCATGTTTAAAATTCTGTCTGAGTAACCATGGGAAGCCAACTAAACAATGTATTTGGTAACCCTGTGTATATAGGAATAGGCAGCTCCTCATGTTCCATACTCATATTATGCTTCCTCAAAAATGATCAAGTTTCAGAACAGTTTCTAGAGAGTTCAATATTTATTCTGAGTAAACTGATCATATGTCAAGTGATCAGTTACTTTTATAGGCAAGCTGACCTAGGAGACGCCCGTGGATTCTCAATACCAAACATTGTCCTGTCAGAAGCAGTTACCACTTTCTCACGGTCACCATGATACTCCTACTAAACACGAGTGGAAGATTGTAGGGGAGTAAACAAACTTGTCGCCACAGCAGGGTCCAGACTGCCATCACAGCCGAGGTCTTTGGCATCTCAATGAATGAAGGGCAAAAAACAGCCAAGCTCAGACTCCTTGATAATGTATGCTTCTTCTACACGAGCCAGGTGTACAAGGGACAATCGGTTTAAAGTTTTTAATGTTAAATGAACAGCTAAAACATCACTCAAGGAAATCCCTTTATTTAAAGAAGCATGGATAAAAAGATTTTTGTGTCTGAGGCTAGCAGTGTTCAGGGAAGAAGTCACACAAACGTGCTTAAATAAAAGGAACTGAGTTATTTTGTTTATATTTTCTTCTTTAGAAGAAAATCGAAGCTAATGTTGATTTCATTATCAGTTCAAGAGGCAATTTGCACTATAATTAATTTAGTTAATTCATGAGGTGAACCATAAATTGGATATTGATTTTAACTTCGAACATGTGCTGAGCAACAGGATTTTTCTATATATTTTGGAAACATTTTGTCACTGTGGGTATATAGTGTGTGATAATGTATTCTAAATAAACATTTTTCTAAAGATTGTTATGGTTTGTACTACATTATATGCCAAGAGAATCCAACAGAGGTGAAGAGGAGGTCTGATTTAAGGCAGAATTCCAAGGCATCCGCATAAGAAAAAAATAAAAACAATAAAATGAAGACACTTCATCTACATAAGACCAAAATTTGCCTTACAATTTGTCATAGGTCAGCCCTTCATGACTCATTATGACATCATGTTATGCCAAATCAGTCACGTCTGTCAGCAGTTAACGCACTATGATTTGATGAACAAATAAACTAACTACAGGGTGGAGACAATATGGTGGGGTCTTTAGCATGCCGTGGTCTCAAAGAAGAGGATAATGTTACACAGTTATTAGTAAAATGGTACTACTGGTGCGAGGTAACCATAGACAAGGGAATCTACAAAGCACAAGGATTTTTGTACCAGTTTTTCTAGCACCACCCAATGCTCGGAAGCGGTGCTCCAGTCCCGCTAAATCGAGAAACGAGAACGATGATGATTCAAAAAAATAACCTGGAAATGAAATGCAACATGATGATAGGTTTAATCCCCAAATAAAATGACAGCAAAATAAAGTAAAATGTAATAAAGTGAAACAAAGTAATGATAAGCACAGATTGTGAAAACAGCAGATTGTAATTTGAATTTACAGTACAGACACCTAAATATAAGCTTAGCTTTCGTGGATGTTGAAATAAATACATTAGACGTTCATACTGAAGGTATACAAAGTGGCAGTGTTGGTTTATAGGGAACTGTGTTCAAAGTATTTCTCTGTGGTCATTATGGTCATGATTCACATGAACGTTTCACAAAACAGGTCTTTTTTGTATGTGAAACAGTCTTTACAACGCTTTCTTCATCACACAATGCTTTCAACAAGAATTCTTTACCACGCAAGGTAAGTATATTTAAGGTAAGTGTGCCTATACATATTGTATTGTATTGTATTGTATGCTATATTTATAGAGCGTACTAACACCCAACGGGTACCCTGGCGCTATGATACGTAAAGTCAGCCATCATCAAACGGAGAAGGTAGAGCAAAGATAGACAGTACCCATCGACAGGACAAGATCAGTCTCTAGGGAACAACCACGTTTTAATCCTTTTCCTAAACAGAAGCAGGGTATTGGACTGTCTAATTCCAAGTGGCAGTTCATTCCATAGCCTCGCGGCAGCAATGCTAAAAGCCCTCCCTCCCAATTTGACCTTATTGAACCTCGACACCTTTGCCAAGCTGGCAGAAGAGGAGCGAAGGTGGCGAGTGGGAGTATACCAGACAAATTTCTTCTGTAGGGGCTTAGGTCCGGTCCCATGTAGGGCCTTGAACACTATGCATAGGGATTTAAAGTATATTCTCTGCAACACTGGGAGCCAGTGTAACTCAGCTAAACACCGTGACGCAGAGGAATCCCGCGGCCTAGACAGAGCTAATTTAGCTGCCGTATTTTGAACTCGTTGCAGTCGCCGAATCAGATATTTAGGTGACTCCAACAGCAGGGCGTTGCAGTAATCAAGTCTGCTTAAAATAACGCCTCGTATTATTAGGGCTCTGGCCGAGTTAGGAAGCAACAGAAGAATCTTTCTCAATGCTCTAACAAGACAGAAACAGCTCCCCACAATTTTGTTCACTTGCGTTTCCAAAGATAGATTAGCGCTCAACATATCGCCCAGATTTCGCACCGTCTTAGTCGGAGCCAGTGGGGTAGACGTCGGGAGAGGCCAAAAGTTGTAAGGAAGAGGCAAAGGAACCTTCCCAACTGCACAGTGTAAGACTTCGGTCTTGTCCGAATTAAATTGAAGAAAATTCTTTCGTAACCACTGCGCAGTAACGTGCATACAGGCATGAAAATCCTCCAAAGCATTAGGCTGGGTTCCATCCAGGGATAAAATGATCTGCGTATCATCAGCGTAATTGACCAACTTCACATTATGGGCCCGAATTATGTCAGTCAGTGGACTCATATATATGTTGAATAGAATTGGGCTTGAAACGGAGGAAGGGCCACCGCCTGACACCTGCCAGATAGATAAGATCGAAACCAGTCCAGAACAGTGCCCACTACTCCCACCTCCTCGAGCCGGGTCAGCAAGACCCCATGATTAACTGTGTCAAAAGCGGCAGATAGGTCAAGCAAAATAAGTGTCGCCGATTGACCCCTGTCTGCCAACAGTCGAAGATCATCCATCAAGGTCACTAGAGCAGTCTCTGTTCCATGTTCCGGGCGGAAACCAAATTGTACATCCGCCAGCTTGTTATTAAGTTCTAGGAACTGGGAGAGAGATTTGCTGACCAGTCGTTCAAGGATCTTCACTGGGTACGGTAGGAGGGAGATGGGCCGATAACTTCCCGGGCAGGTTGGATCAAGGGTAGCTTTCTTCAGGAGTGGTGTAACCACAGCCTGTTTCCAGCCTGACGGTACTACCCCACTAGATAGTGATTGATTACAAATCTGCCGGAGTCTAGGAAAGAGTTCCAAACCAAACTCCTTCCAGATTTTGTTTGGAAGGGGATCCAGTGGGGAGCCTGAAGAGATACCCAAAGCAATCCCAGCAAATTCCTCCTCTGAGGGTAGCTCAAAGTGATCCAGCAGGCTCAGATTAACAGTCCCTTGACTATAATTTGGGGTTTAGGTCTGGGTATAGGGTGGGGTATGGGTATTTTTAGGATTTAGGGGTGGGTAAGGATATAAGGTGGTAAGTTTATTTTTTAGGGTTTAGGGGTGGGTAGGGTATATGATGGTAAGGACATTTATGATGTTTAGAGGTGTGTAGGGGTATAAGGTGGAAAGGGTATTTAAGGGTTTAGGGGTGGCTAGGGATATATAGTGGTACGTTTATTTTTAAACTATAGGGGTGGGTAAGGGTATAGGGTGGTATGGGTATTTTTGGGGTTTAGGGGTGGCTAGAGGTATAGGGTGGTATGGGTAATTTAAAAAGTGGGCAGTCAGAGGGTTCCCCCAATAAAGAAAAAATGCAAATTAAGAAAAAGAATATGTGTGTGTGTGTGTGCGTGTGTGCGTGTGTGCGAGACGTTGGCATGGTATATGATGTCCACTAATTAAAGTGAGCACCCTGTACCAGTCCAAACAACCCTTATTGTGATTTAAGCGGTCAAAGATAACCTTAGAAAGCTATCCAAGTGGTAGCTGTGGAGAGCAGCCTTCAGGCTTAGTCTTGAAGGAATGTTAAGCAGCTTGTTTTACCAGAATGCAACCTTATAGTATTGGTTAAATGAAAGGAGAACCACACAGTAGTTATAAAAATATGTATTTATTGATATAACACTCTTTAAGCACAACACAGTATCTTCTGCATGAAGATACTCACGAAGCACACAATACTGTAGCTCAGAAACAATCGTAAGTAGCACTAATAAACAGTGGGCTCCAGGGGGAGACCAAACCATATACTAAAATAGTGGTTTAAGAACCCCGACTCGAGTCAAGACAGTGTCTAGAGGACGTAGAATCGCTGGGACCCCAAGGAACCACCCAAGTGAGTAAGTAGGGACCCCACGGAGGACGGGTGCAGAGTGGGAACACGACCGCGTGCGCCATACAATTCTATGGGAGAGTCACAGTTGCAGTTTTAAAGTTTAAGGACCCTTCTAAGTGGACTTCGAAGAAACCCCGTGGAACTTAGGAGGTTGGAGAGCCACCCCACCCATGGATACCATAGTACCAGAGGTACCTATCCCAGGGAAGGCGGGTGCATAGGTCTGAAGTGGCGTCGGAAACCGCCGTCGATCTCTATGGAGGACTTCGAAGAAGAGCCACTACTGGGAAGAAGAAAAGTGTCCGTCGGAATCCAAATGTGGATTCTTGTTGAAGAGTA